>PKMM01018144.1:265488-321633 GCA_002933915.1 Eutrema heterophyllum
GATCGCTGGAAATTTTCCTAGCCCTCTACTCAGAAGAAAATCATTTCATATTTTATGCTCTTATTTATTAACTTATAACAGGGGAGAGAGATACAATTACTTTTAAACACATGGGTTCCTTTGTCAGATATGAATGAGGAATCAAGCTCTATGAATACTAACCACATCGATGAAGTGCAAAATTTTGGCTCATGCTTTAAAAGAACTCTGCTGGAAACATGTGTGTCTTCTAGTTAACTGGTCAGCCTTTAGATTTTTCATTAGTCGATCTGTAACTGATTCTGTAACAGTGGACACTCAGAAGCAAAATCAAAACAACAGATTCAAGAACACGATCATAATCTCCAACAAAATTTTGACTCAATAAAACAAATAAATTTTGACTCAATAAAAACGACTCACTCTAAGAAAAACAAACACAATGTCAGCGACTACCTCCCCCAGACTTAAACAACACTGTCCCCAGTGTTATCAAGCCTGAGTTTGGTGAAAGAAATCAAATGAACCAAGTGGAATGTGAAAATCGAAGAGGTTACCCGAGATGGTGATGAGTGTCGACCGACACTGCACTGGTATCGATCGATACCAGTAGGTGGTCAACAGAACTCCTCTTGACAGCGATAATGGTGCCCAAAAAGTATGTCAAACGATCCAAATGTGTTATGGTTAGCACTGTTAGATCACTCAAACACAAGTCAAAAGCAACAAAAATCATAGAAGCATAAGTTCCACAAAGTGCACAATGATAAAAATGCAAACATAAGACCCAAAATAAAAAAAGTTCAAACGAAAAGAAACAGAAAAGGGAAAAGAAAAACAAACGTGAAACCAGATAAACAGAGGACTAATCCTCTTCAGTGGCGTCAGAGTCATCGCCAGCGGTGCCAGATGGTCCAGCCTGATGTGGTGAGCGTGGTGAAATGGGGCGCTGAGACGCCATGCAGCTGCATCGAGACATAGCACTCCAAATGGTCTGAAGACTCTCGACAACGTAGCGCTGGAACGGGTCCATCTCCATCGCAGGTGGCGTAGGAAAAGTAGGTGTAGGAGCAGGGGATCGACCCCCAGCAGGGCCAGAAGCAGGCGGACGGGCTCTAGTAGCGGAGCCTCGACATCGTGTGACTGGCGCAGGCTCCATATCAGCAGTATCAGGGGCGAAGAGGATCTGAGCAGGATCACCGCCAATGTCTGTGAGATCTGTGTTGGGGAGCTGAACCAGGTAGTCCCTAGTTGAAGTGCTGAAAACCCAACGCCTATCAGGCTTCAGCCAGCGCAGGTGCTCCAGGTGCGCTAGGTCCATAAGCTCGCGGGATGTCACTATCGAGCAGCTAGTAGTACTGATCCCAAGGTGCAGAAAGATGGGAGTGAGGAGACTGCCTACCGTCTCAGTCTTCTGGCGACCTGCAGTCCTAGAAGACTTGCCGGGTCCGGTAAAAGGCTTCACCTTCAGCGACTCCAAGTGGTGCGCAAAGACAGCACCCAAGTTGACTGCGAGGTCCATCTCAGGCCACTCATACGCCTCATCATCAATAATGTCCCCGATCCCAATGGACAGCACAATCAGCTCAGTCACCCTCATCTTGTTAGGCTCCATCTTGCACAACAAGGTGTTGCTGAAGATCATAACAAGACAGCGCATGACAGGATGGCACACATCCATCTGTGTGGTGGTCTTGCAGTCGTAGACCCCGTGCCCGAAATGAGACCAGAATGCCTCAATATCCAAGAACCTGCGAGGAAGCTCGCACCTCGAAAAATCTCTGGTAAACCCATATATGTTGCAGAGCTCCTGGAAAGAAATCCTGTAGCGCACACCGCGAATCAGGAACGTCAGCACACCCTGCTGTGCAGTCACTGGAGGCTCACCAGTGTAGTAGACGCGGACAGACGTGAGGAACTGACGGACTAAGTCGGGGTATAAGTCATATTGCCGCGTAGGCATCGTCCCCAGTCCAATCTTCCTGATCAAACCATCAAGCTCTCTGTCAAAGCTCAGCTGTCTCATAGCATGCGTGTCCACAAATCGAGTGGGACGCACATCAACCGCCTGCCAGGCGTTATAGAAGATGGAGTCATAGTCGTCCCACTCCTCTGAAATAGGCATGTGCGTGCAAGCCCGACTCTCTGTAATCTCCTTATCGGAGCCCTCGTAATCATCTCTCAAGCGTATCCTTGCCTTCTCGCTAATCTTAGGCCAAGGAGGCCTACATGCTGCGCTAGGAGCGACTGGGGAGGCAGGACGAGGTGGAGGTGGTGCAGGGATGTCGCGGAGGGAAGTGTGGGAGAGAGTAATATCCTCCTGCGCACCGTTGATCCGCACCAAGTAACGGTCGTTGGTGAGGAAAGCCTTTACGGCTCCTCTGTTCCAAGTTAAACCATCGAAGATCTTGACATGTGCGCCTAAACAGTACTCCTCCGGACGATCGCGGCCAGGTGGGTTAGAGCTCGAGGCATCATCGGCACGTGGCTTCTTGCGAGGTGGCATCTGCATCATTAACAAACGCGAAACACAGCATAAATCCAACATCTCTCTCAAACACAACAATCTCGGACAAGGTAGATGGTGAGCATCGACCGATACCAAGGTGGTATCGATCGATACTCAGACAAGTATCGAGCAGTCACGAAGAACACACTAATCCGAAAATTCCAAAATTGCAAACCAAGGGTAATGAAACGTAAGGCAAGGTTCGACTAGGCCTAGAACACACTAATCAAGTGGTAATCAACCAACAAAACGAGTTCTAAAAGCCTAAAAGTCGAAAATCTAAACTTGGTGCATGGATTGAAAAGGTGAAAATTCGTGTTACATACCTAGTATATCATTAGAAAGACGGAGAGAAAGAGATTGAGCACGAAAAACCGCACGGAATAGGCACATAAATCACTCAAAAGGGTTGAGAAACGAAGATTTGGTGATTTTTGGTGAAAAATAGCTTGTGTCGGTCGATGGGAGTTGTGAGGCAAAAGAGAAAAACCGTAGGGTTTATAAGGAAACTTACATGGGTGGCGGGTATCGACCGATACTAGATAGTGTCGATCGATACTCGTAGCAAGTTGGTGCTTCTCTGGCGTATGGAGGGTCTCGATCGACACTGGGAGGTATCGATCGATACTGCTCGTCCGAATCTGTTTCACGTGACACAACGAAACAAAAAACTAAAAATAAAAAGAAAGGAAAAAGATATGTACAGACTCACCAGTGGGTTGCCTCCCACTGAGCGCTTGTTTAACGTCATTAGCTTGACTGTACTGCAATTCAGGCAGCGGGTGCATCATCCAGAGGTATCATGTGTCCGTCCGGGATCTCAGTTTTCCGTATGTAGTGTTTCACCCTTTGTCCATTGACAGTGAACTCCTCGCCGGAGGGTCTAACCTCCTTGACAGTGAAAGGACCTGACCAACGAGAACGCAATTTACAAGGAAACAAATGCAAACGAGAGTTATACAGAAGTACCTGATCATTGGGTTTGAAAATTCGGTCGAGGATTTTCCTGTCGTGGTACGCCTTAGTCCTCTCCTTGTACAGCCTCGAGTTCTCATAGGCATGATGCCTAATCTCATCCAGCTCGTTCAGCTGGATCAATCGCTTCTCAGCAGCAGGCTTGATGTCAAAATTCAGCAACTTAGTAGCCCATGCTGCCTTATGCTCGATCTCCACAGGAAGGTGACATGCTTTCCCATACAGCAAATGAAAAGGTGTAGTGCCCAATGGTGTCTTATAAGCAGTCCTGTAAGCCCACAGCGCATCGTCCAGCTTCGTAGACCAATCCTTCCTAGAAGTTCCCACTATCTTCTCTAGAATCTCCTTGATTTGCCTGTTGGAGACCTCGACTTGCCCACTGGTCTGGGGGTGATAAGGAGTAGCCACACGATGATTCACACCATGCTTCCTCAGTAACTTCTCAAAAACCCTGTTGATGAAATGACTGCCACCATCACTTATAACAATACGAGGCACGCCAAATCGTGGAAAGATGATGGTCTTAAACAGCTTAAGAACCACCGAAGAGTCGTTGGTTGGACTAGCAATTGCCTCCACCCACTTAGAGACATAATCCACTGCAACTAGAATGTACTGGTTCTTGTATGACGAAGGAAAAGGTCCCATAAAATCGATACCCCAGCAATCAAAAATCTCAACCTCAAGGATGAAATTATGTGGCATCTCATGTCTCTTACTGATCTTCCCTCTCCTCTGACACACATCACACTGCGAGATAAAGGTATGAGCATCTTTAAACATAGTAGGCCACCAGAAGCCTGCTTGAAGAACCTTGGACACCGTCTTGAAAGTAGCAAAGTGTCCAGCATACTCAGAACCATGACAGTGAAATAAAACCTCAGGTACCTCCGATTCAGCAATACATCTCCTGTAGATACCATCAGAACAATGCTTATACAGGTAAGGCTCATCCCAAAAGTATCGCCTTATGTCTCGCAGAAATTTCTTCTTGGCATATTTCTTTAGGTGCGTTGGCTCTGTATTTGCAGCGAGGAAGTTGGCAATATGAGCATACCATGGTAGATCGGAGTCAGCTGCAGCAACGAGATACTCTTCATAAGCACCAAGGTGTTCCACGGTTAAAACAGGTTCAGAAACCGTCGGGTATCGACCGACACCAGGGTGGTATCGATCGATACCGAAACCTGCAATTCGTGGGAATTGCTGATTTTCGGTGAAGCCACTTTGGAAACCAGTTTCCACGTAGTAAATGGACTCCTCAGGTAATTGATCATCAATAGGTACATCTGTATCGAAATTCAACCTCGAAAGATGATCAGCAACCCCATTCTCTACTCCTCTCTTGTCCTTTATCTCAATATCAAACCCTTGGAGCAAAAGAACCCAACGACAAAGACGAGGTTTGAGATCCTTGTTCTGCATCAAATATTTGAGAGCAGCATGATCTGTGTGAACGATCACTTTGCTCCCAATCAAATAAGGGCGAAATTTATCGAAAGAGAAAACCACCGCAAGTAATTCCTTCTCTGTGGTGCTGTAGTTCCTCTGAGCATCGTCCAATGTTTTGCTGGCGTAGTGGATGACATGCAGCTTCTTATCCTTCCTCTGACCCAGAACAGAACCCACAGCAAAATCGCTGGCGTCGCACATAATCTCGAAAGGCAAAGTCCAATCTGGAGGTTGCACAATAGGAGCACTCACTAATGCCTTCTTAATCTCCTCAAAGGCCGCAAGACACTCTGGTGTGAAATCAAATCGTGTCTCCTTGCATAACAGGGCGGTGAGTGGGCGGGTTATCTTGGAGAAATCCTTAATAAATCTCCTGTAAAACCCAGCATGACCCAGAAAACTCCTAATATCTTTCACAGAAGTCGGTGGTGGCAGACCTGTCATAACCTGAATCTTAGCCTTATCAACCTCGATCCCAGCTTCAGAAACCTTGTGCCCAAGAACGATGCCATCCTGAACCATAAAGTGACACTTTTCCCAATTAAGGACCAAGTGTTTCTCCTCACACCTCTGTAGCACCTTGCACAAGTTAGCCAAACAGTCCTTGAAAGATGATCCATATACTGAAAAATCATCCATGAACACCTCCATAAAGTCCTCAATCATGTCTGTGAAGATAGACATCATGCATCTCTGAAAAGTAGCTGGAGCATTACATAATCCAAATGGCATTCTCCTGTATGCGAATGTGCCATAAGGACATGTAAAAGTCGTCTTCCCCTGATCATCTGGATGAATCGGAATCTGGAAAAAGCCTGAATACCCATCGAGAAAACAGTAGTAGGGATGACTAGCCAACCTCTCTAACATCTGATCAATGAAAGGCAATGGGAAATGATCTTTCCTTGTGGCCGCATTCAACTTCCTGTAGTCAATACACATTCGATGCCCAGTGATAGTCCTAGTAGGAACCAACTCATCTTTCTCATTCTTCACCACAGTTATCCCTCCTTTCTTAGGAACAACGTGCACCGGACTAACCCAAGAACTGTCTGAGATGGCGTAGATAACCCCTGCATCCAAGAGCTTCATAACCTCCTTCTTAACCACTTCTTTCAGATTTGGATTCAGCCTTCTCTGATGCTCAATTGTAGCCTTTGACTCGTCCTCAAGATGAATCCTATGCATGCACAGATCCGATGATATACCTGAAATGTCATCAAGAGAATAGCCAAGAGCTTTGCGATACATGCGCAGCTTGCTCAGCAGTAAGGCAACCTCTGCGTTGTTCAAAGAAGCATTAATAATCACAGGGTATGTGGAATTAGGACCAAGAAAAACATACCTCAGATTGGCTGGAAGTGGCTTGAGTTCCACCTTAGGAGCTTTCTCCTCGCTCCAATCTCCAAGCTTAGCAGCTTGCTTGGAACATTCGCCCAATTCCCTGTCTGGCCGTAGGGTGTCGACCGATACTAAGGGAGTATCGATCGACACTGATGGTGCAGTGTCGAGCATCTTCGAGTAACCAGCAGCGTCTTCACTCAAGAACACCTCAGATTCAGCTGAACAAACCAGTGCCCTCTCCAACGGATCCTCAGGATGCATCTCCAAGAAGTACTCTTCAGCAATATCCGTGAAAGTATCTACGAAGAAAGTCTGCCCATCGATAGTCGGTCTCTTCATCATCTTATCCATGTTAAAGGTCATGACCAAATCACCTATGTTAAGAGCTATCTTCCCATTCCTGCAATCAATCAATGCACCAGCTGTGGAAAGGAATGGTCTACCTAGGATAAGGGGGTCTCTGGGTTCAGCATCGTACTCCAAGACAATGAAATCAGTCGGGATCAAGCAATTCCCGATCTTAATAGGAACATCTTCGAGTAGCCCCTCTGGAAGTCGCACTGAGCGATCAGCAAGTATCAAAGATATCCTCGTGGGCGTGAAATCAGTCATACCCATCCTCTTGGCAACTGAATACGACATGAGGTTCACACTTAAGCCAAGATCACATAGAGAACGCTCGAACCTTTCGGTGAATATCGTACAGTCCAACACAAAGCTCCCTGGATCCGGAAGTTTCTTTGGAATTACGTTGGTTAAGATTGCACTGCACTCCTGAGTAAGCATCACACATCCTTCTTCAAGGTTCATGTTGCTAGACACCATCTTCTTGACGTATCTTCTGAAAGCTGGGGAAGTCTTAATAGCATCGAGGAAAGGAAGTTCGACAATCAACCTGTCTAATATCTGCTTGCATCTAGCGTCTTCCACTTCCTTCTTAGTCTTCCCAACAGCTCTAGGATAAGGTATCCTCGATATATAGACTCGTTTTGGAACTACCTTAGGCACAACATTCGAAGTCTCAGGTGTCTTTTCCGCGGTAGTCTCAGTATCGACCGATGCTTGAGGAATGTCGATCGACACTGGGGCTTTGGAGTTGTCCCGTTGCAAGATTTTAATTGGTGTCAATCGACATTGGGGTGTATCGATCAATACCGTCGGGATTTCAGAATCCTCATCGTCGAGATCGACGAAAATCTCTGCAGGTGATGCATCCTTAACTCCTGCATTCACCTTTTTTCCACTCCTTAGAGTGATTGCATTGATGTGCTCCCTCCTTGGGTTCTCTCCTCTGCCTGGAAGAACATCCTCTTGCATTTTCACAGCTTCTGAAGTTTGAGCAACCTGAATTTCCAACTTCTTTTGACTCATACTGAGCGCTTCGATCCTTCCATTCAAGGTTGTGTAAAGATCATCCAACTTCCCATTGAAACTCACTGTCATCTTATCCTGCCCTTGAACTAGCTGTTCAAGCATAGCCTCGATCTTGCTCTCAGAATTCTTAGCAGGTACTTGCTGATAAGATGAATTCCCATAGTTCCTTGTGTAACCACTGCTCTGAAAAGGTTTCTGGTTAAACTGATTCGATCCAGAACCAACTTGATTACCCTCAGATTTGAATCCCCCTTGCTGAAAGGTGTTGTTGAAATTACGGTTGTTGTATTGATTCATCTGACCTTGAAAACCAGAACCACCAATGTAGTTAACATCCTCTATCTCATCCTCATTGAAAACCTCACATCATCAGAAAAGTGAACAGCCTTCTGCTGCTTGCCCATCAACAAATTATGCACCGAATCCAGCTTCGCATGCACCTCAGCAATCTGTGAACCTTCCATACCACCAGCCAGCTTCTTACGCTCCATGTCAGCACTCTTTGTGCTATTGCTAGACGCAAAATTCTCAATCAGCTGGTAAGCATCATCAGGATATTTGGTAAAGAAATTACCATTGCTCGCAGAGTCCAGCGCCATTTGATACCTCCAGTCAATCCCTCTGAAAAAGAAACTCAGCAACTGAACCATAGTGTACCTGTGATGTGGACAATCCCTCTGATACGATCTGAATCTCCCCCAAGCAGCCTTGAAAGCCTCAGCCATTCCTTGAGAAAACTGGGAAATCTTATTCCTAAACTCTTCTGATCTCGCATCGTCATAGAAGTTATTCAGGAAAGCAGTCTTAGTCTCATCCCATGAAGTCAATGACCCAGCTGGTAGTTGCTTGAGCCAATAAGAAGCATCCCCACCAAGAGAGTATGGGAAAAACTTACAGAACAGATAGTCGTAGGACACTCCATTGCATTTGATGCTAGAGACCAAATCCTCGAACTTCTCGATGTGATCCATGGGGTGTTCATTAGAGAGACCATGAAAAGTGTGCTGACCTACAAGAGTGTAGTATGCAGGCTTCAGCTTGAAGTCATTCCTCTGAAAGGCAGGAGGACGAATCGCTGATCGATTTGCGTAGAACTGATCAGGTCTGTTGCATTCACCAATTGTTCTACCACGCTCAACCGCAGCGTTCTCAACATTTACAATAGCTGGAGGGGCAATAACGTTCCCATCTCCATCAAGTCTTTGCCCTCTCTCATTGCACAATTGACCCTCTCGGTCTCTGAAAGTACCAGCCTCATCCTGAATCAAAACCACTGGGTTGTTGTTCATCTTTGCTGGCTTCTTTGCTTTTCTGAGTCTACGTTCCAAATGTGCTAGCTGCTCGTTTGACAGATCAACTAGCTGAGTGTTCTTGTTTCTTCTGGTTTCTCAAGTAGGCATACACCTGAAACACGAAAGATCAAGAACGTAAGTAACCGAAAAGAAAAACGCGACGAGTGTCGACCGATACCACTAGGGTGTCGATCGATACTCGACGATTTAGTCGAAATTCTTCACTAAAATCTAATGGCAAAATTGAATCCCCGGCAACGGCGCCAAATTTGATATGCTCAAATTAATACCCTAAAAAGTACTAAAGCAGTGTTGCAGTATAGTTAGGGGTCGAACACAAGAACTCCAGATATCACTCAATAGATTAAGTAGATTCGAATTAAGCTAAACCAACAGATGTAAACGAAAGCTATGCGTAAATTAAATGTGTTGTAAGTCGATTGGAAGAAAGATAGGCTCAGGGTATCTATCAGGAATTCAATGAATGTAGATAAACTAGCTAACATGATTCAGATTTAGCGCGGTTCTTGAACTCAAATCACTAAAGTATAGCTAACCAACTCTCGTTGCGAAAACTATCTAAGTCTAAATCCTAGAATTCCAAATCTCTTTGCGAATCCTAAAGTCTAAACTAGCTTTTAGTTCATGTTTGATTTGTTCACAAAACAACTAAACCAAATCTCTTTGCGAATAGTTATTTTGCTCACTCTAGGTTCTGTCAGGTAATTAATCGCACTCTCGTGCCTAACCAATTATCCTAAGATCTAAGTTCTAGGTGATCAGTCTAGAATTAGCTTTGAGAACAACCTAGGCGAAGAACTAGTTCAGATGGTGAATCCTAATTATTCAATTAACCTAACATTCAGAGGAAACCCTTATGAGAACCCTGAACCTAACAAGAGAACTACTCAGACATGGTAATTGAGACAATAAACATGACTGAAATAATATTCAAATAAATAATAAAAAGGAGAGTAACAAGAGGGTTCGAAATCTTCTCTCGGACGAACAGAGTCTCAGACTTGTCTCCCTCAGAAAGCTCTCTCACAAAACTCAGAATCCAAAATNCAAAAGTGGCTCAAAAACCTAATTAATAACCTAAAACACGTTTTGGAGTTTATTGCAATTATTAAAGTCTTCTGGGCAATTTTGCAATTCTTCAACTCTTCATAAAAGTCGCGACTTCTGTCTTGCTACAATGAGTATCGACCGATACTAGGGTAGTGTCGATCGATACTGAGACTCTAAATCGGGTACTCAGCTACACAAGCTTCTGTTTTGCTCCAAAATGCTCCAAAAAGCTCAAATATCTCCAATTATGCTCCAAACGTGCTAAAACCTGTAAAAGACTCTAAAAGACTCCAAAATAGTAGAAAGACTCTATAAAACGGACTTATATCATGGCTTAAAAGGGGTAAAAACCATGATATATCAATGGGCATACCGACCCTCGCCACTTCATGACCTCGTTCGGCATCATGATGAACTAGTTTCGATTTGACACCAAGGAGGAAAAAGATGCCGCAACTTGCCAACTCTTCGTGGAGAACCTCAACGGAACCGCGCTCGGCTGGTTCTCGCAGCTAGATGCGCACTCAGTCGACAATTATACCGAACTATCTACCAAGTTTCTCAAGCGCTTCACCATGTTCATCAAGCAAAAAACTTGGAACGCCAACCTATGGGCCCTCGAGCAGAAAAGCGATGAACCGTTGCGTGATTTTATGAACCGATTCAAAGCAATAGTGTCTAACTGCACCATCGACTATGAAGCCGCGATCGAAGCCCTCTACAAGGCGACCTGGTATAAATCGGATTTTCACAAGGAAATCAAACGCAACTGGCCGAACACTCTAGAGGACATCTTACAAAAATCGCACGTCTACATCCTCGAACAAGAAGAGACAGCCGCGAAGGATAAGCAGTACGCCCTTTCAAAGCAGGTCGCACCCAGAGAGAAGCCAAAAGAGGAGTACCGCGAGAACCGACCTCACTACGAAAGACGAACTACGACCCAACAAGTCAGTACTATTCAACCACAACAACATTGGAACACATGGGTCCGGCCCGAGCTACCGAACGATCCGACTTCAAGCGAAGAACCGTTCTGCCGATTTCACAACAGAGAGGGTCACAACACCGAAGAATGCCGACACCTCAAAGATTTCTTCTTGTTGAAGTACAAAAAGGGCGAAGTCCCGGTCGAGGCCGCATTCCGGCCTAGTAACAGATTTTGCCGTAATGAAAATAATGAAGGACGTCGGCCGAACGCCGCCGGAAGTTCGGGACAAAGAATTACCACGGAGCAACCAAAACGAGATCGTGAGGACCAACCCAAAAATCAGAACATCTCGCAAGTCCGGAAGCGCGTTAACATGATTATGGGAGCCCTCGAATCCTGCAATTATTCAGTTTGGGCGATCAAAGAGCACATCAGAGAAGTAATTGCGGCGCGGCGGCAGAACCGAGTTGTAGAAGGCGGTATATCGGTAACCTTCTCCGAGGCCGATACGGAAGGCCTCCACATGCTGCATAACGACCCTCTAGTCCTTAAGTTGCTTATCGGAGACGTTGATGTCGGAAGAATCCTCATCAACACCGGCAGCTCAGTAAACGTGATATTCAGACAGACATTGAGAGATATGGATTTCCCGGACTCCGACATTAAAGAAAACATTGAACCTCTCACAGGGTTCACAAGCGAACAGACCATGACCGCGGGAACTGTCAAAATACCATCTACGTCGGCGGACTTGTAAAGGTGGTCATATTTTTGGTCCTCGACAGGCCAGCGATCTACAATGTCATCCTCGGGACACCTTGGATCCACACGATGAAGGCCGTTGTCTCGACCTACCATCAATGCTTGAAATTCCCAACACCATCCGGAGTCTTCACCCTCAAGGGCGATCAGATAATGTCCCGAACATGCTATATCAACGAATGCAAACTTAGGACGGCAACCCGAACATGCGTCATCAACACGAACAGAACTTCGGCAGATCCATTATATCGAAAGATGGATCCTGACTTGCCCAGGCGCGAGACAATCATTTAGGTCAGTATCGACGAGCGCAATCCCGAAAGATGCGTTGGTATCGGAGCCGAACTGGATGAAGAATTCAAAAGTGATCTGATCCGTTTCTTCAAAAGGAACGTCTCGACATTCGCCTGGACAATTGCGGATATGACCGGGATTAACCCAAAAATCACATGTCACGAGCTCGGTATAGATACTACCTTCAAACCGATCAAGCAGAAAAGACGTAAGCTCGGCCCGGAAAAGGTGCAGGCCGTAAATGACGAAGTCGAACAATTACTCGCAGCAGGCTTAATCACTGCGGTCAGATACCTAGACTGGTTAGCTAAGCTGATCGTTGTGAAAAAGAAGAACGGGAAATGGAGAATTTGTGTTGATTTCACCGATCTCAACAAAGCTTGCCCAAAAGACAGCTTCCCAGTTCCGCATATCGATAGATTGGTGGAATCCACGGCCGGAAACGAACTTCTACCTTCATGGATGCCTTCTTAGGATACAACCAGATACTCATGCACCCCGACTACCGAGAGAAAACATCGTTCATCACGGATCGAGGCATCTATTGATATAAAGTCATGCCGTTCAGACTAAAGAATGCCGGAGCAACATACCAACGACTCGTCAATCGTATGTTCGCAAGTCAGCTCGGTAAAACAATGGAGGTATACATCGATGACATGCTCGTCAAGTCCCTTGTCTCTAAAGATCATATCGGTCATCTCAACACGTGTTTGATATCACTGTATTTTACCACTTCGAGTCTCATATTTTCTTTCGTTTTTTTGTGTTTCGTATAGTTTCTATTACGTATCTATTACATTTAGGTCCAAATCGAGTCACATTGCATTTAGGATGTCCTAGGTCGTTTTTGTGTTCTTTTTGGCTTGCTGAAGCCGTTCTCAGGTGTTCGGAACTGATTTGGATGAGCGTAAACGGAAGGAGACGATCGAAGCTTGACGAGGAACCGCAAGGATCGAAGGANCCCCAAGCAGATCTCGGCAATCATCGACCTGCCATCCCCAACAACTAAACGAGAAGTTCAGCGTTTGACTGGCCGTATCGCCGCGCTTAACCGATTCATCTCCCGATCAACAGACAAATGCCTACCTTTCTATCAACTACTCTGTGGCAATAAACATCTCGAATGGGATGACAAATGCGAAGACGCATTCACACATCTTAAGAAGTACATGTCGACTCCCCCGATCTTGGCCAAACCTGAGGACGGAGAAACTCTTTACACCTCGGCTGTCAGCGGGGTGCTAGTTCGAGGCGAGCAGAAGCCTATTTTCTACGTTAGCAGGTCATTATCAAAGGTAATTAAAAGACTAACAAGTTTTGAACCAAAACGTAACAAAAACGATTTAAACAAGAATAAGAAAACGAACTTTCGGTAATGGTAATCGACTTGGACATTCTCTAGCTAAACCATGATATTCAAACAATGCTAATCCTTAGACCTTAGATCACTAATTTAGACTAATCCACTTCCATGGCAATAATCACTTCACTAATCACTTAATTGAGAACAAACTTCCATTTGCAATTAAATGATCAATAAGAATTAATTTCAAGTCTAAATAACCATTAAACACCCTAGACATCCATTTCCATAGGCTAGGAATGTAAAACACTTGTTAAGTTTGGTTGAGAAACTTCATCGAACACCTTCCGAGCGTGAAATTCCCTAAGTTCTAAATCAACTTTGTCAAAGCTAATCTAGCATTAATCACACCTAACAAGTAAGGATTCTTCATAAACTAAGTCCTAAGCATCATGATTTAGCAAGAAAACATCTAATCTACCATACCCAAAGTTCTTGAGAAACTACTCACAAACCATGATAATCTCAACAAATCCCATGAAGGAACTGTTTAGATTCATGGTTAGATGATTAGAAATAGATAGATAGATGAAAACAAACAAGAAATTTCATAAAAACACCAAGAATCCCTTAAATTATCTCTAAAAATCGTGTCTACCAAAGGAAATGAGATGAAAACAAGATAAAACAAGATAAGTGTCTAATTAGGTCTCTAATAATTTATACAAAAGTGGGTCGCAGGAGTCACATCGGTATGCACTTCCCCGATGCACCATACCGATGTGACTTCTGTTCTGAGTCCAAACCGATGCCAGACGGACATGTGCTCACTAAATTTGTCGTATCTCTTGAACCACTGCTCGTAATGACTTGAAACCACCTCCAAACGAAAGCTAACTCCATTATATACGACTTTCATGAAGATTTCAGAAGCTAAATCCAAATTTAAACCCTTCATTTTAGTCGATATTTGAAGCGCTTTGGACGGACTCTACATTTTTGCTCATGAGGAACTCACATCGGTGTGCCTCACCCCGATGCACCATCCCGAGGATTCTCCTGGTGGAATTTCTGGGAAGTGACATCGGGGTGCAGTAAGCCGATGCAGCACCCCGATGCATCATCCCGATGTGACTTATGTCTGAGTCCATGTCGCGCCAGACAAACGTATGCTTAGTGAAATGACGATAACTTCCGCAATAAGACTCAGAACTTGATGAAACAACCTCCGTTGGAAACATGACTCAATCCCCTACAATTTTCATCAAGTTCTCAAAGGCTGAATCTGAGGGCAAGGTCTTCTTCTGAGCTGATCTTTAGAGCACATTGGATGGCCTCTGCATTTGCTTTGATCTTTGGGCATAGCTCTTGCTCCAAACTGGTTCCTTTTGCCCCATGATCTTCCTCCAAGCTTCACAATGCTTCCATAAGCTCCAAATGGTACCTAAAAGACTCCACATCACACAAACATATGCAAGCACTAACCTAAAACTTACTAACTCTAAAATGGATACAAACTAGACCAAAAACCATGAAATAAATGCAAAAAGTCACAAAATGCTAACTAAAATGTATGCTAAAATGGGCTAAATTATGCAACTATCAAAGTTCCACCTCTTGAGAGCTCAACACATAATGAAACAGTTTGCTGATCAACACAGGACATAGCGTAAGCTGGAAATTGGTGACTACGTCTATGTCAAGCTTCAACCTTATCGACAGCAATTTGTGGTTCTCAGGTTTAATCAGAAACTCTCTCCCAAATACTTTGGTCCCTACAAGGTCATTGACTGGTGCGGCAAGGTTGCTTACAAGTTGGAGCTACCAAACACGTCTCAGATTCATCCCGTTTTTCACATCTCACAATTGAAGCTCCGGGTTGGTGGTAACGTATTTACGACTACTCAACTCCCCTCCATTGCTCAAGACGTGCTGGTACAGGAACCTGAGTGTATTCTGGAGAGGAAGATGGTTAAGCGTCAGGGGAAGGCAGCCACAATGGTGCTTGTGAAATGGACTAACCAACCAGTAGAAGAAGCTACGTGGGAAGTTATCTTTGAGCTGCAGAGGAGGTTTCCAGACTTTAAACCTTGAGGTCTTTCTCAGAAGGGGAAGATTTGATACATGATAGTAGAGGACACGTCATAGAGCCACGTCAAGCCCGAAGGAATAATTTTAATAAGTATCGTTTGTCGTTTTTGTTGGCAAAAAGTAGAACGTTGTTATATTGGGATCTGAAACCTTTTGAGAAAAGTAATCAAAATCTTTGAAAGTTATTCTCTCTCTATTCTCTCTCTACGTTTGTGTATTGCTCATCATCGTCAAAGAATCACTTCTTCCTTGAGGATTCTTTTATAGGTGGGACGAGACTCGTGTTTTGTGAACATTAGTCTCTGTTTCGGTGCTCTACGGATTATCTGTATTAGGTTCGATCTCAATTTCACTGCACCAATTTGTTATGAACTGAGACTTAAACTACGAACATGATGCACTTTACTGTAAGATGTAACCAGAATACAACAAGAATCCCGATGACAAGACTCTAGACCGGCAAATCAACGAATCTAGAAATCTCCCATTGAAGATCGCATATCGATCGACAATCCCAAACTCAGAAAATGCATAATCAATGAAGAACAACGATGACTCTTATTTATACTTCTAATTATTTTGTAACAGCAAACCCTATGTTTGCTTCCAAGGCTTCTCTTCAATATAACGAGCCTTCACGTGTCTTCTCTTCACTCTGACACAGTGTCTACGTCAGCATCGTATCATCATCATACTTAAAAATGTATTTGCATTTACAGAAGTAGCATAAACAACCTGAAACAGCTGTATCATGAAAAGAAAAATATCCAAACCTTGCTCAGTGCCACATACTCCTTTTGGCTTCCCAGTAGATCCAGAAGTATACATGAGATAACAAAACTTTCTTTGACTCTCTTTCTTGCAAGGCCAAACAAACCACGAGTGACCAGTTTCCGCACTCAATCTTTCACTCATCGAAAAGAATAACATAGGGCAAACGATGCTTCCGACGAGCCAATGTGATCTCTCGAGCGGCTTACATCTGAATCGATCGAAAGAAGAGCCGCAAGCAATAACAAGAGAAACATTAAAAGAGGCAATAATCGACAATACCATTTCTCTTGGCCATGAAGGATCCAAAGGTAAAAGCGCTTCTACACATCTCATAACTGAAAGAACACTGATTATGTATTCAACTGAAGGTGGCATATATAAAGCCAATACCATTGGCATGTAAACATCTGCATCAGAGAAAAGAGAGAAAAGAGAGAGAGAGAGAGAGAGAGAGAGAGAGAGAGAGAGATCTAAAGGGAGAAAATAACTTTTCAAAAAGTAAAAGGTTCCGCAATGGAGCCATTGCCTAATGGACAAGATCCGCTGGATGTTCATGCCTATTTGCTGTATCCTCTCCAAAAGCTTTGAGTCAGACCAACCGTGTTTCCTGGTCTGAAATCATTTCCGAGAAATCTGCTTTACCCAAGATATCTCGTCTTGCTACGAAAGTCGTTAACGGAGTTGCTTCAGCCTAGATTCCAGATGAAGTTCTACAAAATGCTCAGCCCCTATGGTCTAATTTCATAGTAGGGTATTTCATTGCAGATGCTCCGCACATTGGGAAGGTCCACACCACTGTCAACAGAATCTGGTGAACTTCTGAAAATTCATCAAAGATTGATGTGCAGTTTCTCAACCCAAAAACTATACTTTTTCGAAATCGGAAATGGCCAAACAAGAGCTCGTGTCTTGCGTAAACACTTCTGGCACATCTCAGATGTACCTCTAGTGGTCCAAGAATGGAATCCTCGAACCTCTGAAACCGGACCTATCCTCTATGCCTCTTTGGGTCGATTTTCATCAGGCACCTGACCATCTATTCTCGCAGATAGGATTGATGTTTCTGGGGGATCTTTTAGGAGACGCCCAAAAAATGCATCCCAATACGGAATGATGCATTCGTCTGGATGTGGCTCGTGTTCTGGTGGTGGTCAATTTAGAAAAATCTCTTCTGGAGAAAATTTGTCTCCAATCAGATCCGGAAATAACAATTCTAGTCTCTTATCCGTGACTGCCATCAAGATGTTCATTGTGTCAAAGCTGTGGACACAAAGAAAACGAATGCTCTCAGATGCGGAAAGGTTCAATAATTCTTGCGGAACAAAAGAATGACGACGTACGACAGAGCCCAATAAAAAATTTTGGAGGAGGAGACATCTACTAAGGAAATATCACGGGAGAGAGAAAAAGAGAATCACTTTCAAATGTCAGAGAATGATTTGGATTCGAATGAGGATAACCATGTGCGGAATGGGAATCAAGAGAATTGATTCAGGGCAAAACTAGCAAGGAAATCGTAAACCGAGAAGATATGACAGAGGCTGCGAATACGGAGAAAACTTGGACTGTAGTAGTCAAAAATGGCAAGCGTTCACCTATCAAAGAAAATCAAGGAAAAAAATATGTGTTGGAGGCTAAGGAACAAGGCTCTAGTACTCCAACAGTGTTTAAGATTCTTGAGAATATTGATGAGGGGGTGGAAGAGCAAGAGGAAGGAGAATTACTGGAACTAGGCGAAAGAGAAGTGGACTCATCTGAAGAAGAGGACATCCCTGCCTTAGGGACAAAGGCTAAAATTGCAAAAGAATCCCGTGAAAAGACCAAACCAACAAAGAAGCAAATCATAGCAAAAAAGGACAAACAAGTTTCTTCCAAAAAACAAACCAAGAAAGCTTCCGAAAGGAANAAACTGCATCCCAATACGGAATGATGCATTCGTCTGGATGTGGCTCGTGTTCTGGTGGTGGTCAATTTAGAAAAATCTCTTCTGGAGAAAATTTGTTTCCAATCAGATCCGGAAATAACAATTCTAGTCTCTTATCCGTGACTGCCATCAAGATGTTCATTGTGTCAAAGCTGTGGACACAAAGAAAACGAATGCTCTCAGATGCGGAAAGGTTCAATAATTCTTGCGGAACAAAAGAATGACGACGTACGACAGAGCCCAATAAAAAAATTTGGAGGAGGAGACATCTACTAAGGAAATATCACGGGAGAGAGAAAAAGAGAATCACTTTCAAATGTCAGAGAATGATTTGGATTCGAACGAGGATAACCATGTGCGGAATGGGAATCAAGAGAACTGATTCAGGGCAAAACTAGCAAGGAAATCGTAAACCGAGAAGATATGACAGAGGCTGCGAATACAGAGGAAACATGGACTGTAGTAGTCAAAAATGGCAAGCGTTCACCTATCAAAGAAAATCAAGAAAAAAAATATGTGTTGGAGGCTAAGGAACAAGGCTCTAGTACTCCAACAGGGTTTAAGATTCTTGAGAATATTGATAAGGGGGTGGAAGAGCAAGAGGAAGGAGAATTACTGGAACTAGGCGAAAGAGAAGTGGACTCATCTGAAAAAGAGGACATCCCTGCCTTAGGGACAAAGGCTAAAATTGCAAAAGAATCCCGTGAAAAGACCAAACCAACAAAGAAGCAAATCATAGCAAAAAAGGACAAACAAGTTTCTTCCAAAAAACAAACCAAGAAAGCTTCCGAAAGGAAGCACTAATGAAATGACACCATTTTTTGCGTTGAATACCCGGGGATTCAACAAAATGCGCAAACACAATGTTGTTCGATCTTGGATTTGTCAAGTGAATCCATCCTTTGGCTGTCTTATTGAGACTCATGTTCAAGAAATAAACTGCCCAACTATCATAGATAATGTCTTCTCGGGATGGAACATTATAACCAACTATGATTACCACCGATTAGGGCGAATATGGGTAGTATGGTCTTCCGAGGTAACGATAACACCAATCTTTAAAAGTCCGCATGTCATTACGTTATCGGTTTCCACTCCATTGTCGGAGGATTTTGTGTGCTCCTTTGTGTACGCTTCGAACTTCCGAAGAGAGCGTGAGTTACTTTGGGAGGAGCTTCAGTATATTCAAGATCTTTTTGTGACAGCAAACACTCCATGGATTGTTCTCGGAGATTTCAATGAAATACTAGGATCTTCGGAACACTCCAACGCTACAACAACGTCAAGGGATCTTAGAGGAATATGTGAATTTCAAGCGATGGTATCTCAATGTGAGTTGATGGATTTAGGGTATGTGGGACCTAAATATACATGGTGGAATCAAAGAGAAGTGGATCTAATTGAAAAAAAAAAAAAAACTTGACAGAGCGCTTGTAAATAGCTCTTGGTGCATAGCTTACCCCCAATCTTATGCAGCTTTTGAGGCAAACAGAATCTTTGATCACTCTCGATGTTTAGTTCATATGCAAAACAAGACTTCCGAAAACGGCGACACTTTCAGTTTTTCAACTTTGTGGCTGACCATCCGAGTTTTTTAGAGACGCTTTCTCGTGTTTGGGCTGAAAGTCCATCGTTGTTTCACTCTCGATCCGCCCATCACAGGTTCCACCGAAAGCTAAAGACTCTAAAGGTTCATCTTCAAGCTTTAAACAAGGATAGATATGGAGACATTCACGGGAAAACAAAAGAAGCTTTTGAGTCTTTATGTACAAAACAAACAAAAGCATTGCTCGACCCTACTCAAGAACACATTGCTGCTGTATCCGAAGCTACTGAAATTTGGAATCACTTTGCTGGAATTGAGGAACGGTTTTTCGGTCAGAAATCGAGAATAATGTGGTTGAAATATGGAAACCAAAATACCAAATTTTACCACCGGACTACTCAAGCAAGGAATTCAAAAAAATTAGTAAGGCAATTGCTGAATAACGAAGGAGATGTGCTAATAGATCCGGTGGATATCAAAGCGGAAGCAGTGAATTATTTCAAAAAAATTCTCAAAAAACGAGATGATATGGAAGCAACTTACACGGTAGAAAATCTCCAAAGCCTGATCACATATCGCTGTTCGACAGAGAAATCAGACATGTTGGTTGGTGAAGTCACGGAAATAGAGATAAAGCAAGCGTTCCATTCGCTGTCTTCGAACAAAACTCCGGGACCAGATGGGTTTACAGTTGAGTTCTATAAGGTGGTTTGGCCTGTTATTGGTGCAGATTTTGTGGCAGCTGTGCAATCATTTTTTATCTATGGATTTATGCCACATGGGGTTAACGCAACTATGTTATGTCTGGCTCCTAAGACGACGGACGCTAAAACGAATCGAGATTATCGTCCAATAGCTTGTTGCAACCTGATCTACAAAGTTATATCTAAAATCATTGCTAAAAGACTGAAGTCGGTTATCCCGGAAAATATGTTTCCGAACCATAGTGCTTTCATTAAAGGTCGGCTTCTACTAGAAAATGTGTTTCTTGCTATAGAATTGGTAAAAGACTACCACAAGAAATCGATTAGTCCCAGATGTGCACTGAAACTTGATATAGCTAAGGCTTTTGATACAGTGTGATGGGATTTTATTGAGGCAATTCTTCAAGCAATGGGGTTCCCGGAAATGTTTATAATGTGGATTACTACTTGTATTTCAACTGCGGCGTTCTATGTACTAGTAAATGGAGATCTTGAAGATTTTTTCACAAGCGGGCGTGGTCTAAGACAAGGTTGCTCTCTTTCTCCGTACCTTTTCGTGATCCCAATAAACGTCTTATCTCTCGAGTTAAACAAGGCAACAATGGAAGGCTGTATTGGTTTTCATCCTTTATGTCATGATATAAATGTCACTCATTTAAGTTTTGCTGACGATATGTTGGTTTTCATGGACGGAAAAGAGGATTCGTTGCGAGGTACAATGGTTGTCTTGCGGGAGTTTGAAATTCATTCGGGTCTCGCTATTAACGTCAATAAATCATCTTTATTCAAGGCTGGTCATACCGCGGATTCTTTCGAACAAACTGCCCAGAACTTGGGATTTCCAATGGAGGAGCTGCCGATCAAATATCTAGGATTGCCGCTTACAACGAAGAACATGACTCGTTCAGATTATGAGCTTTTAATAGACAAGATCCGAGGACGTATGAATTCATGGTCAAGTAAGTCTCTGTCTTTCGCGCGAAGATTACAACTGATAAACTCTATCATTTCAAGTGTCACAAACTTCTAGTGCTCAGCTTTCCGTTTCCCAAAAGGCTGTTTTGATACAACAGAGAGTATGTGCTCTGCATTCTTATGGTCAAGGAATCCTAACACCACTACGAAAGCTAAAGTATCTTGGGAGGATGTGTGTAGACCAAAGAAAGAAAGAGGTTTGGGGATTAGAAGACCACGATTCATCTCGTGTTTTTTCTACGAAACTGATATGGCGGTTGTTTGAAAGACCAAGCTCATTATGGGTGTTTTGGACTAATCACTATCTTCTCCGTTATTCATCTTTTTGGGATGTCCAGGTTACTACTCGAGGCTCTTGGATATGGAAAAAGTTGCTCAAACTACATCCTTTAGCGAAGGACTTTATGCGAGTTGAAATCGGGGATGGAGAGGATACTTTCTTCCGGTTTGATGATTGGCTTAAGATGGGCAGTCTTATGAATATTACAGGTGAAACGGGTACAAGAAAATTTGGAATTCACCGCCTAGCAAAGGTTTCCGAAGCAGTTCGTGACCAACAATGGTCGATTCGTCTGTCCCGTACTTAGACACTTCAAGAGGTGCGGCGTCAGATCCATGCTTCTCCAATACCGTGTAACTTTGCAGGAAATGACGTGGTGCTGTGGCGACATAGACAAGATGTTTATAAAGACCACTTTAGTACCAAGGTTACTTGGGAGCAAATAAGAAGACAAAGCCCGCCAACCTGGTGGTGTCCGGCTGTGTGGTTCACGTTTTCTACTCCTCGTCACGCCTTTATCACCTGGCTAGCTATCCAAGATAAGCTGGCTACAGGGGAGAGAATGAAACGATGGGGACAGGTTCATGCATGCTTACTCTGCGGGGAACTAAATGAATCGCGAGATCACTTATTTTTTGCTTGTCCGTATTCATTCACTGTCTGGAATTGGCTATGCTCGAAGCTTTNGATTCATCTCGTGTTTTTTCTACGAAACTGATATGGCGGTTGTTTGAAAGACCAAGTTCATTATGGGTGTTTTGGACTAATCACTATCTTCTCCGTTATTCATCTTTTTGGGATGTCCAGGTTACTACTCGAGGCTCTTGGATATGGAAAAAGTTGCTCAAACTACGTCCTTTAGCGAAAGACTTTATGCGAGTTGAAATCGGGGATGGAGAGGATACTTTCTTCCGGTTTGATGATTGGCTTAAGATGGGCAGTCTTATGAATATTACAGGTGAAACGGGTACAAGAAATTTTGGAATTCACCGCCTAGCAAAGGTTTCCGAAGCAGTTCGTGACCAACAATGGTCGATTCGTCGGTCCCGTACTTAGACACTTCAAGAGGTGCGGCGTCAGATCCATGCTTCTCCAATACCGTGTAACTTTGCAGGAAATGATGTGGTGCTGTGGCGACATAGACAAGATGTTTATAAAGACCACTTTAGTACCAAGGTTACTTGGGAGCAAATAAGAAGACAAAGCCCGCCAACCTGGTGGTGTCCGGCTGTGTGGTTCACGTTTTCTACTCCTCGTCACGCCTTTATCACCTGGCTAGCTATCCAAGATAAGCTGGCTACAGGGGAGAGAATGAAACGATGGGGACAGGTTCATGCATGCTTACTCTGCGGGGAACTAAATGAATCGCGAGATCACTTATTTTTTGCTTGTCCGTATTCATTCACTGTCTGGAATTGGCTATGCTCGAAGCTTTGTCATGGAAGAACAAACCCAGATTGGACAATCACAATTCGAAGGATCAAAAGTATGCGGAGCGGCAACAAAGATTTTAACTTGGCTTGTCTTGCTCTACAGACAACAATTTACAGTATTTGGCGGGAAAGAAACGGTCAACGACACCAGCAACCGCCTCGATCTGCCTTACTACTGTCACACACCATTGATAAACACATTTGTACCCGTCTTATATCGATGCAAACCTAGGATAGAGAAGTTAATGATCAACTCAATCGTTGGAAGCAACTTAGATCAATACCTAATAGCTAAAGCAAGGGGAAAATGTTTCCTATAAGCTAGCCTCTAAAATTTTCTTGCTTTTCAAATTTAGCAATCGCTCTTCTCTTCTGAGAAGACGATGAACAGATACTTTGATTTGTATTTTTCTTTTTTGTTGTTTAATAAATATTAAATTTCAACAAAAAAAGTCAAGTTTCTCTGCACTGTCAATAGTTATAACTTTATGATAAGCGAGAGAAGGAGGCGATACTGTGAAAGGGTTTTCTGTCTTATAATCGAAGCAATTACATGAGCTTATATACGAAGAATAAGAGAGCTAGTTTCCTAAACAATGAGATTACAAAAGATACGACATAATGACAAATTGATATGACTGAATAATATCTGCAACACCCTCCCTCAAGTTGGAGCGTGAACATCGTGAATGCCTAACTTGCGAAGAAAAGCTTGAAATTCTTTGTGACCCAACGCTTTCGTCAAAATGTCCGCCAACTGATCTTGAGAAGGAACATATGTTGTAGAAATTTTACCTGCAACAATTGCCTCTCGTACGAAATGACAATCGTTTTCCACATGCTTTGTACGCTCATGTTGGACTGGATTTTCAGACAGAGCAATAGCAGACTTGCTATCAGAGTACACACGCATCGGCTGATCATGAGTTACATTTAGATCAGACAGTACCTTCTTGAGCCAAAATAGCTCTTTCGTCAAAAACATCATAGCCCTATCAGCTTCCGCCGATGAGAGACTAACTGTTGGTTGCTTTTTTGATGACCATGAGATTGGCGAGTCACCGAGCTGCACAAAATAGCCGATTAAAGATCTCCGGGTGAGTGGACACGCCGCCCAATCTGAATCACACCAGCCATGGAGTTGCAAATATGATGTTTTGGCAAGTAAAATACCTTGACCTGGGTTTGATTTCAAGTATCGGACCACTCGCAACACAGCCTCCCAGTGATCTTTTCTTGGTTTCTCCATATATTGTGCCAATGTATGAACACAATATGACAGTTCTGGCCTAGTGACAGCCAAGTAAATGAGTCTTCCGATCAGCCGACGATACTCCCTTGGATTCTGAAGTAGCTGTGACTTTGACAAGGACAATTTGTGGTTTTGTTCCATTGGAAAAGAAGCTGGTTTTGCTCCAAGAAGTCCAGTTTCCGTGAGTTTGTCCAAGACATATTTCCGTTGAGATAAATAGAAGCCTTGCTCATTCCTAGCCACCTCAATCCCAAGAAAGTATTTGAGAACGCCGAGATCCTTCATATAAAAACAATTGGAGAGATATGTTTTGAAACGTGCTATCTCAACAGGACAGCTTCCCGGGATAACTAAGTCGTCGACATAGACGAGGACATGAACAAACACACCGTTGTTGTCGTAGCTAAATAGCGAATAATCTGATAACGACTGTTTAAAGCCATACGTTTGTAAAGCCATCGATAACTTTGCAAACCAGCATCTCGGGGCCTGTTTCAATCCGTATAATGATTTTCGAAGACGATATACTTTAGTCGAATCAGCCGAAAGAAAACCTTGTGGCATTTTCATGTATACTTCCTCCGTTAAGTCACCATGAAGAAACGCGTTATGTACATTCATTTGATGTACCTGCCAGTTCCTAGCTGCAACAACACTAAGAACCAAACGAATTGTACCCATCTTGACAACAGGCGCAAACGTTTCATCATAATCCACGCCTTCTTCTTGACGGTTTCCTAAGACCACCAATCTCGCTTTATATCGTTCGATTGTCCCATCAGATCGATATTTGATTGTGTAAACCCATTTGTTCCCAATTGCCGTTTTCCCAGGCGGCAATTCTTCAATCGTCCACGTACCATTTTTCTCTAGAGCAGCAATTTCATTTCCCATAGCGTCTCTCCAAACTTTATCTTTCATAGCCAAGGAGTATGTGCGAGGAACCGTACCTACTGTAATCGCAGCGAGGTATGTCGTGTGTGTCACAGAGAAACGATGGTAGTCCACATAGTTCTCAATTGGATACACAAAGGTAGAAACGGAGGTAGAAACCGGTTCCGCTGTCACCATGTTGGTGTCGAATTCTGTCAACTTCGCCGGCTTAGTTTTCTGGCGGTGGCCTCTTCCAAGGATTTCGATTGGTTCCGGCGGTGGTATAAACGGCGGTGGTCCAGCTGGGGGTTCGTTTATTTCCGTGATGAGGTTCTCGGCTTCAATGGTCGGCGTCGTAGTTTCAAGAGGAGGTGGTGAATTTTGCGACGATGGGTTTGTAGTAGAAGGGCCAATTGTTGCTGGGCCTGTTGGAGATATAGGTTGTGGCCCATTAGTATTCAACAAGTCCAACAAGAAAGGAGTTGTTGTTTGTTGACCCAAGAGCCCATTATCACCATCTTTTTCATCGTTTCATTTTGTGAAAAATGGAAACACTGTTTCTTTGAAAATCACATCCCGTGAGACGAAAAATACATTCTCTTCCAAATCGTATAGCCGCCAACCTTTTTGACCATGTGGATAGCCAACAAAAACGCATCGTCTTGTTCTTGACTCAAACTTATCACCTCTATGATTTTGGTTATGTGCATAGCACAACGAACCAAACACACGCAAATGAGCATAACCCGGAACAGAGTTGTAGATTACTTGATGAGGCGTCTTGCCGTTCAGAACTGCAGTCGGTGTTCTATAAATGAGATAGCCCACTGTCAAAATACACTCTCCCCAAAAACGTATCGGTAAACATGATTGAAACCGCAAAGCTCTCGCGACGTTCAAAATGTGTCGATGTTTTCTCTCGACCCTTCCGTTCTGATGCGGAGTCCCCACACACGAGGTCTCATGATGAATTCCATGTTTGAGAAAATAATCTCGCATACACAGAAACTCCGTTGCAATGCTTTTACCTTTTTCTCAAATTGTCGTTCAACTAGCGCGAGAAAATGACGCAAATGATTCTGCGTTTCTCTCTTTTCTACCATCAAATAGATCCACACACCTCGAGAAAAATCATCTACGATAGTCAAAAAATAACGAGCACCCGATTGAGATGGGGTTCGGTAAGGTCCCCATACGTCACAATGTATAAGTTGAAAAATGGCTGAACTTTTATTCGGACTCAAATGAAAAAATTCACGTGTTTGTTTCGCTTTCATACATGTGTCACACACTGTATTAGAAACCTCACTACTACCTGAAAACTCAACATTTGGAAGCAAATTAACGGCTTTTGCTGAAGCGTGTCCCAACCGCCTATGCCAAAGATCAAACGAGCTCTCCACGTTTGAATGTAATGCCACCACAGACTTCATACTCCGAAAATAAAAACTTCCAGCCTCTCTTTTACCAACTCCAATCACCATCCTCGTAGTGCGGTCTTGAATCACGAAAAATTGATCAGCAAGTTGTACGACACAATGAGTTTCATCCATCATTTGCCCAACAGAGATCAAGTCAGATTTCAATTCTTCCACATAAAACACAGATTTCAGAATCATGTTTCCTAGATGTACTGTTCCTTCCCTAACAGTGCTTGCAGATCCCAAACTTTTCTCGTTCCTCTGTTTTGAAAAGAGGCCGAGATTGTGCTGCAAATGCCGTGACTTCAGGTCTCTCTTCTTTAATTTTGTGATTGTTAATCACATCTTCTTCCTGCCTCACGATGTTGTAGACTTCTTCCAAACCAGGGAGAGGCAGACGAGATGTCAAGGAGGAGCTTATGGTGTGAAAATTTGTGTCATCGAGTCCAAACAAAAATTGTTGAACCATGTCATCTTCTCTATCTTTCTCTTGTTGTATGCCTAAATTGCAGGTACATTTTCCACACTTGCAAGTTCGAAGTGGTCGATAATTGTTTACGTTATCCCAAATCTTGTTGAGTTTACCGTAATAAGCTTCCACTGTCATCCCTTGCTGCTTGCAACACACAAGATCTGCTTTCATCTTCTGATTCCTCGATCCATTAGAGACAGAGAATCTCTTTCTGATATGTTCCCACAAGTCTCTCGCCACATCACGGTGGGAGATGTTCGTCAACAGCTCCAGATCGATGGTCATCTTCATCCAGGACACGAGCAGAACATTGATAGTTAACCAATCTTCTAGATATGGTGATTCTTCTGCAGGTTGAGGGATGGATCCATCAAGGAATTCAAACTTCTTTCTTGAATGCAGCGCCGTTCTGAATCCGCACGCCCATTCATCGTAATTATTTGATTTCAAAATCGGATGAGAGATGATCGCTCCGGAGTTATCCGCTGCCGTTAAATCATATGGCGAAATCGTTCTCCTTACTACTTCTGCCATCACTCGTATTTGGTTTGTTTGATTTGGTTAAAAGAAAAAGGCTTGGTCAAGCTCTGATACCATGATAAGCGAGAGAAGGAGGCGATACTGTGAAAGGGTTTTCTGTCTTATAATCGAAGCAATTACATGAGCTTATATACGAAGAATAAGAGAGCTAGTTTCCTAAACAAGGAGATTACAAAAGATACGACATAATGACAAATTGATATGACTGAATAATATCTGCAACACTTTATGAGATGGGTAAAGAGAAATTGTTGCTATTATACTCACAGAACCTCAAAAAGTACCAAATCGTTGTTTGATGAGGTAGGGATCATTGTGGCTGGGAGTATCTAGAAGACGAGAGCTGAGGGAATCAATGGATGAAGAAACCTCGGCGAATGTGAAACATTTGTCTCCGTCGTAAACATGCGGTGGAGAATCAAAAGGTTCAACTGATTCCGATTCCGACTCAATCCTCGCCGCCCAGCCAAAAGGCATGAATCACCGCGATTTTGTCAGGGTTTATGGAGGCTGCGTCCACGAATTCATGAGAAATGCAGCAATTGCCATGCTTCTGCGACTTGGCTCGGTTACTTTCAGTCATCTCTCGCCGGAAATTTGGGTTTAGAGACGCCACTCTCTTATTCAAATGATCAGAATCTGATTACGTTTCTTCTACAATGGAGTCCTTCGTTAAATATTTAACACAAACGGGCTTTATTAAAAAATATATATATATTTTTATCATTAAACTAATAAGGAACATAAATGCCTATAAAAAATTAATAGTTTTCTGGATGCCCGCATCCTTTATCTAGCACAAGTCACATGACCCATCATATTCTGCTTCGATTCATTAAAAAAAAATTACAACACAATAATAAATTGCAAATTTAAAAAACAAAAACAAATCGGCATCTTCCTTCCTAAATTTTCTCGTGCAACCGATCCCACTCCGCGATATCTGCAATCTCAATAATATAAACTACAACAGTTTCTTCAATCATGACATACTACAGAATAATCAAAGAAAAATAAAACCACCCGATCATCATCTTTGTTGTTCGTTTTACTGCAAATTAAAAAAAAAAAAACAAAATGTTTGTTATGCCTATAATATTCACAATCTTCTTCATGTCTTCTCTCAAACCAATTAATAAGTCAGCCCTTTAGAAAAGATGACATGTCGCGGATTAGTTTTTCCTCAAATCGGGTAGAGCACGATGGTGCGTAAGCAATCTGAAGCAACTAGCAAGTGCTCGAACTTTTCGATCGAACGGTAACTAAGTACTCACACGCAAAAACTTCAACAAAAAAAAACATATTGAATTTTTGCTTTCTAGCAGGACGCATCAAAGGGGGAAGAAAGTTACAGCATGGTACTTTTTGCATGGTACCTTTTTCTTACACTTCTATTTCTACATAACGTTTTGTAAATTACTTGACTGTGATTTGCATTACACTAACTTTTCATTCAATTTGTGCAACGATTAAAAAATATAACAAGCTGGCAACAATGTAGTATGTAAAATTAGAATGAAATATTTCATCGTAAAATCGTCGTAAATTAAGCACGCGTTCCCATCGATATTACGACGAAATCGAAAATCTTTGTAAATTCGATGCTAGTTCTTTGCTAGCATATACGTCTTCGTATTCTTGTCTTAAGACCTTGTTGGTAGTAAGCAGCGGTACGAGAGGCTAAACCGTCAAGTCCTTGGCACCATGACTCGTCGTTAGACCCAGCAAGTGGCACCAAACCCTGTTTATATACAAACCCCATTACTCATTACACTCAATAGGTTCAACTCAAACTTGTAGTTTCTCCGTTTTAGTACCTAACAGCCTTAAGACTACATTTTCCTAAGTTGGACACTCCAAATTAAACCTAACCGTAACAAATCCAATCTAAATCGAAACTAAACCAAAATAGGTTTATAAATTAAATATACCTTGTCGACTATGATGCCAGGGACAATGTTCTGGTCGACGAGAACATCGACCATTTTCTTGCCGTCGACGGTGGACTGGTAGAGAGTTTCCTCTAACAGGATTGCTCCAAAGATGTACTGTCCCAGTCCTGGAGCCGACACAAGCAGCGTCCGATAAGCCTGACGGTAAGCCTCCGTGTTCTCTAACCCAATTGACGCAAAACGTTTCCCGCAAGTCGCGTTTGACTCGTCCATCGCCAAAATTCCGCGTCCCGGAGACGTGATTGTTTTCTGCCAAATCAATATAATAAAATTTGAATGAATGAAAGAAAGAAATGTTTTGATTTGAGAGAATATATATATATATATGTATTCTAATTTAATTACATCGGTCTTGACGAGCTCGTCGGCGTAAGCAGAAGCGGCACTGACGGTGAGAGCGGAAGGTGCCACGTGGCTCCGAATAACCGCGGCGGAGGAAGGTTGACGGAGGAGGAGGCTCTGTCCCTTAACCAGGCCCGTCTCAAAGTTTTTAAAAGCCTAGGGCGAAAATAAAAAAATTTGGGCCTTTTAATTATAATTTTTTTTTTTCAAATTGTGGGGCCTTTTTTCATATATAAATTTTTTTTTTTTTTTNGCATATTAGAGTTATGTTTTCAAGATTATAGGTTTTGCGGTAGTCCGAATAATATTTTAGTCCACTGCAAAACGGGTTAAATAGACAAATTATTCCGTTTGACAACTCTATCTATAATCATAAGTTAGACATATTATAAAATTCGCAATTTTTCTTAAATTTCAAAACAATTTCTTTTAAAAAAATTATCTCGCGTTATAATTAGTGTGGGTTAAGAGCATCTTCAATGGTAAGACACTCTCAAGAGTATCTCAGAATTAAAATATTAATAGTTTTTGTATAATTTAGTTAGATAATTAAATTTTAAATTAAAAAACAAAATTAGACCAATCAAAAAGTGACAAATGTGAGGAAAGTGTCTCAAAGTGTCTCATTTGAGAGACTCTCTGCAATGTCTCTTGTTTTTTTATTAGTTTGAGTTTAGTATGAGTTTTTTTCCGGTTATTTGGCATGTGGACGATAATATTTTTGAAAAGCAAATGCCTAAACACAAAAAAAAAAGGAGGATTACTAAACTAACTTTAAAAAATGCATTAATTATTAGAACAATGCAAATCTTTCTAAATTACTAGAATAACCTAAAAATGATAAAATACCGATTTTGCCTTTTTGGCATTTGTATTGCCTTTACTATTTTTAATTCACATCAGCGCGCACAAATAAACAAGTCTACCGTTGTTTGACGGTAGACTTAATTATTGTTGGTAGACTTATTTTTTGGCCGGTAGACTTATTTTTGGCTGGTAGACTTATTTTTGACCGGTAGATTTGTTTGAGGGACAATAGACTTATTTCGGTAGACATATTTTAACGACGTGGTAGATTTGTTTTTGGGCGGTAGATTTATTTAATTTTGGTAGATTTATTTTTAATGATAGCAAATTTGTTAAGGGTTGGTAGATTTATTGAGCGATCGGTTGACTTTTTGGTAGACATTTGACCAAATTGGTAGATTTATTTCCTTTGATGGTAGATTTATCTTTTACGCGGTAGATTTCTTTGTAATGGCGACAGACTTATCATCAGATGGTTTGTTTTTTGGTGACGATAGATTTATTGTAATGACGGTAGACTAATATTGTCGTGGTACTTATTTTTAAAATGGTAGATTTATTTTTAATGACGGTAGATTTATTAAAGGTTGGTAGATTTATATAAACTTTCTGGATACACAAAATTGGTAGACTTATCATAAGTTGGTAGATTTATCTAAAGCTGGTAGATATATCTGAATTTGGTATATTTATCTGACAATTATCATTTTTATTGACGGTAGACTTATTAAAAATGGAGATTATCAAATGACGATTTTGCCCATCAAAGATGTTCAGATTTGCAAAAAAAGCCATGCACCGATCGACCTTCATCTAGGTCACGCCGCCGCCCAGAATGTTTTCGTGGATGAACTCTTTTCGAAGATCCTCAATTTCCTCTCTTCCTAATTCTACCTCTCCATCAAACTTGAAATCTCTTTAACTTCTCTAAAACTTAAACGTTATAGTTCCCACAACTTTTTCCCCAAATTTTTTTATTTTCTTCTTCATCATCTCGTCATCATCTTCAAGACTTCAACCATGGAGCCAATTATTCTAGTTTGTGGGAAATGAATTTTTCAGAAAAATCGTTGGGTCTTCTTGGTTGATAAGTCAAAAGGGTGTCGAATTTTAGGAGTGGATCATAAAACGTCGTTTGGTGATTTCATTCGGATGCTTTATGAAGATTTCAGTTTGGATCATCGCCATTATGAGGTACAATTGAGTTATATGTTGTCGAAAAAGTTTTTGCAAAGATTACCACAAGATACACCTCCGGTATCTGTAGCGACGACTAGACAATTGAGTGGTTTTTTGCAACAATTTCAAAACGATACGGTTCGTTTATGTGTGGAGATTATAGAGAAAGCGGAGGTTGTCGTCGAAGATGTCAAACAATCAAACTCAGAAAGTGATCGTGTACGTTGGGAAAAATTCAAGGAGATCATGCAAAGAAGAAGAACAAGTTGACAAAATTGATGAAGAAGATGAGGAATTCATATTTGACAATTGCAAAGACCCGGATGGTGCAAGTTCTGATGATGAAGAGTATGGGGCGTGTGGAAAGGATTCTGATAACGAAGAGGACATACAAAATCTGCCACCAAAGAAACGGTGTTCAACAACGATTCCTTATTTTGTGCAGGTGGAAATGAAGTCCGTAGACTTAGTTGTTGGCCAATGTTATGAAATAAAAGAGGAGTTGGAGAAGAGATTGAAAATCTATGCAGTTGCAAATAAATTCGACTTTGATGTTGGTTATTCAACCCTAAAATTGTTGACAGTTAAGTGTTGGGTGGAAGGATGTAAATGGAGGGTTCGTGCATCAACAGTAGGAGATAATCCAAGGTTCTATATTAAGAATTTGATTGGAGAGCACACATGTTCTGTTACGATGCGTTCATCTCGTGCCCGGCAAGCAACTCATGAGATACTAGGACGTCTTTATAAAGACTTTGTAGGTGGTGTTGGACTGACCGTTTTGCCATATCGTGTTGTTGATGCTCTCACCAAACGATATGGAATAAAGGTTTGACATCCTTTACAGCAGACTTTTTAATTGTGGTAGATAGATATTTTGGTAGATTTGTTCGATTTAGTTTGGTAGATTTATGGTAGATTTATTTTGGTAGATTAATTTTGGTAGATTTAATATAGGTGGAGTATTGGAAGGCCCATCGTGTATTAAAATATGCACGAGAACTAGTAACAGGAAGTTCGGAGAATGGTTACGAAGAGCTTTCGTCGTACTTATACATGATTAGGCGGGCTAATCCGGGGACAGTTATAAAGCTTGAAGTTGACGAGGAAGACATGTTCATCGCATTTGGTGCATGCATACATGGGTTCCCGTTTATGCGGAAAGTTGTGGTTGTTGATGGGACGTTTTTGACTAGTACATACAAAGGTACACTTCTCATCGCCTCAACGCAAGATGAGAATTTTAATATATTTCTGATTGCTTTTGTTGTCGTTGATACCGAGAATGATGAGTCTTGGGAATGGTTCTTTAGACAATTACACCGGGTTATCCCAGATGATGAAGGACTTGCCATAATTTCATATAGGCATAGAGCAATTGGAAACGCGATTGGGAAGGTTTACCCCCTTTCTAGTCGGGGTATTTGCACTTATCATTTGCATAAGAATATTTTGCTGAACTTTAAAGGCGGGGATTCTTTCAGACTTGTGAAGAAAGCCGCAACCGCATATAGGCTTCTAAAGTTCAATGCCTTATTTGGGCAGATTCAAGCTAGTAATCCTCGACTTTATAACTATTTGCAAAAAGCATATGTGTGTATGTGGACTCGGGTTCATTTCCCGGGAGATAGGTACAACTTCATGATTAGCAACATAGCGGAATCGATAAATAAGGTCCTCTCAAATGTAAGAAGTTTTCCAATCATGACACTTTTGGACGAGATAAGGTCGCTTCTAACAAGGTGGTTTGCGAAAAGGCGCCGGACTGCAATGAAAACCGAGCTTACTACTGGTGTTGAGAAATTGCTACGGTATATGTTTTCTTTTATGGTAGATTTGTTTAGTTTGACGATAGATTTATTATATTTGATGTTATATTTGTATTTACTGTAAACATGACAAAGTTGAAGCTACCACGCAACTAACTGTGCAAGAGATAGATGAGCATCATGCACAAGTCACCGGCAGAACATCCTTCCATGTTGTCAATTTGGATGAGAAAAAGTGTACTTGCCGAAGGTTTGACATTGATAAAATTCCATGCATCCATGCCATTGCAGCGGCGGAAGCTGCAAAAATTTCAAGGATCTCTCTATGCCATCCCTACTTTCGAACAACTTACTTGTACAACGCTTACTCGGGGATAATAATGCCAAGGGATGTTGCGTTACCTGTGCCCGAAGAAGTGGCTCTGAAATTTTGTATGCCTCCTTTCGTTCGTAACCCACCCAGCCGGCCAAAAAAATCTTGAATGAAAAGTGCAATGGAAGTGGCAATGGAGAAGAAACGTCCAAAGGGAAAAACACAAGTGTTCCAAATGTGGTGACGGCGGGCATAATCGTGCTACATGCCAATTGTGAACTCATTAGTTTCTACTTTATATGTGTAATAATAAGTTTGACAGTGATATGTGTTGCTTGCTTATAGAGTTGAAATGAACAATCGTTTCTAGGTTTGGTGTATGATGTAACTTGAAAAAATCTACCAGACTCCGAACAACATATCTACCAAGTCGACTCAAACAAGTCTGCCAAGTCGACTCAAACAAGTCTGCCAAGTCGTATCAAACAAGTCTACCAAGTCGTAGCAAACAAGTCTACCAAGTCGTATCAAACAAGTCTACCAAGTCATTTCAAACAAGTCTACCAAGTCGTTTCAAACAAGTCTACCAAATCGTTTCAAACAAGTCTACAAAATCGTTTCAAAAAAGTCTACCAAGTCGTTTCAAACAAGTCTACCAAGTCGTATCAAACATGTGTACCACATCGACTCAAAGAAGTCTACCATTCCCGTAAACAAAAAAAACCTTGTTTGGGCGACAATATTACATACATGGCTACGTTAGCATGGTCCAATCTACAAAACTTTCAAAGGACTAACTTCATGCAAAAAACATGGTCCTTTGAAAGTATAGTTTCATCAACTGAATAAATAAACCTGCCGCAAATAAGTGAAAAAGTATGGGACAGTACAGTTTAATAAACCTACCACGATTACAAAAGTCGTACTATACAAAAGCACTAAGTCTGATTTCTCACTTCACAGAACCTGTCTGCAGCGGAACCCTGTCTTCATACTCACCCCGAGGGTTAGGATCATATCGTTGAATTGTTTCTCCAAACCAGTCCGATGGAATCTCGTCCATAATCTCAGCTGCATATTTCATACGAATCCCACCAATGTTAGTATCGTTAAGGTCTACCATAACATGCCAAAGAGCCAAACACTTAATAGACTTCAATGTATACACGCCACAGTCGCCACTTTGGTCGTTCTGCGGAATACCCTTCATCCTATAGGTGTATAAGGCTTTCTCACTCTTCCATTCGCTTGGAAACGTTTTGTTCAATAACAGAGGAATCATCTTCGCGTATGCCCTCATATCTTTTTTTATTCTATTATCGCCATATAAAGATTTAATGCAATCATAGACATTAACCTTTTTCTTCGGAATGTCCACCTCAATGGCAATCCAATGTTCATTGTCGATATTGTGGCAAATGTACACGAGTTCGACATCCTTGAACCATTTCTTCTTTGTCATTGCAAAATCGGGAGATCGGCCATTGGCGACGTCGAAATATCCAATGTCAAACATCCAACAACTCTTCTCATTAGGTAAGAAGTCCATGTTGTATTCTACAAGCCATTATGCGGTGAACAGCGGGTCGAGGAATGCAACCCTTCCACCTCTTTGATAAGGAGATGGGTTTTTCAAAGACCGTTGTCGAAACATATTCATTGCCATTGTCATATGCTGGAAAATAGAAAATATATAAATCTGCCGGTAATAAACAATTATTCAAATAAATGTACCGTAAATAAATCTACCATGAAAGAAAAATACCCTATCACTCAACCAGCCAAACCTCTCATAAGGCCAGTCCTGTTTAGGTGTCATTAGATGAACATAAAATTCAACAACTGGATCGGTATCATCCATTTGGTTCTCCCTATAAACGCGGACGTGATAAAATGATGAAATGAGAAGTACATCGTTTAATAAAATTTATACCATTAACATGAATGACTTACAGATCTGTCGCCACAAACTCGATCAACATATCCCTTTTACGACTGTCCACCTCTTCAAAAGCATCGTAGAAAGCTTCTGAAGGTATTACACCAAATATGATGCGTTTGGCCGCTGAACTTCCTACAAATGGTGACAGTTGGGTGGGAGCAAGGGTGCGTTGCTTTCTAAGTCCATGATCTTTCTTGGCTAGAAATGAGACCATCTTATCTAAACCGCTGCCAATTGCTTCCATCTTTGCATTTTCCTCGGGGTCAGATAATGGTGAATTGAAATAGGTGATGAAGGTTTTTGTCGTAGAGGAGGTGTAAATTGTTCAGTGATATCGACAAAGTCTTCGTCATCATATTTCTTTTGAAACTGAGGTTTGGTTTTGGTTTTCATTTGTTGCATATTCACTTTTGGGTCAGCTGGTTCTATTTTCACTTTACGAACCGTCTTTGAGTTGGACGTCGGGGTTCTAATGACCCTTGCTATGGGAAAATCTGGCTCAGACATTTCATGTACCTCTAACATCCACGACTGTGGTAGTCGACATTAAAAGGTTATTAGAGACATCAATATCCAAACACACATCGTATGCAACAAGTCTGCCAAGTCGTATGCAACAAGTCTACCAAGTCGTTTCAAACAAGTGTACCAAGTCGTTTCAAACAAGTCTACTGATAAAGGATTTTTGTTAAGTTCGTATCAATTCATCTATGCTTGTCATTGTAGCATAAGAGGTGTCAATCCATAGGGGCTAAGATTAATGCACTAGGAATGCATGAAACTCCTTAAGCTAGAACAAATGTTTTGGGTTTATATGTTTTTGAATTAAGAAAGTAAAATGCAAGAAAGAAAACAAAGATAGAAATATTGGACCATGGATTAAACAAGCAAATGAATGATTAACAATCAAATAATGATGACAAATATTGCATTAAACACTATCCTAGAACATGGAATTCGCAAATATGACTAATCCATTATCATGGCACTAATCACTTCACTAATCACATAATTGACATAAACTCTCGTTTGCGATTAGATAATCAATGAGAATTAATAAAAAAATCTTAATTAGTTCACTAATCACCCTTGACATNATGCCCTCATATCTTTTTTTATTCTATTATCGCCATATAAAGATTTAATGCAATCATAGACATTAACCTTTTTCTTCGGAATGTCCACCTCAATGGCAATCCAATGTTCATTGTTGATATTGTGGCAAATGTACACGAGTTCGACATCCTTGAACCATTTCTTCTTTGTCATTGCAAAATCGGGAGATCGGCCATTGGCGACGTCGAAATATCCAATGTCAAACATCCAACAACTCTTCTCATTAGGTCCATTGGCGACGTCGAAATATCCAATGTCAAACATCCAACAACTCTTCTCATTAGGTAAGAAGTCCATGTTGTATTCTACAAACCATTATGCGGTGAACAGCGGGTCGAGGAATGCAACCCTTCCACCTCTTTGATAAGGAGATGGGTTTTTCAAAGACCGTTGTCGAAACATATTCATTGCCACTGTCATATGCTGGAAAAATAGAAAATATATAAATCTGCCGGTAATAAACAATTATTCAAATAAATGTACCGTAAATAAATCTACCATGAAAGAAAAATACCCTATCACTCAACCAGCCGAACCTCTCATAAGGCTAGTCCTATTTAGGTGTCATTAGATAAACATAAAATTCAACAACTGGATCGGTATCATCCATTTGGTTCTCCCTATAAACGCGGACGTGATAAAATGATGAAATGAGAAGTACATCGTTTAATAAAATTTATACCATTAACATGAATGACTTACAGATCTGTCACCACAAACTCGATCAACCTATCCCTTTTACGACTGTCCACCTCTTCAAAAGCATCGTAGAAAGCTTCTGAAGGTATTACACCAAATATGATGCGTTTGACCGCTGAACTTCCTACAAATGGTGACAGTTGGGTGGGAGCAAGGGTGCGTTGCTTTCTAAGTCCATGATATTTCTTGGCTAGAAATGAGACCATCTTATCTAAACCGCTGCCAATTGCTTCCATCTTTGCATTTTCCTCGGGGTCAGATAATGGTGAATTGAAATAGGTGATGAAGGTTTTTGTCGTGGAGGAGGTGTAAATTGTTCAGTGATATCGACAAAGTCTTCGTCATCATATTTCTTTTGAAACTGAGGTTTGGTTTTGGTTTTCATTTGTTGCATATTCACTTTTGGGTCAGCTGGTTCTATTTTCACTTTACGAACCGTCTTTAAGTTGGACGTCGGGGTTCTAATGACTTTTGCTATGGGAAAATCTGGCTCAGACATTTCATGTACCTCTAACATCCACGACTGTGGTAGTCGACATTAAAAGGTTATTAGAGACATCAATATCCAAACACACATCGTATGCAACAAGTCTGCCAAGTCGTATGCAACAAGTCTACCAAGTCGTTTCAAACAAGTGTACCAAGTCGTTTCAAACAAGTCTACTGATAAAGGATTTTTGTTAAGTTCGTATCAATTCATCTATGCTTGTCATTGTAGCATAAGAGGTGTCAATCCATAGGGGCTAAGATTAATGCACTAGGAATGCATGAAACTCCTTAAGCTAGAACAAATGTTTTGGGTTTATATGTTTTTGAATTAAGAAAGTAAAATGCAAGAAAGAAAACAAAGATAGAAATATTGGACCATGGATTAAACAAGCAAATGAATGATTAACAATCAAATAATGATGACAAATATTGCATTAAACACTATCCTAGAACATGGAATTCGCAAATATGACTAATCCATTATCATGGCACTAATCACTTCACTAATCACCTAATTGACATAAACTCTCGTTTGCGATTAGATAATCAATGAGAATTAATAAAAAAATCTTAATTAGTTCACTAATCACCCTTGACATCAACTCTCATTGGCAAGGATGTGAAAAGCTCACAAAAGGCTTGGTTCAAGCATTTCATCGAACACCTCTCGGGCGTGAAATGCCTTAGTTCTAGATTTGATATCTCAATCTAAATTTAGCATTAAGAATTTACATATGTGAAGGATCTAATAAGAATCTACCTAAATCATCATCATCTAACAATCAAGACAATTAACTAATGATGCAAATGCACACAATCTATGATATTCCTTAGGTCTAGAACACTTGAATAAGGTTAATTCATTTTCATGACACTAACCTCTTTATTAATTACTTAATCAAGATCAAATTTTCATTTGTGATTAAATGACTAACAAGCATTAATATCAAGTTTCAATAACCAAAATACACCTTATACAACCATTCTCATGAGCTAAGATATGTAAATCTCATCAAACACTTGGTGTGCATAAAATTTCATTAGTTCTAGATTAACTTTCTCAAGCCTAATCTAGCATTAAGAACACTAAATAAGAAAGGAAAGCAAGGATTCATAACATAAGCATCATAAATCAATCTTCAAATCATCATAATCAATCAAACCATGATCCAACAAAAAGTATAAAATCTAAAGAACATGAAGAACAAAAGAGAAAAAGGTATAAAGATAAAGAAATTGCATAAATAAAAGATAGAGTTGAAGAAATCTTCTCTAGAGTGGCATTTGTTATGAAGAGCAATCAAAATCCCTACAAAAGAGAGTTTGGTCGTGCCCAACCCTTGGGAGGAGAAGACTTACTACAAAAATTAGGTCTAGAAAGTTTAAATAGTCAAAGGGGTCAAACTGGGTCAACTCTGGTCAAACTGGGTCAACTCTGGTCAATGGCACTTACACCGACGTCACAAGTCGGTATGGCACGTCAGGGCTAAGGACTTTTTCTCATGTTGTCACACCGAACAGTTACACCGACTTGTGACCTCGGTGTAATCCCATAAAGCTTCAACACCGATGTCACATGTCGGTGTTGGGCGAAACTGTCTCGGCAGACGGATATGTGTCTGGTAAATCAGCCATATCTCTCGAACCACACGTTTGAATGACCTGAATCCAACTCCAGCAGACAGGTAACTTCTTCCTCTACAACTCTCATGAAGAACTTGGAGGCTGAATCAGATTGGAAGACCTTCTTCCAGCCACATCTTTGAGACGCCTTGGATGAACTCTTCCTTCTCTTAAACTCAATCACTCCAATCATCCCAATTGTCTCCAAAACACCTAGAAACACTCCAAATGCATGCAAGACTCACTAAGACCTAATGCAAACACCTAATACTCTAATTTAGACCAAAACTCTATAAAAACTATGAAAGACACATGCATGAGACCCGAAACACTAAATAATATGCATGCTAAAACGGGTAAAATATGGGAATATCAACTCCCCCAAACTTAATCATTTGCTTGTCCTCAAGCACATAAGAACAAGTGGAGAGAGAGGTTTGAAATTGGGAGCTTAAATTCAAAAGCATCACAAGAAGAAATCGAATTCAACGTCCAAGTTTGTAATTCTAGAATGCATCAAGTGAGTCTACTCCAAAAGAGTTAGCCATTTCTATCTCCACACGCATCAAGTTACAAGTCCCAACCTACACAAGCATTCTTATTTTTCAACCCTTTGACATTCATTAATGTTTTATGTGAATCATGCTCATGCAAAATCAAATGAACTCGTTTGGTTAAGGGATTCGGTTTTGAGATAAAGATGATCTCAATCACAAGTGTGGGTACTCCAATGCAAGGATCTCTCTAGGAATTAGCAAACTTTAGCAAAATGCTAAAGGTAAAAGGCAACCTATGCATACAAGGGTGAATTCTCATCTACATAATGCCTAAGACTTCTCTAGCCCTAGCATTTCTAACCCATGAAGTCCCAAACCTAAACTACCCTTTTCAAAGGCCTTTTGCCTTCATGCCTCACACGTTTTGCTTGTTGCTCCACTTCATCTTTTCCTCAAATGAGGGTTTCTTCTTCTCCATTGAACTTGTGGCTTGGTGCTCCTCTTTCTTGTTGCTTTAGCTCTTCTCTTTCTTCTTTCTTTGTTTTGCCTCATTTCTCATCTTTTGATGTCTTAGCCAATTTTTGGTTTTTTTCCTTTTTCTTGCACACTTTGAGGCTAATCTAGTTCTAAGAGCTAATCTTATAGCTTGTCACCAACCACTTCTCATCTTTGCCTTCCCATTTGCCTTGTCCCCATCTTTTCCTTTTCATTCCACTAAATCCCTTTCTTTAGTTATTTCTCACTCGTCCCACACAACTAGTGCTGTCAAAATGGGCGGGCCGGCCATGGGCTGTCCGTGTCCAAATTATTATGGACCGGACATGGACACGCCCATATACGAAGCGGGTTTAATGGGCTTGGTCCAATTTTGCCCATGGACAAAATGGGCTTGGACAACGTGGACATGGTCTATCCAAAATACTTTAAAAACTAGGTCAAAATCAATTTGGAGGAAAAAAACTGATAAAAAAAAAAAGACACTCTCTCGATTCCTCGACGGCGACGAAGCTCTCTCACCGTCTCTGCTCCCACACTAAGCTCTCTCGCAAATTCAACACCCATCACAGCTCCGTATGAGTCGCCGAAATCAAACAGAACCACCGGTAACTCTCTCTATCTCTCTCTCTATATAGCTCAGATTCTTTCGTCTTTTGCGATGAGACTTCCGTCTGCAAGGAAGCAATCTTGTCTTCCCTTTCTCTGAGAAGTTTCTCCTTCTCTGCTACTAACTCGTCTTTGCCCTTAACTTCACGGGTTTTCTCATCGATTTGGGATTCACCAAATAAACAAGGTTGTATCTGAAGTGGGTTTTGCGATTTTCTTCTTGTGTTTTTGGTTAAAGTTCGTAACTTTCTTTTTTAGTTTCTAGGATTTGGTCTGATTTAGTGGATTTGACTTTTCTCTTTGACAGAGTTTTCAAAACTATATATGAACAGTTCGTTGAATGAAGAATAGAGAGTGAAAGTTACTGTCTTTAAACTAGAGTAATTTGTTTAAGATGCTATCGTTAGATCCGATACTTGATGGAGAGATTGAGTCTTTTGTTTCATGGTTCTGCTTCTGGTGTACTGTGTTCATCATTGAAAAAAGAAGAAAAAAGAGTTTCAGATGTGTTATTGTTTCTTGCTATAATGATTGGAGATTCATAACAGTTTCTTGCTACAATGATTGGAGATTCATAATATATGTGTTATTGTTTCAGATGGATAACGAGGATACTCTAAACCTCAACGATGATGACTATATGAGTGGAGATGAGATGATGGATCAAGATGAAGAGAATCCGGTAGAAGTTGATTCACTAATGAGTACGACGGAGAACAGGATGAGAGGTAATAAACGTAAGCGTTCAAAGTGTTGGCGAAATTTTAAAATCATTGGAGATAAATTGCCTGATGGTAGGAATGATGTTAGATGCAACTATTGCAACTATAGCTATTGCATAGATCTACGTAGAAGTGGAACCACTACTTTGATGCGTCACATGAAAGTATGCTCAAAGAATCTTGGAAGTACTCCTGTGTGTGGAAATAGGAAGCTAGATATGATGGTGTTTAGGGAAATGATTGCAGTAGCAATCATTGAGCATGACCTGCCTTATTCATTCGTTGAGTACAAAAAGATTAGAGAGGCTTTTCTCTATGCTAATTCTAGTATAGAGGAATGGAGTAGGAATCCTGCAACAGCCGATTGTCTAAAGATCTTTGAGAAAGAGAAATATATATTCATCCCAATACTTGTTATTCATCCCAATGAAACACTTGTTATTCGTGAGATGGTGGAAAATATGAAGGTGAAGTTTTACAAGTATTGGGATGATTATAGCGACATACTTGCTATAGCGGCTGTTTTTGATCCTAGGATGAAGTTTACTGTTCTAGAGTATTGCTTCACTACCTTAGATGCATCTACTAGTAAATCGAGGTTAGATAATGTGCATAAGAAGATGATGAAATTTTTTGAGGTTTATAAAAAAAACCCAAAGAAAACCGCAGCAGGAACTTCATAAACAAACACATTGGAGCCGAACATTCTTCCAGAATATGGTGTAAGTAAGCTTATGTCATGTTTTCTCTTATAATTTGTCTATTCGCGTAAAGAACCTGTAATTGCCTTAGTCTTAGAATTCCCCTTGTGTCTCTTGCTCATGTTCAATGCCTCGGTCTTAAAGATAGTCTATTGACTTACTAGTGTTTTGATTATATATTTTGGAGTAGTCATGGTGATAGCTGCATCTTTACATCTTGTAGTAACTCAGTTCTGTAAAGTTGGATGGTTTATTTTAACTATACATTTTTCAGGGGATTTATGCTTTATTAGCGAAACATGCTATTCCATGATTTCTATTTTCATAATTATGTACCCTATGTAATCACTAATGTTCTGCACAATTACTTTGTATCTTCCTTAATTTAATAAAATTTAGACGTTAAAAAAAAAATCAAATGCATTTGATTTCATCTATTTATTTGATTTTATTTATTTTATAGTATAGCGATACATTGCGATTGGCGGTGTAATTTTTCTTTAATAAATAATTAAATATTAGTACTACAAATTGAAAGTTTCAAAAACAACTCAATCTAGCTGTCCGAAAAAAAAAAGAAAAACTCAATATCTGTATATTCTGTAAATCTAATTATACTTGGATACGCGTCATTAATTTAAAATTTAAAAGACATTTTAAAATTTAAATAGTAATTATGATGATTGATGCCTGTATCATCTAATGTTAAATTTGAAATACTTTTTCAAACCACAAATAATCATATGATAAAGATTTTCTCAATTCCAAATATTTGTTTAACTCATTTTTAATCTAAAACTTCCGGTAGACTCTCGCCGGTGAAACGGTTATCGGCGACGGAGAGCAGCTTCAGGCTATAGAGAAGAAGTCTCAATTTCACTCATTCTTTAACCAAAAATAAAAATTAAAAAAAGGAAAGCAAATCTTTAATTTTTTTCTTACCATCCAAACCAAAAAAGAATCCTAATTTAAGGAAAGAAAAAAACCATTAATTTATATATTTTCCCATTTAAGAGAGATATGTTGCGAGTGAGAAGGATTTGGATGCATGAGAGGCGCAACATGGCGCATATTAGCAATAGCCTTTTTTGTTTCTGGGTCCTTCGGTTTCCTTTGTTTTCCTCTTTATTCCTCCAAAAACCTAAGCCCACGAGAGTATCCTCTCTTCTTCTCCTTTTATCTCTTCGCAGCTTCCCTCTTCCCGCAGATCCACACAGATCTTGGTTTCTCTCGCCGTTCCGAAGCAATCGCTTTTTTTTTCCCTCTCAACCAGATTCGTCAGATCTCATCGATTCATATCGATTTTCTCGTTTTTTCGCCGGTTTTTCATCGATTCCAGGTAATTTTCGATCAGATCTGTCGTTTTTGTGTGTTTTTTCGGTGGGTTTGTTGGTGAGATGTGAGATCTGTTGTTTGTTTTATATTTTCTGGGTTGGGTTCGTTGGATTTAGATGGTGTTCGAGAATATTTTCTGGAAAATGAGATTTTTTTCAATCGAAATTTATGAGTTTTATGTGTTTGGGCAACTAGTCCGATCTCGATTTCCATCGATGTGTGTTGAGTCATGTTCTTAACTTCGGATTCATTTAGAATTTTTTTTTTTGCTTTGCTAGATCTGTTGGATTTAGATGGTGGTTGAGAAGATTTCTGGAAACGAGTTTTGTGGGTTTCTTGTTTTTGGTCAAAATTCAGATTATTTATCATCGATTTCTATCGATCTAGGACGAAATTTGTTCTTAACTTCGGATTCATCGTCTTTTTTTTTTCTTTTTATCTCTTTATCTCTTGAATTTGATCAAATATCAGCCTTTTTTCTCATTTTCTCTTATAAACTTCTGTTTTTTTTTTTTTTAATCTGAAAACTCGTTTTGTGGAGTTTTTGTGTTTGTTCAAAAATCCGATCTCGATTTCTATCGATTTTTGATGAATCCCATTCTTAGCATCGATTTGTGATATATGAAAAAACCAAACTTTGGCAATATTTTTATGTCAAGATCATGTTGAAATAAGCGTTGTTTAATGTGTTTTTATTTGCAGGAATTTGGGAATTGGTAGGCTAACTTCCAGCAAAGATGCAGGGCTATGAAGAAGTAAGTATTTTTCGGTGATTTTTTTTTCGAATTCGCTTTGAGTTTACATCTTACACCGTTTAACAACATGATTCGCTATTTCAATTGCAGGACCTTGATGAGGAGGCTGGGTATGACGACTATTATAGTGATGATGATGGATTGGAGCAGGAATATGAGGAGGAAGAAGAAGAACCCCCAAAGGAGGAATTGGAATATCTTGAGTTGCGCCAAAAGATAAAGGATTCAATACGGAAGAACATGGGAAAAGGAATTGCTAATGCTCAATCTTCACAAGAGAGAAGAAGAAAACTCCCTTATAACGAGTATGTGGTTAGCTATTAATCACCATTTTTTATGTATACAATATCATGGAATGTGTTTTGATTTAGGCAAATTATGTTTTTTTTTGCAGCTTTGGTTCCTTCTTTGGTCCTTCGCGGCCTGTTATTTCCTCGAGGGTTATACAAGAAAGCAAATCCTTGCTAGAAAACGAGCTACGGACAGGTGGAATGTCGAGCTCGAACCAAACTGTATGTACCTCAAATCTCCTTTTTCTCTTCACATTTTCTTGTTTGAAATGTTTTTGCTGATGGAAGTATTTATGTTGTGTGCAGAAAAAAAGACCTGTTCCGACAAGCGGTTCAGACACTAAGAATGTGTCACATGAGAAGCGGCCTAAGGTTGTGAATCAGGTGAAGAGGAAAGTTGAGACTCTTAAGGACACAAGAGACTATTCGTTTTTGTTTTCCGATGATGCAGAGCTTCCTGTTCCAAAGAAGGAACCTCTGTCTCGAAGTGGCTCCTTTCCTAATTCTGGTATGTTGTGCCTACTAAAAAACTTTGTTTACCGTTTGTGATCTTTAAAGCATACCATTTTCATGGAGATAACTTATACAGGTTTTTTGCTGATGTTCAAGAGGCTCGATCTGCTCAATTATCAGCAAGGCCCAAACAATCATCAGGTATCAATGGTCGAACTGCTCATGGCCCCCCTCGTGAGGAGAAGAGACCTCTTTCAGCAAATGGGCATTCAAGACCGGCTTCATCTGGCAGCCAAATGAATAATTCAAGACTTGCTTCTTCGGGCAGCCAACTGAATTCGAGATCTGTCTCAGGGAGACCGGCTTCCTCGGGTAGCCAACTGAATTCGAGATCTGTCTCAGGGAGACCGGCTTCCTCGGGCAGCCAAATGCAAAATTCAAGACCGGCTTCCTCTGGTAGCCAAATGCAGCAAAGGGCTGCGTCCTCGGGCAGTCAAAGACCAGGTTCCTCGACAAACCGTCAAGCACCCACAAGGCCAACTGGTTCCACAATGAATGGCCAATCAGCTAACCGGAATGGCCAACTGAATTCCCGATCAGCTCCTGCGAAAGTGCTAGTGGATCAGAGGAGACAGATGGGCATCAGCAATGGAGTTGGTCCTGGTCGGTCAGCACCCACGTCTAGACCTTTACCATCTAAGATGTCATTGGAGAGAAAGCCCTCCATCTCGGCGGGAAAAAGTTCCCTTCAAAGTGCACAGAGACCGTCCTCGTCGAGACCAATGTCATGTGATCCCAGACAACGGTTGGTAGAACAGAGAAAGGTTTCTCGTGACCCTACCTCATCCCGAATGATCCCGAAACAATCAGGGCCTATCTCGACCCACCAGGTATCATGATTTTTCACATCTTTCTTTTATTTTTGCCAAAACAAAAACTAGCGAAGTCACTAATCTGTCAAGTAACTTGTACAGATGATAAGTAAACCGGCGCCCAAGAGACCTCCATTGCGTGATATAGATGATGATCGGAGGCCGCCAAAGAAGAAGAAGCCTGCAAGAATGTCAGAGGATGATATAGCAATGAACATGATTAGAACAATGTTTAAGTACTGCTTCAAACTTTCCTCCTACTCTGTAATCCATTACTTTTTTAGAGCTTTTTCTCCTGACACTAATGGGTTTTGCGTTTCAATCTCAGGACCGATCGTTTTGCTGGGCGTGACGATGATGACAGAAACATGGAAGCAAACTTTGATGATATCATGAAGGAAGAGAGACGAAGGTACATCTATATTTTGATTACGAGTGTCATTTATTTGTTTATTAGATATTTACTTAAACGGTTTATGTTGATTTGTTAAATGCAGTGCGAGAATCGCAAGGGAGGAAGATGAAAGAGAAGCTATGCTCGAAGAGGAAGAAGAAAGGAGAAAAAGAGAGAGAAAGAAGAAGCTGAGCCGTTAAAAGTTAGAAGAATCCTTTGCTCTGTCTTCTTGTAGGATTTCAGATCTTTTTTTTTTTAGTGTTCTCTCATTTAAATCTCTCTTTGGCCGCATGAGGCAAAAGAGTTTTAACTTTTGTTTTTGTTTTTGTTTTTGTTTTTTTCATATTATGGATCTTTTGTTCTTGGAATTGTACAATTAGTAATAATATCTTTATTTGGGTCACTTCAGGAATCTGCCGGAATTTTCTTGGTAACCTTCAAAGTTAGTGAAAGTTGATTCTTTTTTTGTTTTTGGGGTAAAACCAGAGAGGATGATAAAGAAAAAGAAACAGAGAGAGAAAAAGAATATCTTTATTCACGTGGTGTTGCTTTAGTTTAGATGAATTTCTCAAAACTTTTTATAAGTCCAATAAGATGATTTTTGTGATCCTTTTGTCTCATTTTCTTCTCTGAAAGATCTTTGCTTGAGAGATCAAATGGTGACCAAAGAAGAAGATTGTATTCCTCCTGCAACGGAGCCGTCGAGATGTTATTCTCCTTCTACTCCTCTTGCGGAGTTAGACACTCTTCGGAGCTTAGAAATCGTCGAATCTTCCTTTCTGTCTCCCGTTTGGTATGTGATTCATTGCTTTACCTCTTCACTTTTCCTCTCTGCCCGCCATGAAACGGATTTCGAGATCTCCCTTCTCCGCAATATGAAGAAAACAATGCAAAGTTGAAAGCTTTTCCCATGATTTTGGATTACCAGGAGTTCGATTTGTCTTTGTTCTTCTATCCAAAACTCTGAAATCTCATTTGTGATTTGTGTGTTTGATCTCTTTGCATTATCTTCTTCAAAACCCCTTTTCCAGGTTACTGGTGATCTTTTGCGTCATCAACTTGATAAACTACATGGATCGAGGTGCGATAGCTAGCAATGGTGTGAATGGAAGTAGCAAGAGTTGTGATGATAAAGGCAAATGCACTCCTGCAACTGGAATTCAGTAAGATTTTATGATGCTGTGTAGAATTAGGATAATTATTCAATATTTGCATTTTAATTATATTGCTTATCCTAATTTAATTATGATTGTTTCCAATGCTTTAAAGTTTTTGTGCTTCTTAAGATTGTTTATGCCTATGCTTTTCTTACTTTGTTAAATCTACGGAGATGTCATACTAAACGAATAATTTTGCGATTTGTGGATGTTCTCTGATGTAAAGTTGCTTCTTTTAGGGGATATTTCAATCTAAGTAATTTCGAAGATGGTGTATTGTCATCTTCATTTATGGTTGGACTTGTTATTGCATCACCAATCTTTGCTTCATTGGCAAAAAGGTTAGAAACACTTTCATTTTTGTTTTTTTCTCCCTTGTCAAAATAAGCTTATTCAAGTGGTTTTGTTTTTAGTGCAGCTTCAATCCATTTAGACTTATTGGAGTAGGCTTAACTGTTTGGACTATTGCAGTTCTTGGTTGTGGCAGTTCCTTTGCCTTTTGGTTTATCGTCTTATGTCGTATGTAAGTTAGTTTTGTTTTTGGTACAAGATATGATTGACTTTGCTTGCTCCAAATTTTGATTTTTGGTACACCATTTGATTACTCGTAGGTTCGTTGGTGTTGGCGAAGCTTCTTTCATTAGTCTTGCAGCTCCATTTATAGATGATAATGCTCCTCACAAACAGGTTTCTGTTTTTTTTTATGGAGTCAAATGCACCATTTCTATTAATTTCATATCTTCTTTCTGTTAACCGTTTTCTTCAGAAAGCTGTGTGGCTTGGTGTGTTTTACATGTGTATACCAAGTGGTGTTGCTCTGGGCTATGTCTATGGCGGATACGTATGTATAAAACGTCTATAAATTAATATTGTTGGGACTATGATACCGCATTCCGTGATTCATTCTTGTTGATTTTAGGTCGGAAAACATTTCAGTTGGCGCTATGCGTTTTGGGGAGAAGCAGTTTTAATGGCTCCATTTGCTGTTCTTGGTTTCTTGATGAAACCCTTGCAGTTAAAAGGTTAAGAACAAATTTTGTCTTCTGTTTCAAGCATGAAAGATATTGATCTAAGAAAATTGAAAACAGGGTTTCCTTCTACTGATTCGATAAAGACGGTTAAATCAATTGAAGTAGGTAATTTTTTTCATCTCTCTTCTATGTCAATGAGAATGTGCTCTGATTATACAGTTGTGCAGTGAGACTTTGCCTTTTGCAGGCGCAGAGACATCGAAAAACAACAATCATCTTCAAGCTGGTAATGAGATTGAGCATGATCAGTTTGAGGTCTCCATTGAAACTTACAAGTGAGTTGATTTCATAATCTTAATTTCATTCCATATGATTGTATAGTTCTCAAATCTTTTACTTCAACTTTGGCAGGTCAAGTTACGCGAGCGTAATTTGGAAATCATTTACTCAATTCGCGAAAGATATGAAAGTTTTATGTAAAGGAAAGGTCTTCGTTGTTAATGTATTAGGTAAAATTTTCCTCTTTACTCTCACTAATCTCTTGTTCTTCTTCTTCTTATTATTATTATTTATCTTCTCTGCTGATTGATACACTTACCTTGACAGGTTATGTATCATACAATTTTGTTATTGGAGCATACTCATATTGGGGACCAAAGGCCGGTTATAATATTTATAAAATGGTGAAACAGTTATTCTATCAATCTTTCATCTTGAGGGTTCATGAAAGATTCAAACTTTGATCTGATAAGAACTGTATCTTGACAGAAAAACGCCGATATGATCTTCGGGGCAGTAACTATCATTTGCGGGATTGTTGGGACATTATCAGGAGGCTTTATACTTGATCGCGTCACTGCAACAATTCCAAATGCTTTTAAGGTGAGAAAAGCTTTTCTTCGTGTTTTCGGATTTTATCAGGTTTGTATCAAACCTTTTTGATATTTGGATGCAGCTCTTATCTGGAGCAACTTTTCTCGGAGCGATATTTTGCTTCACTGCATTTACCTTAAAGAGTTTATACGGTTTCATTGCTCTCTTTGCCTTAGGAGAGCTTCTTGTGTTTGCTATACAGGTAAAAAAAAGCTTTTTCAAACTTTAAGCCTTTGTGTTGTTGTAATATTGATATTGCACCATCAAGAACAGCTTCGTCTATCTTCTTCTTCAGGCTCCTGTGAATTATGTGTGTTTGCATTGTGTGAAACCAAGTTTAAGACCATTATCTATGGCTATCTCTACCGTCGCAATTCACATATTTGGCGATGTTCCTTCTTCGCCTCTTGTCGGTATTCTTCAGGTAAAAAATCTTTTCTTTTCCCATCTCCAATCCTGGAAAAGAAAAAAACAGAACTTTTGGGAACCAAAATGCTCCTTTAATGTTGTATATGCAGGATCATATCGATAGTTGGAGAAAAACCGCGTTGATTCTTTCATCGATTCTGTTCATAGCTGCTGCAATATGGTTTACAGGTAAAACAAATCTCAATTCTTTAACCTGAACAATCGCAGAAGAAAGCTTTCTGGTCAAAATCAAGAACTTGTTTTTGTTGCGAATACTGTTTTGCCAGGGATATTCATAAACAGTGTAGATCGGTTTAACGAAGAAACTGAAAGTGAGAACCAGAGGAGGCACGAACAATCGATTCTAACTCCATAAATACTTTGGCAAAAATAGGAATCTGTTTGTATTGTACAGTTCCAAAACACAATGGTGATGAATGGTATATCACTTTTACCAATTAGAACATCATCAAGTTTACACGTTTTCGAAAAACGATTCCGCTATATATTTCAAATGTGTTCAAAATATAACTAGAAGCACTAAACATCATCTCCTAAAACTAACTTTTCAACTTTTTGGAAATCTTCGGTTGGGTTCACAGGTTTATTTCATAACCGGGCTCTTATGGCCCACAACACTTGGTTCGCAAGATACATGAAATTCGCAAGATACATGTTTATGTAAAAACTCTATCCAGCTTAAGCATTTCCGCCATTAGATTATTAAGAGACACTTGGTTTTAGACTAAATTCAAACTTCTTCAAATGTAACATAAACTGTTGATTCAGTGAAGATAAAAACAAGAAGAATCTGAAGAATAAAAGAGACTAAATGTAACATAAACTGTTGATTCAGTGAACATAAAACAAGAAGATTCTGAAAAAACAGGGAAAAAAGGCTTGAGGCGAATCGATCAATAGAGCCTACCGGTACATTCAGAAGAGCCACAGTAGCAAATTTTCTTCTTGATATTACCGTTAGAGTCGCGTACCTGATCGATATTGTAGTTGTAGTCGTAAGTGAGTTCTTGAAGCGGAGGTATATTGTCCATCGCGAAAAACATCACGTGAGGGATTCTCTTGTCTTCATGATCATACAATACGTTTTGTGCGTACAGATTCGGCGAGCAGCTATGGTTTAAAAACCTCCCGACATTCCCTTTCTTTGCAGCATCAATGGTGAATCCGCTCGTCTTATCATCATCTTCATCTTCATCTTCTTCCATAGCCTGGCCTGCCTGTGTCTCAGGCATTAGCTTCGACATTCCTTCCGCTAAAGTGTTATCATATTTGTTTCCAATGTCAAAGAGATACTCGTCGTTCCCAATTCTTCTTTCCGCTTCTTTATCCTCTAAAAGCTCACCTACGTATTCACATATGAAGCTACCCGAAGGGATCGAGCTAAGCGATCTCACTCCCCAACCTCTTGACTCGGTTTTGAAGATCTCAAGCTTGAGCTTGATCCCGCGTTGTGTGACTCTTAGGTAGCAAGAAGAAGGGCATTTGCAGAGCGGACCACACTCGTAGATTAAATTATTTGCACTACTAACTATGGCTCCATCGTAGTTGTATGGTATCTCACCTCCGTTTTTCGCCACGCAGGCGCAGTTTCTCGTTTCCGCACAGCGTTTGCTGCAACCACATGCCTTTGGAGGAATTGGTCTGCACCAATCTGGGTAAATCATTTTAGTCGTGTAGATGAACGGAGGCGGTTTCTCGTCATCAATTTCGTTCACAGCGCAAATAGGTAATCTCTCATGCCCTTCTGAGATGTCAAGTCTGCACAGGCCTTCCCGGTTTTCCGACCTCTTTGATTTCTTCACCATTTTCCATGAAAGCTCGGGTTGTCCAGGCATGCGCCTAAGTTTATACTTGAAGACGAGCTTGCCGTGTGATCCAGTTTCTTGCCAATACTCTTCAACAACATATAATCCGTCGTAAACATAATTGCCACCTTTTGCAGCACCTGATGATTCCAAAACTGCCTTTTTGTTGCCTCTTATGACACGCACAGGGTTCTTCATGTTTATGCTGTTTGCTAAAGCTAGGTTTCCCTTTTGCAGCTTTTGATCTTCAGGCTGTTTTTCTTCCACTCCTCTTTTGTTTACTTTAATCACATTTCCGCCTTGACCTGTGTACGTCAAGAACTCCGAGTTATCCAGCTCGTCATCGTACCCTCCAGAGGCTACAATACTCGTCGCATAGATTTCCCCATCGACCTTCATATAATCGATACCGCCTTGACTGGGTCTATGTATACCAAGAATGTTCAGCTCCATCCTATATTGAAACTCATCACCAACCTCAACCCCAGGCACAGTTCCCATAATCTGATTACCAGTGTTGAGAAATTTCCCTTTCATTTTGAGAATTTTCGAAGCCTCGAAATCTACTCTGAAATTCCTTTTTTTCGTAGGCTTTGCTTCTTCTTCCTGCAAAAGTTTTCTACAAGCTCCATAGAAAAGACGTAGAGTTTCCTTGACTTTGTTCCGAATACTATCACCACTGCTTGAACCATTGGGACGCGAAGGAGGAATCCCGACTTGTAATGTTCGAGGCTGTCGAGCTAGCTCCTGGTCCGGAGAATTCTCTGAATCCGGACTTACCCGGTCACGCAAATATAAGTTCCTCTTCTCACCGTTCTTCATCCTAGATCCTTCGCCATACTCTCGACTGGTCGTTTTGGTAAGCTTCAAGGGTTCATGAAATGCAACCCCTTTCTTTGCCTTTCTTGTGCTAGAACCAGACCCCGACTTCTTAAGAACCAATCTCTTCCGCATCGACCCAGTTCTACCGATGTTTTGCACACCAACAACAGAACCCAGCGCCGGATTCTCATCATTACCATCTGGGAAACAGATGGTTATAGGCTGAACCTCCACCGGCTCAACCAAACGTAGATCACTTGTGCTCTCCGGTAGATTCCCATCTTCTGGCGCAATCATCAATTTGTCAGATTCCTCTTTCATTGGCTCCTGTTCCGGTTCAGGCACGTTAACTCGATGGGATTCAACTCCCGCGGTAACCGCGAGTATCATGTCATTACAAGGCTGTTCATCAATGGATTTCAACTGATCATCTCGCTGTCCCAAGTTTTCTTCCTCTTTAGCTGAAGACTCAACCTTAGCTTCAGAAGACCGAGCATATCCGTCATCAGCAACATTCCCGTTCTGGCAAGTATTGGCTTCCATTCTCGATCCGAGCCTTATGGCATGGGTTCCACAGCCAGGTGGGAAATCTCTAACCGCATAAACCTTCCGGCGCTTGAACTTTAGCCGGCACATAATATCGGAGACGCGACTACCATTCTGCAAACCATTTCCCCCTAGTTTCTCCTCTGAAACATTACCATTGCTCGACAAACTAACTTTCGACGACTCCGTATGTACCATATTTTCCACTACCCCCATTCCAAAACTCATCAAAGAGAGCCAAAATCACCAGACTTATACTGCAACAATGAACAAATTGAGAGAACGTCATCAAAACCTCTCATATACTACTTAAATAAAATCTCCTCGACTACAAAACGAATATTCAAAATCCATCAATCAAAAGATAATTGTTAATCCTTTTTTCCAGGATTCTAAGCAGATATAGACGAAGATTTTATGAAGAAAAAATCATCAGTCTAAGCAAAATTGAGAAAACGTCATCAAAATCTCACATACTGACAAACAGATTTTTCAAATCCTATCAAGTTACAGTAAAAAAACTCTTTGTCGACTACAAAACTAAAGTATGAACGATTCAAAATCCATGAGTTTTAGACATAAAATCGCAGAGATTTCACGAAACCCAGAATTCGAATCATGCAGGAAAATATTACCATCTCCATCAACAGAAACGCGATGGAAGAGATTACAAAAGATCGAATCCGCGTCTCAGAGCAACAAAAGAGGAGGAAATAGATGATATTAAGATTGTTCAAAAAAAAAAAACACAGATGAGATTAAGATTACCGATGAAGGAAGGATCGCAAATGGTGGAAGGAGATGATGATGAATCGAATTCGATCGGCCTCCCTCAAGTTTATAATAAATCGAATTCGAATGAGCTCAATTCGATTGAGAGCAAGGGAACAAATAACACATTTTGCGATTTGTTTCCTGATTTTTTTTCAGAAATTAACGTTGCGAAAAAAGAGGAGCAATTTACACGAACTGTAAAAGTGCCACGATTTACTTACCTTAATAATAATAACTGTGACTCACGTCACAATGAGAGTTATGGGAAAGGGAACGTGGCTGCTATGTGATTAATTCGGAACAACTTAATTATAGATGATTAATAAACCTCAATTTTGACAAAACCCTAGTTTGCAGATTTCTAATTCTTTATTATGAAAATCCTATATCTACTATATTTAAATGGACTAATTTGATTAGGCATGGGCATAAAAAAACGGAACCGAAAACCCGAACTGGAACCGACTCGAAATAACCGGAACCGATCGGTTTCGGCCCAAAATAACCAATGGTTCTTTTTCATTGATACCCGTGTGTATCGGATAATACCCGGAACCAAACCGATACCTAACCGTGTACCTGAATTACCAGAATTATAATTATATATCTAAAAATATTAAATATATTATGGGTTTTCGGGTATAGTTTCGGTATTACGGATATATTTTCTTTAGTTTTTTAAGCTTTTCGGTATATTTTTGGGTTTCCGGTTATATTTTAGGCATTTCAGGTGATAAATATCCGAACAGATTAAGATCCGGATTTTTCGGGTTTTTACCGGTTATTAAATCTCAGAACCAATTGGAACTGAACCGAAGCCGACCCGAAACCCTATCAGTTCCTAAATGGGTCCAAAATCATTCTACCCAAAAGACCCGGAACCGATCGGTTTCTATCCGGAACCGATCCGAATAATACCCGAATGCCCAGGTTAACATGGTTTTGATACTACATGTAAGACATAATTCACATGAACCAAAAAAACCATTTAAGCATCGTAATTACATAATAGAATCACAAAGGAGGCTAAGCGGAATACCTTTCTTTACCATGGAGAAATTTTTCTGAAACGGATCCTTGAATATAATACAAATTAAAAGCCCTAATTTTATTAGGTGTTGTGTTTTTCATGTGTTGTGTTTTCTTGTTACTCTAAGCATGTATCTATATATATATAGATGGAGAAACGACCTAATTCCTCAGTAGAGTTTTCATAGGATTAATCATTATCGTCTATCAAAATTATGTATATATATATATATATATTTTAAAAATTACAAATTCCAATAGGAAACAGGAAACTATAAAGATCACAATACATAATAGAGAATGAAAATATTCCTTCAACCTAAACATCAGAATATCAGCGGATATCCAAATTTGTTATATAATAAAAAAACAAAATTGGCAAATTTATAATATTTCACCATTATTCGAAAATTAATTAACGATAGCGAGCAAAATTATTTATGGAAAATTTACAAATGAGTTCTTATGTACTAGCTTAAGAAATCCTAGAAAGTAAACTTTAGTAATCGATTATTCGATTTAATAAACTTAATTGGAAATCGAGGTGTCGATTGCTATGGTTAGGAAAACTTCCATATAGTATTGCATAATTTTAATCTGAAAAGTATATTGAAAAAAAAAAACTGGCATATTAACAAATATAGACATATGGAAAAGGAAAATCAAGAAATAAGAAAAACTAAAAACAAAAGAAATTGTTCATGGATGTCAAAAAAAAAAAATAATGTTCATGGGTCGTCTGTTGTGGATCCTTGTAGACGGGTAAATAATTTATTGGTATAAAATCGTCAATGTAATTATTCTCATCATT
>PKMM01018144.1:323840-339664 GCA_002933915.1 Eutrema heterophyllum
ATATATATATATATATATATATTTTAAGTTGCCCTTGATGCCTCTATGTAAATGTCACATATACATGCATAAAACCACCAATAAATCGTGATTTTGACTTTAGTCGGTAAAAAAAGTCGATCAACAAAAATAATCCTTTGACCCAAAAAAAAGACGTTGTGGATGTTAAAACTCACAATATATATATACGAGAGATCTAGACGAGAGCTCCGCCGCCGCGAGCGCCGCCACCTAGAGCACCAGAGCCACTATGACGAGGCAAACGACACCCAGATCCGAGCTTGCGAATACTTGAAACGAAAGAGTCGCCCAAAAGCCACATGCTTCCCTTGGATCAAGCCACCGCGAAGACAAGGCGGGGACACACAGCCGACACACCAAACAGCGAGATCTAGAAAAACAAAGAGAGAAAAAGCTGGGGTGCCTCTCCCGGTGAAGTCGAGGAGCGCCGGCCACCGGAGAGGCGGAGATGTTGCGAAAGTTTGCGGCGGCTACTGGTAAGACTTGGGAAACGTGCCTGGGAGAAAAAATTTAGGTTTGTAGTCTATCCACAATGTCGAGTTTGATCTCCAAGACTAAAGAATCAATATGGACTCTTGAATGACTCCTCTATTCTTCACCTCTCTTCTACTACAAAATTCTTTGAATCAGAAACCAGATTCATCCTTACTAATAGATTCAGTAACGAAGAACTTCTAGTTGGGCATATCATCTATTCCTCAGATTCTTATTCTCTGTATCTTTAGAAACATAAGCACAAGCAGCATATGCGATCTCCAATATTTTATAAAACAGAGGAAACACATAAATTATATAGCAAATTTAAAAGTGAAAAACATAGTCCGTATAGAATTGATTACCAAAAACAAACAAAACAAGGTGAGATTGAGAAAATTACAATGCGTTTTAATAAAAGAAAAAGATTACAAAACGTAGACAAGGAGTGAAGATACGTAATAAGAGACAACGAAGCACAGACAAAAATGACAAATCGATTGGTGGCGATGGCATTTACTTTCCTACACAACGGTAAGAACAAAATGTCTTGTCCTGCCATTGGAAAACTACTTTGTGTGGACAACGGTCTTCATCATTTTCATGGCAGAATGGTCGAGACAGGGTATTGTTGGGGAGAATATGAATCTCCTTCTCCAATTTCATTATGGTTTGACCAGGTTTCAGCATATACGGTTCTCTCCCAAGCAAACAATGAACATGAAGAGTGGTGCAACAATCATCGCACTCATAGAACCCCTCTTTGCTTGAGTATACTATTTTTCTTTCGCATACCTCACACCAGTCTAATTGATCACTTCCTTTTTTCCCTTCCCGATATGTGAGGAAATGTTTGTCATGCTTATACCTTGCCTTGTATGGTAAGGTAGCACATTTGAAACAAATAACATAATCACATTCGATGCAATTTAGTTTTCGAAGATAGTAGCTTTCTCTTGGCATATTTGACAAGTTGCCTCAATTTCTTGTTTTGGGTCTAAAGCTAGGAATAAAAGATGCCCATGGCCTTGATATTCAAATGGTTCAGAAACCGAGGCACACCTTACGTCTAGCATGTAACCTCCAGCTTCATAGACGAAACCACAGCTAAAGCGATAACAAGCATAACACTAGAAGTAATCTTTTTTGTATTCTTGTTCACCAGGGACAACTTTAAGCGTAAGTGGGTGAGGGTGTAAGGCATGGTGTATTTTGCGAGGAGCATTCACACATGTTTCATGGAGGACAAAGTCACATCGATCCATACACGAATAATAATTACCCTCGTAGATTGGAAGGATGCACGCTTGACAAAACTTGTCTTCGTCGTAAACTCTACTGATATCGAGTTTTAGATGATGTGATGTAGGAGGAATTTTAAATATATATTCTTTCTATTTCTTTAGTTTTCTTTATTGGGTTTTTGGGTGTTTTCTTTTATTTTCATAGGTTTTACTTTTTCTTATTTTCTTTATTTTCTTTATTTCTAGGTATTTCTTATTTTCTATTTGGAGTTTCTCTATATATAGAGATCATAGGTGATATGTAATAGTCATCTTATTATTATTAATAAAAGTTGAGAGCTTTTCTCTTTTCTGGTGGATTCCAGACTCTTTTCTGGTAGATTTTAGAGTTTTATCCTTCAAGTTCGTCGTTTGCGAACTTGATTTTGTTCTAGATTAGCGTTTGCTATTCCTAGGGTTTTCCGATTGCGTCAGGTGGTATCAGAGAAGGCTTTCTCCTGTCTCTTTTTCAAAGCTTGATCAGCCATGGGAGATCAACTGTTGACCAGAGCAGATTTTCAGGGTTTTACCGAGGCTAGTACCACAGCCCTAACTGCTTTGAACAATCATGTGGCAACTTTAACGATTGAGATTAGAATCGCCAACAACATCAAAAATCAACAAAAAACAGAAGAGGAGAACTTCCAAGGATTGGAAACAATGGTGTTGTAATTGATTTTGCCAATAAGATGGGGGCGTTAATAAATCAAATTAACAAAGCAAAGAGACAGAGGAGAAGAACCAATTAGGGTTCCATGGGATGGAAACAATCATGTTGTTATTGTTAAAAATCCGACATTTGATGAAGAAGAACCCATAGAGAAAGAAATTGACCAAAAGAATCTACAGAATAATCATGATTTTCTCATAAAGGCATATGTTCCTCTATTTTACGGAACTTTAGAAGTGGAAAAGACAATAATTCCAGAAAGGGTGCTAGTGATCCAAAAGAATTGCAAGGAGTTGATTTCAAATGAACTAGAGAAGAATAAGGATGATACTGAAAAGCATAAGAGAACCACAGTTTTCAAAGAAGATGATGATGTGATGGTGTTCTTTAGTAAGAAGAGGTTTCCAGTTGGTACGTATAATAAGCTGCAGCCTAGCCAATATGGTCCATTCAAGGTAGATGTGGTTTTTTATCCTGAAAAGAACGCAAGGTGCAACAAATTGCAACCTAGCAACTATGGTCCATTCAACGCAGATGTGGTTCGTTATCCAGAAAAGAACTCGAGGTCGAGTTCTTCGGAGGTGGAGGAGACTGATGTAGGAGGGATTTTATATATATATTCTTTTTATTTATTTAGTTTTCTTTATTGGGTTTTTGGGTGTTTTCCTTTACTTTTATAGGTTTTACTTTTTCTTATTTTCTTTATTTCTAGGTATTTCTTATTTTCTGTTTGGATTTTCTCTATATATAGAGATCTTAGGTGATATGTAATAAACATCTTATTATTATTAATAAAAGTTGAGAGCTTTTCTCTTTTCTGGTGGATTCCAGACTCTTTCCTGATTGATTCCAGAGTTTTATCCTTCAAGTTTGTTACTTGCAAACTTGATTTTGTTCTAGGTTTAGCGCTTGCTATTCTTAGGGTTTTCCGACTGCGTCATGATGGCCATGAGAAAAATAGAGTATTATTCCATCAGCTATCGTCTCGAATGGCTCGACAATTATATCAGGTTCTTCAGGTACTCCTTCGAGATCCTCTCCATCCCACACGTCACTCCACAAAGCACATCTTGTATGAACAAAATAGTTACTACATTTGTAGCAAAAATATGCACCACAATTACAGACTCCGCAAGACAATTTTCCGGATGGAAGAGAAGGGGTAAAAGAGATACGGTGGTGGTGACGAGATATTTTTATGACATGTGGGATATATATACAATGATTATGGACTACGAAGACACATCGAAGGCAGACATAAGTGGGAATTTTTTTATCAATGAGGCCACAAACATCGCAAAGTAAGGAAGCTTGTTTGGGAAAAAAGGTGAGTGGGTGGGGATGACTTTTTGGGTGGTCTATAACAATGGGTATTGGTTTCATCGCACAAACCGGATGCATACTAAGCTTGTAGGTGGGACAATTATAAATCATGGTATAGAGAACTAATTTACAACACATGCAACTGAAGATGGGAAAATTGTAAAGTTGGAGAGAAAGAAAGGGATAGGAAGGGTGTTTGATCTCAAGTGGAGACTCCACGCATTCTTTGTGGAACATTAGATCACATGTGAGAGTTATAGTAGTCTGTACCAAGCTTTGAGCGTCTGCATGCACTGCAATTGAATTGATCATAATCAGGTTCTTTACTGTTTCACCAAAAGATAGGGACAACATGGAGCTTACAGATATCATCATGGCAGCCAGAATCAAGCAAATGCTGCTGGACTTGTTGATCAGTGCTGTGGAAGTGAGGGGAAGTCTTGTACGGGAGAAATCAATCACAAGGATTGTTCTCCTTGTAAACTTTGAAACGTAAAGAAGGACAGAGGAAATGAGTTTGAAGAGGAGGGAGGTCGTCATCACTGGAATCATTGGCTGATTCACCGGAATATATGTAAAATGGGTTTCCATCGATTTCTTCCTTACGAAATACACCAACAGAACTCATTGTTGCTACTGAGACGATTTGGGTAGTTGTGGTATATATTCTTCTTCTCCTCCCCTTCCATATATATGATATATACAACTTCAAAAATACAGCTAAGCTTGATATTATCATAACTAGGTAAATACCCGTACTACGCTGCGAGTTTTTTTTTTTTTTTTTTTTATCTAGTTCAAAAATGTTGTTTGGTGCAAAGAGAGAAATGTAAGCTTTTATCCTCCTCACCATTTATCCGAACATCACTATTATAAAGCTGGTTTTCCAAGCGGTGGTTTATGATATTTGGCGACAGTAGAGCGCATGAGTTCATCAAGCCGAATCCCATCCCGCCAAGAACATAATTCGTGATATAAACCTCACTATTCGTCGTAAGCTCACACCCCTCCAAGCTGATACAAAGATTCACTCAAATGACACCCTACTTTTGGTTAACAAATAAAATATATTGAAAAATTGAGCAATAATTTCACTATGAATATCATGATTCACTAACATACTAACAAACAAATAAAATATATTTGAGCATTTAAGCATTGAAAATTTTATTTTTGTAGGAGCTATAATTTCACTATGAATATCATGATTCACTAACATACCAACATCTTAGAAAGATATACGCACAATAGTTGCTTGATAGTCAATGACCAAACATAAGAAAATCAATTGATTATTTTAATGAAAGCACCCATATATATTACCTTATATGATCCCATCAACAAAATTGCCTGCCTATTTTCCTTTGAACGTGAGACTATTTTCCCATGTAATCTTTCTCCCCCACATTCTTCACAACCTTTAGCAAACTTATAAAAATCAAATAAAGTTTATACAATAAATTACATAGAATCAACCAGATTGAAATCATGAGTTAAACAGTTGAAATCATGCGCTAAAGTTTTTAAAAATACAAAGATATTGGCTTCTGCTAGAAAAAAAAGGTTCATAGTCTTGAAAAACTTACTCATGCTCTAATTTTCTACACAAAATAATTCAAAGATATATGGTTCTTTCCTTTCCTGTGGAAAAGGAATAATAATGGTAAAAACCACATAAACACGTGACGACGAAAGAAACAATTACATATTCCTAACTTACTTTCAAAACGATCCTATTAAAAAATGGCAAATAGTATCCTTTTTGACTAATTCTCCTTTTCTCTAAGGGGCGTTTCCCAAAGTTGTCGCTCTGCTCGGCGTGCTTCATGCCTTTCTCGAACCTTTGGCCGTGAGAAAAGGCCAACGAAAGTTTCACTTTAGCCGTTGCTTTCCCACTTTTCTCTCTTTACGTCAGTCGACCCTCATCACCAGCGAGATCCCTCTCACCATCCTCTCTTTTCGTCGGTCGACCTTCGTCACCGGCGAGATCCCTCCAGCGATTTTTTCCATGTTGTTAGATGTTTGCGATGTCCGCTATCCCGCTTCCAGCTTCGTCTTCCATGTCTCCGACATATCTACTAGTGTCTCCATCTCTCCTCTGGATGCAGTTCTCTCTGGCGTCGCCGGATCCTCCCAAGCCATTGGAGCTCCCCATATCCACCTCCTGTTGCGAGAGATCACTTCCATCTTCCTCCTCTTTCAAGGAGAGAATCATTGCATCTATTTTCCTCTCTAAGAGAAGTGGTTTTTATTCAGTTTCAAAATCGAAAAAACTTTCCTCTAACTGAATTGCTTTTTTTTTTGTGTAGTGGTCTCTATGGGACAAGAAGATATAACGGATCTTGTCTCGATGAGATCCAAAAATGTGTATTATTTTCAGAGTTACAAATTAAAGTGAACAACTTTCAGCATTCCAGCTCTAACGAATGTTTTGTTAACGCATCCATGTTCTCTTTCAAGCAATAGACTTTGCAACTCTATCAGCCAAATTTCCTTAGATCTGTGATAAACCGTATTTTTACCGATTTCTAACCTCTGTTTTTGTATCTTTTATCGAGTCAAATTTTTGTTTTGGAGTCTTTAGTTCTTTATCGAGTCTTTCATGTTTTAGGTGACTTTGGGAGAAAATGAGCCGTTTTAGGTGAAAATAAACGTATAGAGATGCAGAATCATGCAGAGACGTCCGAAGTTTGACATTCGTTGAAGAAGTTCCCACCGATGGATTGAGCTCAAATTTTGATACAAGATAGAAGAATGAATTAGATTTCATTCGGAAGTAGTTGGAGGCCATTCCAACAGTGCGATCAAAAGTTATGCGGTTTTAGTGAAGACAGTCCAGTCTGGCGAGAAGAAGAAGCATATGCAGGAATGGAACCAGAACCAGAAGAACCATGTGCAGGATCGATCGATCATTTTCCTGAAGATTGATATTCCCATATTTTACCCTTTTTTAGCATGCATCTAGCTTAGTGTTTTCGGTCCCATGCATGCGTTTTTCATAGTTCTCTTAGCATTTTAGTCTAAATTATGGCTTAGGTAGTTTGAATTAGGTCCTAGTGAGTCTTGCATTAATTTGGAGTGTTTTCTAGGTGTTTGGAGACATTTTGAGGATGTTTGGAGTGATGGAGCATAAGAGAAAGAAAAGCTCATCCGAGATGTCTGAAAGAACTGGCAGAACGAAGGATTTCCAATCTGATTCAGCTTCAATGGCCTTCATGAAAGTTGTAGCCCAATGAGTTAGCTGTCGACTGGAGGTGGCTTGAGGCCATTCGGACATGTATTCCAGGAGATATTGCGGTTTTACCGAAGGCGTATCCGTCTGGCCGCAAGACATTTGACCAGTACCGACCCGCCTTCACCCGGCACGACCGACTGGTATCAGCACGTCCAAACCAGGAAGAATTCCGGCCTGTCACGCCACCCGACCGCCAACCGGTACACGACTTCAGGACATTCCCATACCGGCCCGCCTGGTGCTTGCCAAATGACGGACAAGGCGAATACCGGCCTGTTGCACCGCCCCGTGACAGCCCGGCGTGAAGACTCTTGGCCAAAAACCTTTCCATACCGGCCTGCCATACCGGGCCACCACGGCCAGGTGTTGGGGCGCGGCCCAAACCTGTATATAAGGCCTTAGACCTAATTTTTAGAGGCTATCTCTTTTCTCTTGCTAAAAAACCTTCCCCTTTGAGGGTTCTAAAGGATTGTACGAGAGATCTTGAGTTTTATACAATTTAAAATTTGTTTCTCTTAATTTCCTTTTAATCTTTCATCTTCCTATTCTCTAATCATGATTAACAACACCTCTTTCATGAGATTTGGTGTGTTCTTCATGATTAGTGAGTAGTTCTTCTTGGATCATTTGAGTTTGGTAGATTAGGGGGTTTCTTTGCTAATATTTGATGTCTAGAGCTTAATTGTCTTGTTTCTTTTCTTATTTAGTGTTTATAATGCTAGATTAGGCTTGAGAAAGTTAAATATAGATCATATGGAATTTCATGCACACAAGGTATTTGATAAAATTCTCTAATGAACTAAATAAGAGATTTTCACACTTACCTCATGAGAATGATTGTCTAAGATGAATTTTGGATATTAGAACTTGTTATTTAATGCTTGTTGATTGCTTATTCACAAATGAGAATTTGATCTTGAATTTGTAAATAACAAAGTCATTAGTGTTAAAAGATTAGATTAATCTTGATTAGTGTTCTAGGCTTAAGGAAATGCACTTGTGTGATTGTATGAATATCATTGCTTAGCATAAGATTCTACCAAATCAATTGCCTTACCCAAAGGTCCTCTTTGTAATCATTGTCCTAATCTTGCTTAGTTCTTGTTACTTGTTTGCTTTGTTTAATTGAATCATTTAAGCTTGATAGATTAAAACCCAAATCTCTTTGGTTTGCTTAGCTTTAAGTGTTTTCTTGCATTCCTAGTGTGTTATTCTTTGTGCCTCCTTGGATTGATCCTTAAGTGCTACAACGATAGCATTTGGGTAATTGATATTCGATCATCAAAAATCCATTTATCAATTTGGCGCCGTTGCCAGGGAGGAACTAGCAATAATCATTAGGATTTAGATTTTGCTTGAGACTAAGCTTTTGTTTACACTATGTTAATGCATATAGCTAAGTGCATGCATCTTGTTGACATGATGAATTTTCTTTTATTTATTGGTACTAACTTGTCTTCCTTAGTTCTATTGTGCTTTCAAAGGTACCAAAATCAAAAGAAGAGAAATGGGAAGACAAGATCAATTGAGGTGTTTGAGGTGGTCAATCAAAAAGACATTCTTGAAAATCTACAACCTCAAGAGATGGACGACCAAAGAAGCATTTTTCAAGCTCCAAAACCTCGAGAAATGCCACAATCTCAAGAATTGGCATCAACTCCGACCCAAGCTACAAAGGACAAGCCAACGGTTGGAAGCTTTGACACTCCTTGTTGTCGTGGATCGAGATATGGAATCCACCCTCCTCCAATCGAAGTTAAGGCCTATGAGATCAAAGTAAACTTGGTTAGGTTGATTCAAGAGTCTAGGTTCTTGGGGACGGAAGTGGAAAACCCCTATGATCATTTGGACTCCTTTGAGAGGTTGTGTGACACAATTAGGATTGGAGGAGTGCCCCATGAGAGTATCAAGCTCATCTTGTTTCCGTTTTCTCTTGGAGAAAAAGCAAGCCAATGGGAGAGAGCATTACCATCTCACTTAGTCAAATCTTGGGATGATTGCAAAGAGATTTTCCTTAATAAGTTCTACCCCACACTAAGAACGGTCCAAACTAGGAAGAACATCTTGAGCTTCAAGCAAGGCACGCGTGAGACCTTTCATGAGGCGTGGGGAAGACTAAAAGGATACACTCGAGATTGTCCCCATCATGGGTTCAAGAAAGGAGCCATTCTTAGCATCTTCTATTGGGGTGTTGATAAAGAGCACAAATGGACATTGGATGCCGCTAGCAAGGGGCGTTTTGAAAACCTTACCGTGGAGCAAGGAGAGATACTTGTTGAGAACTTTGCTAAGAGTCATGAAAGCTACATTGAGAGGCATGATACAACCCCTCTAGAAGGATCATGTCAAAACTCCGAATTGAAAGGCTTGCAAGGTGAATTGGATATAATGGAAAAGCTCATAGGTGTGTGATATATCATGGTTTTTTACCCATTTTTGACCATGATATAGGTCTTGTTTTTAGAGTCTTTCTAGTGTTTTTAGAGTCTTTTCAGCTTTTAGGTACGTTTGGAGCATAATTGGAGATATTTAAGCATTATGGAGCTTTTTGGAGCAAAGCAGAGATCATGTAGTTGAGAGGTCGATTTGGAGCCCGAGTATCGACCGATACCACTTATGGTATCGATCGATACCGACTGCAGAGAAACACAAGTCGCGACTTTTCTGAAGTTTGAAGAATCTGCACCTTGGTCCAGAAGACTTTAATAATTACAATAAAGCCCAAAACGTGTTTTAGCATTATAATTAGGTTTTTCATCCACTTTTCTTGGCTAAGCTTTATTTTATTCTTCATACTTTGAGAGAGATTTGTTACATGGTTTTTAGAGAGACAATTCTGAACCCTTTGTTCCTGATTGATTTCTTTTATGCAATTATATTCATCTATGATTTCTGTTCCATTAATCATGTCTGAGTAGATCCACTTTAGGTTTAAGGTTTTCTCATAAAGGATTTCATTGAGTGCTGGTAATTGATTAGTTAGAATTCATAATCTGAATTAGTTATTCATCATAGGTTGTTCTCAAAGCTAATTCTAGGTTGACGAATCTGGAACTTAGATCTTAGGTTAATCGATTAGGCACGACAATGCAATTGATAATCTGACAGAACTTAGGGTGAGCAAAATAGCTATCCGCAAAGAGATTTGGTTTAGTTGTTTTGTGAACATATCAAACCTGAACTTTAAAGTTGGTTTAGATCTTTAATTTGCAAAGAGATTTGGGATTCTAGGATTTAGATTTAGATAATTCTCGCAACGACAATTGGTTAATTATAGCTTAGTGATTGGAGTTCAAGAACCGTGCATAACCTGAATCCTGATTAATTGGTTTATCTGCATTCTCTGATTTCCTGAGAAATACCCTGAACCTATCTTTCCTCCATTGAATTTACAACAGTTTAATTTGCGTTATTGCTTTCAATTTCATTGATCTACTTAGCTTAATTTTATTCTATTTGGTCTATTGTGTGATTTCTTGAGTCTCTGTGGATTCGACCCCTAAATACTACAATCGACAAGCTGTTAGTACTTTAGGGTATTACATTTTGAGCTTATTAGTGTGCAACAAAGAAGAATTTGTTTGGTTCATGAGCAACGCCGAAATGAATCCAATCTCGTGGTCAACAAGGGGAATTACAACCAAGGGAGTAGGCTTCTCAATCAATGGTCTAACTATGAAGTTCAAGGAAATCAACAAGGCTACCAAGAGAGCCATGAGAATGCTCAAATCTCTAACCAAGAGGAGGACCAAAGAGAGGCACTCCATCGAATCCTAGAAGGTCAACAAGTTAATGCTATCAAGTTTGGCCAGATGATGGGAGAAATGAATGACAAAACTAAGGGCTTACATGATGAGATCACCCTCAAGATTGAGCAATTAGCCTCACATTTGGAGACCATAGAATCCAAATTGGTCCAACTCTCTTTGCCATCCGAGACACCGAGGGATTTGAGGGTTTTACCAATTGTTAAAGTTGGGATTGATGAGGAAAAGACTCTCAAGGGTTTTATTGGACAAGTTGGAGACTCCAAGCAAGAAGAGGAGGTTAGAGACATGGGCCAAACGCCAAGTTATGGCTTGCTAGAGATTACCATGAACTATGTTTTGATATTAATTATCTATGTGCTTTGAGTATTCATGATCTCGAGTATAAGTTTTCAATGCCTGAGGTATCTAGATCTCTTCTTGAAAAACCTTACCTAGGGGATGTGCTTGATGTAGATAAGATCTTGAATGAGATAGATGATCCTAAGGTTAAGATGGAATCTAGGAAGGAGGATATTGTGTTTTACATGATTGAAGGAGATAAAGTTGACTATTTTGTGATAAACTCGTTTAAACTTAAAGTTGACTTTATTTTTCCATCAAGTGCATTTGATCATCATGAGAATCTCATCATCAAGGAAAATTCCAAGATATATGCTACATTAGTAGTAAACTTCCTTGATGTGAGTTTTGTTTCTTTGCCATGGATAGTTGCGTGCCATGTTGCACATTTTGTTTCTTGCCCTAACAGGAGAAGGACCAAAGGTGCATTGGCTCTACCTTTTGATTCTCATGATTAACATCTGAGACCGAAGTCAAGCTAACAACTATAAACAAGCGCTTGGTGGGAGGCAACCCACCGGTGAGTTTTCTTTTCTTTATATTTATTTTTCTTGAGTCTGTTATGCCTTCCTCTTGGTTTATTTTCACACCGAGACGGTGTGAAGTAAGTTTGGGGGAGGGTACTTGTCGAAAATAACGATGTTATTATTTTTTTTTTTTCTTTTGAGTCATTTTGATGTTTTCCTTGAGTCAGTCTGTTTTATTGAGTCAAAACATTTGTTGGAGATTATGAACATTTTCTTGGATTTACTATTCTGACTTTTATCTAAGTGACCATTATTGCAGAATTAAGCTTGGATTAGACTAATGAAAAATTCAAATGCTGACCAGTTAATCAGAGATATCCATGTTTCCAGAGGAATTCAGATAGCCTGAGCTAGTTCTTGAGCTCTTCATTTTTCCTCACCATTGTGAAAAATTTAAATGCTGACTCCTCATTTGTATTTGACAAAGACAACATGTGTGAAAGTATGGTTTTCCTCTCCCTGTTCAAAAAAAAAAAAAAAAAAAAAAAAAGAGAAAACCCAATGACAAGGCTAGGAAAATTTCCGATAATGCCATTATTTGTCTTGGAAGCTCAGGTTATAGGTGAGGTTAGGAATATTTCTTGTGATGCCATTATTCACCTATTCGTTCGAGAAGAAAGATAAAATGAATAAGTTTAGGGGAGAGGAAAAATACCATAAGGTGTAAAGGTTGGCTTGTCATGATATCGAAAGGGAAAAAGTCTATAAGGTTCTTGGCACTATGACCCTTCGGTGAGACCCAGCGATGATGGCTATTGAATTATTCTGTGAGGCTATATGTTGAATCTGGGAAAGCTGCGATGCCCGCAGAGAAGTACATGGTGGTTCGATCTGGAGCTGATTTGGCAATATGTGGATTACTAAGTTGTAGGATCATTGAAGTGTTCTAAAGAGAATGTGAGTCTCCGCATTTTCAAACCTCTTTTCTTTTTCTTGGTTTTCTGTTTGCAAATGACTAAGTCTGGGGGAGTTGATAAACCGTGTTTTTACCGGTTTCTTTGTGTAAAAAGAGAATGTTTTTACCCTTGTTTTGTGTCTTTTATCGAGTCAAAGTTTGTTTTTAGAGTCTTTTAGTTTTTTATCAAGTCTTTTCAGGTTTTATGTGACTTTGGAAGAAAACAGCCGTTTTGGGTGAAAATAAGCATATGGAGATGCATAATTATGCAGAGACGTCAAAAGTTTAGCATTCGTTGAAGTCTTTCCCACCGATGGATTGAGCTCAAATTTTGATACAAGATAGAAGAATGAATTAGCTTTCATTTAGAAGTATTTTGAGGTCATTCTAACGGTGCGATCAAACGTTATGCCGGTTTTAGTGAAGACAGTCCAGTCTGGCGAGAAGAAGAAGCATGTGCAGGAATGGAACCAGAAGCCAAAAAACGATCGATCGGTCTTTTCCTATACCGGCCGGCTAAGCGACGCAGAAGAAAAAGGAAATTTTGGTTTTCTTTATTTTGGACCGGTTTCGCCTGAGACTTGAGAAAAAACGTGTTTTAGACCTATTTATTCTATTTTTCAGCCATTGTTGCGGCTATTTATTTTCTACAGACTCTTTGTATATATTTCTCTGGGAGAAGATCTCTGAACCTTTTTTTGACAAACTTGGAGAAGATTTCTAAACCCTCTTATTATCTATTGAATTTTTTTTATGATTTCTCTCATACCTCTTTGCTTATTCTCTGCAACTATGTGTGAGTAGATTTCATAGTTAGGTTTTAGATTTTTCAAGGGAATCAATGAATTGCTAGTTTAAGATTGTTAGATAGGGAATTATCGATTGATTTCTTCATCTATTGTTGATCTTATTGCTGGAACTTGACTCGCGACCTAGTTTCTGATCTTAAGTGTATTTACGCGCCGAAAGCGTTTGTTAAATTGCCTGAAAGAACATAGATGAACAAAATATCCTTAACCAACGAGAGTTGATGTTATTGTGTTTTGTGAACTTATCAAACTCGCTTATAATGCATGTTTAAGTTGTTGAATTCAACGGGAGTTAGTATTCATATATCTAATACATAGAGATTTAATACTCTGGGAAGAGATTGATATAGTCTAGTGATTTGAGTTCGAGAACGATGCTTAATGCTTTCTTTGCCTGATTTTCTGTTTTGCAATTCATGGTTCCTACGAATTTCCCTGAAACCTGACGCCTTTAATTCATAAGTTTAATTCGTTTTTATTTAGCTTGTTATTTCATTGCATTAAAACCACAAACAACTCTCATTAGTCTTTGCTTTACTTTACCTTGTATTCTCGTAGTGGTTCACTTGATCTTTGTGGATTCAATCCCTTATATACTACTTCGTTTGATGTGCTCTTGCAGTAGTTATTTATTTATTTATTTTTGTCAACGCAGTAGTTATTTATAAGGTTAAAACTATGTGTATCAATCTGATGTCGTTCTATAATGAGGATTACTCCGCTTTAATTTCTAATGTTCTAAAATCTTATTGTATTAATCAAGAAGTTGAAATAACTCATTCCTATTTCAACTTATATATTTCAAGCTCAACTTCGTCAACAAGCTTAGAGAGATTTGGGTCCAAGTAAAGAATCTCACAAGCCCAAAACTCCATTTCTCATTCACTTTTTTGCTCAATTTAACAATTTCATAGGCTTATTAAAAAAAAATTGTGCACACGCACAAATTAAAAAGTATCCTTTTGAAATATCTAATCCACATAAAAAAGAGAGTAAATAATACTCTATCCCAAAAAAAATTGTGACGGTAGTTTCAAGCTACACATAATTGAATAAAAAGCGACACGTGCGAACCAAGTGATACTCGGTATTATTCTTACCATAACATATTTCTTAATTGTTGAGGGTAAAACCATCTAGAATTTTGTTTTTACTGCATGTAAGGAGAATAAAATGGTCAACAATAGATTGACAGATGAAACCTGAAATTAGGTAGATGAGAGATAGACCCAAAAAAAAAAAAACAAAGTGGGAACCATGAAGATTGAAGCCTCGTGAAAGATTCAAGAAGAGAAAGAAACGTCTTATTGAATCAATAGAGAAGGACAAGTTGTAAGCGCTGTTGCAGAATGCTCCCACCCAAACACATAAGCTAAATCAAGCCATCTATTCCCCAATTCTCCCCTTTACAATATATTGGACCAATCTATGTATACTAAATGATACAATTGCAACTATCTTTTTCTGTCCACATTATCCTAGATTTGCCTCTGTTTCTCCACCTGATCATTCTTCCTTCTATTCTTCTTTCGAACAAAAGTGGGAGTTGATTTTGTACTGGGAAAATCCGGAACCAGTATACCATCAACAATATTCAAACCTAGATTAAAACTTTGAGAGCCATAGTTAAATACAATACCTAAAAGAAATCAATTCAATAAAATAAGTCAGAAAAGAGAAAATTCTTCATGCTCAAACAACATTATCAGTTGTCGTCAAATAGGTTTTCATGGTTCCATCTCCAAGGCCTACACTTTAGAAACAAGAAATTAACATCACAAAAAGGCCAATGGAAAGCGAAAAGTAATCAGATATGTTACCAATTCGTCCATAGACAAGACAACCAATCATTTTCCAAGGAAGAACCAAGGATTATCGAGGTCGATTGGGTATATCCTATATCTAGAAAATCCTCGGGCATGCAAGCAAAGGGAGATATATCCATAGCGCAGTGAAGAGAAGGGAGAAAATCCATAGAATTTAATTAAGAAAAATAATGGCTAAAAACGGCAAAGCTTAGTTGAAAGGATTTTGTTATGATAATAACGAAAGACGATTCGATGAAGCCAAGTTAATCGATAACCCAGATTTTGAAGAATCAGAGAAACGGTAAACCGTAGTTGGAATGATTTTGCTTCGCTAATTGCTGAAGCCAAGTTTACCGATTATCCGGATTTCGGAGAATATACTCATTGGATGGATTTCATTTTGCATCCAGTTTTTACATCCAGATGCACTTCTTATTTTGACAAAAGCGAACTGCATCTCGTATTTGCATCTAGACGCACTTGCTGGATGAACAAAATAACGTGCCCTAACTGTTCGTAATTATCATGTCGTGATCTCTGCTCGCGAACCTGAAAAACCTGAGTATATTCTCCGAAATCCGGAAAAACGTAATTTGTTTTTTTGGATATTTTGGATGCACTTAAAACTAGAGTTTGGATGCACCAAAGTGCATCCAAAATTACAAAAGTC
>PKMM01018144.1:347332-390192 GCA_002933915.1 Eutrema heterophyllum
TTATTTGAATATATATTAAAATAAAAGTTGAAAAATATTTTGGTATTATAAAAAAAAATAGACATAAGAAAATTGATTTTTTTAAAGAGTTTTTGAACTAACCACAAAACTATAATCATCAAACGGTGCATATTAGAGTTATATTTTCAAAATTATAGGTTTTGCGGGTTAGTTCGAATAATATTTTAGTCAACTGCAAAACGGATTAAATAGACAAATTATAAAATTTGACAACTCTATCTGACATATTATAAAATTCAAATAAAAGCAATTTTTCTTAAATTTCAAAACAATTTCTTAAAAAAAAACTGCTTCCCCCTGTAATTAGCACGGATTAAGTCTTAGTATGATACTAAGCCTAAAAACAAAAACAAATACTATAATAAGCCTAAAATAAAAAATAAAAAATTAGCAGGCAATGTGCATAACTGTAGCGCGTTTACATCACATCCCATAAGAGTAATCCATTTTTCTGCAAAAGATGCTCGAATAAAAGTGCGTGAATCTTTCAGTTTTTGTTTCTTTTTAATAATTTTGTTTCAATCCATTAAAGACACAGCTCGACGTCGACGTCGAACCAAAACCAAACTGGGGAATATATATAAAAAGAAATAGCTATATATATTCATCTCTGCCGTTACTGGATCGTAGCACCAAACTTGTACAGGTCACAACGAAGCTGAAGAAAGCTTTGGAGATTTCGAAAGAGCTCAACACAAGTCTGGGATGTCACAGAGATGGAGCAGAAAGAAGAGTCGTCGTCCATTAGCGCAAAATCTCCGAGATGCTTCCACATTCACTTTCGTCCAGCCCAATGTTCCTTGGAATAAGCTATTTCTCTGCTAATTAATTCCATGGAGATTATTTTTAAATTGATTATGATGGGATCATAACCAGAGTAAACCGACATTGATTTGGTCAAAGATTGAATGGAGATATGGCATATGTGTTCTCCTAAATTAATGGGATTGTATCCCCACTACTTCACGTTTCTGATTTAGTAGGTAGTTTTCTTATTTCATTGTGTACTGTATTTAAAAGTCATCGTTGGAGATAGAATCAGTAGAGAGAAATTTGTCTAAAATAATTGTGTTCTTATTCTTATTTTCATTGTGACCTATCAGATTATGTGTGTAATCATCATGTGTTTCCACTGAACACCAACGAACTTACAAATTGCAGAGGTTTTGGATAGATTCAGCCGATGCAACTCGACGAATGAGTACAGTGGGAAGAAAATCGGATGGGTTGACCCGCCGGGTCAAGGATCTGAGATTGTTGCACAGGAGGAGAAATGTGATGTGTTCTCTGGGAAATGGGTCTTTGACAATTCATCATACCCTTTACACAAGGAATCTGAGTGTCCGTACATGTCTGACCAGTTGGCTTGTCAGAAGCATGGGAGGCCAGATTTGGGATATCAACATTGGAGATGGCAACCTCATGCCTGCGACTTGAAGAGGTAATCTTACTTTCGCTGCTGCTGCTGCTTCTTGTTAGGTTGTTTTGCTATTTTTGGTTAGTTTTGTGTATAAGAATTGTGGGTTAAGTCAGCTTAAGTGATTTTGAATGAAAACCATGACGGCCAATAGCTTGATATCAAGACTTTTCTTTATGTGTAAACAAACTAATCCAATTCTAGGGATGCTACTATTGTTTGCAAAGAATGGTACAAGATATCAAAATCGAGATCATCTGGCTGCTTTTCTGTTGGTAGGTGGAATGTGACAGAAATGTGGGAGAAGCTGAGGGGAAAAAAATTGATGTTCGTTGGAGATTCATTAAACAGAGGCCAATGGATATCAATGGTTTGTCTGTTACAGTCTGTAATCCCACGTGAGAAGCAATCCATGTCCCCTAACGCTCGGCTCACCATTTTCAGGGCAGAGGTAATATTGAAGACATCGACTTAAGACTTTTATTGCCTCGACAACTCTCTGCTCCGGTTATTGGTGTGATTTATTGTTACTCTGGTGTATGTACCTAGCAGGATTACAATGCCACGGTGGAATTTCTCTGGGCTCCGTTGCTGGTGGAATCAAATTCTGATGACCCTGTTAATCACAGATTGGGAGAACGGATTATCCGACCAGATTCAGTTCTGAAACATGCATCAAAGTGGCAACATGCTGATATCTTAATCTTCAACACATACTTATGGTGGAGGCAAGACCCTGTCAAGATCCGGTAAGTGTAATCATTTTCTTCATCTGCAAAACCAAAAATATTTGGTAAATAAACCTTAAAAAAGGTACTCTTAACTGCGTATTCGAGCTAAAGATGGAGCAGCGAAGAGAAAGGGTCATGCGATGAATGCTTGGGCTGATTGGATTGCTAGAAATGTCAATCCCAACACAAAGCGGGTTTTCTTCGTTACAATGTCTCCTACACATCAGTGGTAACAATCAATATACTTACTATCCCTGATATTCTCTATGAATCAAATTTTACTCGTTGTTTTGATTGCTAACTGTTTTAACGGATCAGGAGCCCAGAATGGAACCCGGGAAGCCACGGAAACTGCTACGGGGAGAAAAAACCGATAGAGGAAGAGAGTTATTGGGGAAGTGGGTCGGATATTCCGACAATGAGAATGATGGAGAGAGTTTTGAAGAGATTGGGGCCAAAGGTTTCAGTTGTCAACATCACTCAGTTGTCTGAGTATCGTAAAGATGGTCATCCCTCGGTGTACCGCAAATTCTGGGAACCTCTAAACCAAGACCGGTTGAATAAACCGGCGTCGTATTCGGATTGTACGCATTGGTGTGTACCGGGAGTCCCTGATGTCTGGAATCAGTTGCTTTTCCATTTTTTGTGAAAATTAAACGAATAAATCCTTTTTGCCACCAATCATTTCATTTCATTTCATTTTTGTTTTTGGGTGAAAATTCTGCCGTTGGAGTTCTTCGTCTGACAAAACAACTCCACTCACATTCGGAAGAACGAAAAACCAAAACACACTCTCTCTCTCTTTTAAAGCTGAAAGGGTCAGATTACCATTGACGTTCCGTCTGGTGATCTCTCACTTTATAGTAAGGCCCATTTACATCCTTCTATGGGCTTCCGTTAGTTGGGCCTAAACTCTCTCATCTAAAGCCCCAACACCCAAATAATCGAATCATCAAAAATCCTAAATGAGTCATGTGAACTTATTAATTATCAAATCAGAAGAAGAAAAAAAACAACCTGCGTTTCCGGTTTTTTTTTTTTTTTTTTTTCATAATAAGAAGGAATCATACAGAGAGTTACAACCTGGGGTGCCATCAATCCTATTGTACCCTGAATTGGGTAGAACTAAACTCTCAGAGAGAGTGACCTAAACCCTCAAAGAAGAGAGCATAACCTAAAATGGGCAGGTCATAAGAAAGAGCTCCAACACTAGAGCTTATATCACACCTACTAGCGTCAAACAGACACTGTAGGACTTCCCCCGGCGAGAACAGTTAATCGGCTAATCCAATCAACCGTTCTAACTGGTACAAGCTAGCCATATGGTTGAAACCTAGTAAGATACACTCCTCTAATACAAATAAATACAGAAAGCCTAAAAAGAAACTAATTAAAACATGGACAACGAAGCTGGCCTAAAAAGAAACTAATTAAAACTATAATTTGATTAGTTTTTTCAAGAATGCTCTTTTTTTCCTTTCTTTTCTATTAACGACATACTTCATTAACTTGAAACAAAGATTGCATAGTAATCAATAAGACATACAAATACAACCAATACATTAGAAATGTTTAGGTCTAACGAAATAACTGAAAAAGTGACATACTACTTTTCGTAGGTAAAACTTACACACTTAATAGATTATCAAATCTGTTAATTCCCTCTTTTATCTTTGTCTATGACATAATATTCTTGTTTGTCTTGATGAAACTCCAATATATTCTTAAAAGATCCGAGATAATTTTCCTAGACGTAATATACTATGCATAGATTGTTTATTAATACGAAAATAATGTAGCAAAAATGTTAATCTCTATATTATTATTTACGAAGTCATTTAGGAAAATAAACTTTATTTTGTAAGTTATTACATATTATGTCATTACAAATAACAAAAAATAATTGTAATAGGAAATGATATAATTGTATTTTAAAATTATTGAATAGAATATGGAAAGTATTTGTTGTCATTAAAGATGTTATTTATTATTTAGTTTCTTAATTATTTTTAATATTATATATTTTTAAATAATAATCAATCCATATATATTCAAATAAAAAATTCTATTCAAAATCTTGCGATATTTTTCACTATAATTTATTATATTTTATTTGAATATATATCAGAACAAAAGTAGAAAATTATTTTACTAATTTAATAAAAAGTTATACACAAGAAAATTGATTTTTTTTTAAAGAGTTCGTGGACTAACCACAAAAACCAGTGTCAGTAAACGGTGCATATTAGAGTTATGTTTTAAAGATTATAGGTTTTTACGGGTTAGCCCGAATAATATTTTAATCCACAACAAAACGGGTTAAATAGACAAATTATTCCGGTTTGACAGTTTTATCTATAATCATTAGTTATACATATTATAAAATTCAGATAAAAACAATTTTTCTTAAATTTCAAAACAATTTCTTTAAAAAAATTATCCCGCCCTATAATTAGGACGGTTAAGTCTTAGTATGTTTACAAATTGTCAAACAAAAACACTTGTAGTTAAAGGTGTTATGACCACTCATTAAATAAACAAGAAATGACCACTCTCTGAGGCATGGGTTCACCGAGAAATTCGATCCAATCACACGGTTAAGAAATAAGAAAGCAGAAACGTACCGGATCAAGAAACGTACACGGTTAAGAAAGGTATCTCCTTTCTTTTATCTCTCTGCCTCCAACAGAGATTTATCAGAAACGACCTTGTAAGCTGGCACAACTAATCCATGACAACCTTACACCTCGTAGAGCTTCTTGGAATCGACTTGATTTCGTTGATGACGTTACAAAAACTTGCACTTACTCTCATTTTCCTGAGAGCTGCACCGTTCTCAAGAAAGTACTTTGCTAATTTCATCCTACTTGATGCTCCGGTGAGTGGTGTCCCTTCCTCTTGCATGCTTACAACGAATGGCGTCTTAATGTGAACAAACTTAAGAGATGATTGGAAACATTGTGGCACATGTGAAAAATCAATCTGCTCCGTATCTAGAAGGCAATCAAATTCCTGATAATATATAACCGAGGGAAGTTTGAGTTTTCGGTATCATAAATCTCAGTGTGATTTACATGAGAGCATGAGCAAATGAAACTCACCAGGACGAAAGAGCGTAGATTTGGGCAGCTCTCAAGGAAGGTTGGCAACATTTCCCAGAAATCTTCTCGGAAGTCAGCATGCAAACGAGACAAGTTAGAGAATTGAGGTAGCTGTTCCATTTCGCAGTAATCACGAATAACCTGTGCAGCGAGAAACAAAAGAAAACATGAGAAATGTGATAAGGAAATTGTACAAGCTGAATGCTATTGAATCAACCATATATATACCTTTAGAGTGTCAGCAGAGATGACCATTTTTCTGACCGTGGATAACCCGGTGAGAAATTTACCGATCATAGTTATCTTGGAAGAATCATCTGGTTCCAGTGTATCATCATATTCCACATTAAAGATAACATCAATGTCTACCTTTGCAGAGGGACCAATATTGTGTATTATGAAGCTGTCAGATAGGTGATCGCAGAGAGTCATACACTCAAGTCTTGGAGCATCGATTGCAACAACATGATCTTCACTTTCGTAACGCTCACATTCAATTTTGAAGATTTTTAGCGACTGGGAACGCACACACACAGCTTCTAGAGAATCATTGGGATCACGGACTATGGTTAACTCTTTGAGAACAGGACAGCTTGATATTAGGGTCTCCAGAGCCGAATCACCCTCGTACTTGACCATATCAAGACGCATATTCTCGACACAAGGTAACAAAACAGATACGGGACGATCCAAGAATACGCGGTAGAGAACTAAGTTCACCAATGTCTCACAAGAATAGAGAGATAGAGGCATCTTACCCAACTCAAAATCATCATGATCATCCACCTCATTATGAAGGTTAAGATGGCAAACTCTACGCCTAATCACAGCATCGATCCAAGACTTCAAACGAGATGCATCGTGCTCATAAACATTATAAATCAGCTTGAATCTCTTCAAGTGTTGCTCATTGTCAGAACCCAGAAACCTATCTACGAAACTCACAAAGACATCGTCCTCTGGGAATTCATTGAAATCTAAGTCCAATGCAGGAACATTTAACCAGAGGCTTCTCCATCGTTTCGATAAAATGCTGGAGCGAACTGATTCCTCCGTTGAGAGGTCAGAGAGTATCTGACATAACAATGAATCAGGTAAATTGCTTATCCTATCAGAGATCATTCGCTTCTCTTTGACAGAGGTTTCATCATCCATGTCTTATGCCTAGAATCCAGAAAGTCAACTCAAGATTTAGCAAAAAGTCAACTCAAGATCTCCAGAAAAAGCAAAAACAGAAACGAGCTACCTGAGTTTTTTTTTTTCCGGCAAGAGAGGAAAAATGAATAAGACGAAACCACCGTAAGTTCGCCGGCGAAATAGCACAGTCTGCTCGGAGATCGCTTGCTTTTTTTTTCTTAACTTCTTTGAAGATGCAGAGAGAGACGTTCCAAAATACTTTTATAAGTTCGCAAAAACATTTCTAATTCAGATTTATTATTTACAGCTATTAGTTTCTTTATTTATATATCTAGATGTCTTTTTTTTTTGTTGGTCGAAAGTAAAGATGAACAATATAATCCGGTACAATAGGCTTATGAATCTGGTTTAGTTTTATATATAGAACTAGAACAACCAAACATTACCATTTCTTGAAAACTCTTGTTTTAGTTCAACCCCTCATGATTCCAATATACTCTATAAATTAGTGGAATCAGGCCTCGACGACGACGGTTTCTCCATTAGCCTCGGCTTGCTTCTCCTGGTAGTCTTTAACCGCTGCTTTGATGGCGTCTTCTGCAAGCATACTACAATGTAGCTTTACTGGTGGCAAACATATATAGATGCTTTGCGATTTGCCAAAACAAAACCATCAATCTTTTATCAATAATTGTCAAAAAATTTAAGACTAAATAATATCATCAGACTTTGATGAAACCACAACCGAAAAAGGCACTTACGAGTTCTTTATGGTTAAGACTTCCTCCATGGATTTTCCCTTGACCCACTCAGTAGCTAAAAAAAGAAGCAAAATCAATGAACATCACGAAACTTATGAACTTAGCATTGAGAGGAGAGCTCACCACAAAAATATGATAATTTACAAACTGAATATACTATCACAAGATATTTCATTGCAGATGAAACAAACATTTGACAAAAGATCTTTTTGAATTTTGACTCATGTGATGTAACAATCAAGAACCTCACATCTCTGAGCAATATATGACCATGTTCTAGAAGAATTGAACATGACATTCTTAACAGATTTTTAGTGGACACTACGAAAACGTGAAGGCGTTTGGGAATGTGGTTGGGTAGAACAACACTGATGTTTTAGTGGACACTACGAAAACGTGAACACTTGTTGCTTTAATTCCAGTGATCAGGAACTATACACAAGTGGTGCAGATAGACAAATACTTGTGTGGTCACCAGGTTAAGGTGAATCCATGGAAATCGAAATAGTGCAAGATACACGTTTTGCTGTCCAAGTTATCTCTAATATAAAACAACAATTCACCAATATTATGATACTTGTTAGAGTAGCACTAGCATGTGGTACATTGAAAAAAACAGTTACATATTTCCATGGTATAATGCCATGTAATTTACGACATGTTTTGTGTTTATGCTACAACATCTTTAGTATTTAATCTTGATGTCTTGTATGAAATGATTGATTTGTTTACAAGAAACAGCAACCAAAACCCACAATACAGTATTTACAGGTTCAATACATGAAATTGGAGCAGAGATAACAAAATCTGTCATGTTACACACTTGCTACAGACACAAAATCATCTCAGAACACGCACCACAAGCGATTACTGGCCAAGTATATCCGCTACTGATTTCTTGACAATTTGGGATAGCTCCTCTCTGAAAAAATTGAGCAGATAATAGTTTAGAGAAATCACATGCACTCGGTTTCATAACCGAGTTTTAACGAGGATTAATTACCTGTCCGGTTTGAACAAGAGATATCGATATGTAAACCACTGCGAAAAACAAGGATTAGGTTACATGGCTAGAACTAGTAATCCATATATGTTCCTTGTTGATATGATCTCAAACCTTACTTACCGTAGAAAACAATATTCCAACTAGTTCGAATCCAGTCGATATAACAGGCAATTTGTCGATTGTCTAAATGAAGAAAAGAAAAAGTATTGTGAACATTCTCATATATTTTAAACACAAGGTCCAAAAAGGTTTTAAGTCTTTTATACTATACCGTGATTAGGTTAAGTGAAGCCCAAAGAGCTACAATAGCAGCAAAACTCAAACCAATAAGACCTAAACGATCTTCAGACTTATCCCACTGAAACAATTTACATGCCCGAATCAAAACTAAGGCATATATGTGTTTGTAATTGGAGTAGAGAGCAATGCAATTTATGGTTTTTTCGAGACTTACAACATTCTGAATCGAACTAACGACGTTGAGATCAGTCGATGACTCTGAACTTTCTTTACTACCTTTCACCATAAGAGCAATGCTAGGGTTTCGTTTCTCTACAAGGAAAGCTCGCGATTGAAAAGCTTCGTCTCCAATTAAACAAGAAAAAAGGATCAAACTTTACCTCGAATTAGAGAAAATGGGAGTTTCTGAATTGATGTGAGATTGGATTTTCTCTGAGTGAGTAGTAATGTCGGTGGCAAAGTTGCAGAAATGGAAGCCATTTTGTAACCTGAAAAGACGAATCAGAGCCAAATTTTTTTGAAAATTTAGAGATTTTCTCGTGAATCTGAGAACAATACCGTGCAAAGTAAGTAGCTTTGGCTCAATTGGAGACAGTGACGATCAAAAATTTGCTTCGAGTTTGGTTATGAATTAGAGATAGCCTTATCTTGCTCTGATCCACGTGGCATCTGATAATGGAATCCGAAATCTCAAGATGAAAATCCATTTCGCCACGTGCCAGAACAAGATCCATCCACTCACTTACTTTGGCAACAAAATACAACAGAAAAGTCTTTATTCTTTGATCGGAGAAACATGGCGTCTCTTGCAACCTTCTACCGACGTGAAAGGACTCGGAGGAAGCTCTTTTGTCTTTATCAAACCTTCTCGCCAAAGCTTCAAACCCAAATCCTCAAGGTAAATTTGAATGCTTTACAATTTAGAATCTTGGAATGGGATTGATGAGAAATGCAGTTAGTAAAAGGATGTTACTTTTGGGTTTTTGTATAGAGTTGGTGCTGTAGTGGCTAAGTTAAGTATGGTGGCAAAAGTGTATACTTTGATTTAGAAGATTTGAGACTTGCATTGATTGTTCAAGTATTCTGATTTGTAGCTGATGTTTTGTGGAAAAGATAAAAATTAGTGTTTGCTAAAATGCTGACAAATGTTTGGGTGCAACATAGCTAGAAATAGGTACTTGAACATTTGTTCTATACAGACAGACCATAGTTTGGTCTCACTTTAGATCATCCCAAGAATTTCAGAAAAAGAAGAAGAAAGTGATGTACGTACCTTTAGTTTCCACAAACACTTGTCTGTGTCAATCAATTTAAAGCAAGTCCATCTCATTAAGTCTTATACGTACCTTTACGGATAAGAAGTGTGTTTTCGTGTGTTCCCATGGTTGGGGACATTTCTCGTTCTTTATCCGAGTGTAAGTAGGTTATTTTTCCATGGAATAGATTCTTGCAAACTATTTGAATGAGTTCCCGGTCACTCAGTTTTTCTCTCATATGATAGTTGATATCAACTTAGCGTGTTATTATTTGATATTGTCTAGGTGTGGAAGACGAGTTTCTGAAACATATTTTTAGAGCGGAAGCCACAAGTGGAACAGATAACCAATAGTTGCAAAATGTGGCTTATGAGCAAAATAAAAGATGTCTTACTAGCAAAGTACAATGAAATGAAGAGAGAATCAGTCTTCGCATATATCTTGGCAATACATGATGATTGTCTATGATATTCAGCTCGATTGATACCAGCATCATGTGTAGGCAATTGGTTACTGAGAAAAAAATATGAGGTATGATGTGTGTTTGGAGAGAGGCCATTAAGATTTTTACTCCAAGAATTTTATGCAGTTATGGGGCTCAACAACAAGAATGATAATGGGATCTACGATTTAGAAAAATGGAAAGATGATAATGGGTTTTGGAGTAACTTGCTAAAAAGAAAGGGAAAGACTAACTCGCAGAAAGAGCTGGATGAAGTTGGAAAAACACTGGACGAGTTGTCGGCTGTTAAAGCCGAGTTGCTGGCCGAAAAAGGCAAAGTTGCTGAGGTTGAACGCAAATTCCAGGAGGTTGCCGAGCGCGTGGTCGTGTCGGACACCAAAAATGCTGAGTTGGAGAGAACAACGACATGCTGGCTGAGACCAATAGGGAGGAGTTTATAGAATTGTTTCGAAAGGAGAAAGATCGGCTTCGGAGATCGCGAGCGGAGGGGATCCTTAATGCAAAGATCGGCATGGTTGAGCGGTTCTGGGTTCTGCTTCAGACGGTGAAAGATTGTTTCGCCGATCAGGCTCAGACCAATAATACTATAATGAAGCTCGCCCAAGCTCGCAGGACCTTGAACTGTATGAAGTTGTACAAAAGGGACCGGAATTCCGATTCCCGATGATAACATCGCTCAGCTTGAGGACGAAGTGAAAGCTTGGATTGAAAAGGCGCATGCGTTTGATATAGTGTTCCCAGAGGACTACGACCTCGAGGTGCATGATTTCTCCGATGCGAGCATGCATAGGTCAGACGTTGGTCTTCTTACTCCAAGGGTTGCGGACGAGCTGAGACCGGACTCGGTCCTGGCGGATCTGATAGTTGAACTAGGTCGAGGGGACCAGATTCATTCTTCGGTGAATCCCCCTGTTTTGGGAGATCCAGTTCGGACCATAGATGGGGATCAAGGTCAGGAGGTCGTCACTCGATCTTCAGAGGTTGTTCCGGATTCGGAAGATTAAGCTTAGTTTGTGAGCGAAGTTTGGGTGAACCAAGTTCGATTCTCGGAGGATCCTCCAGCTGTGGATGATGGGGCCCAAGACCAGGGTCGGAACCTGCAGGATCCTCTGAATCATGTTGAGCCCGGAGCTCGTGCTGATGAATGACCGGAAGTTGGTCTTGTGATTTCTTTTGTTGTGTTTCCTCTAGTTCTCTTTTTGTAAAGATTTTATCGTGCCATCCCGATCTAAGGGTGGCGTAGTAATGAAGTGGCTTTGTTCTTTTTCGACTGTTCTTCGTATTTTAAATTTTCTTCGTTATTTATGTTTACTCTGAATTTGATTTGAACTTGTCAAAAGTTGTTCTTGATTTGGTTAATTCGTTTTGAGAATTGTTAACTCGATGCGCGTTTGAGAAGGTGCTTGATGTGTTTTGATATCGAGTTAAAGTTTTAAGACAGAAAACGAGTTTGTTTTATCCTATTCGGTGCGAATCTGGGCTCGGCTTAACATTAAGATGCGAGACTGGGCTAGGCTTGTTTTGATCGATGCGAGTTGGAATTTGGCTTAGTTTTTAGGATGCGAAATTGGGCTCGGCTTAAGCTTTGGATGCGAGACTAGGCTCGGCTTACCCCGTTTAATATTTCTAAGTCCACTACAAACGTGCGAGGTGGGCTCGGCTTAATTTGTTTGTCCGACTTAGAACTCCGTGCGGGACTGGCCCCGAATTTTAGGTTAACGAGCTAAGTTTTTAGATTTAAGAACCGAAGACGTGGATTATTTCACCACTTCATCCATGAGGAACGCTTTGCGAGACGGATCTCAGCTTTTTAGTTCGACGATTTCAGTTTTAACTGCATATCGTCGGAGTGGATTATTTTACCACGACATCCATGGGAAACGTGAGTAAGGATCGAATGCCTGGCCAAGACGTCGACGTGGAGGTTAGTTTAAAGGGTAGGGGAGTTCGGAGATAGGGTTTAGAGAATGAGAGCTCGGGGTTAGTGCAAACTCGCGGAGTTCTGAGATGCGATGAGCTATGGGAGTTCGTGAGAAATAAAAATTTAGTAGTTTTATAGCTGAACCCAGTGATGGGCTGCCTACGTACCCTTAGGATAGGGATTAATCTATTTGTAGTTCGTATTACATAAGTGATAAGTAGTCGAGCGTAGTTCGGTTTTTTTCTTTCATAGGCGCTAAGTAATAACTAATATTATTGCCGATGTGCTATGCTAGTAACCTTGCTATCCGATTTGACCTAGCTCGTCGTTGGCGATGGGGCGATCCTAGTTGAAAAGTCTTTTTCTCAGACGGGCCTTCCTTGATTTCCTTTCGGTTTCTTCAGACAAAGTTTCGTTGTCGAGGTGAACATCCGAGTCAGAGTGTTTTTCTTCTTCGTTTTGGAGCGGGATGGCGGGAAAGAAAATATTTTTGCCGTTGTTGGTAAGGGTGATGCGTTGACTCGGCCAATCCATGATAGCTCCAGTGGTGGCTAAGAAAGGCCATCGAAGGATTATCTGCGTAGGGTAGATCCTCGCCACTTCGAATACGTAGAAGTCGACTGGAATTATGCGATCTCCAATTTTTATGGGTATGTCACGGGCGATTCCTTTTGGTATTGTGTAGGATTCGTTGGCCATCTTTATTCTCATTTGGGTGGGGTAGACATGCCTTATGCCGATGTGCTCGGCAGCTGACTCGGAAATGACGCTCAAGTAGGCCCTAGAATCGCAGAGGACATCGGTAAATTCGATTCCTCGGATGTAGCAAGTGATGAGGAATTGCCCTCGGTCTTGGATTTTACGAAGTATTTGAGTTAGTCTTTCGTTTCTAGCATTTGTGAAGAGCTTATCTATTTCCATGACATATTCTTTGCGTTCTCGGAAAAAGCGTCCGAGCCTGTGTTCCATGAGTGCTTTTTCAAATGTGACGCCTTGGGGGAGGTTGTGAACTTCCCAATTGAATTTTTTGAGGTCGTACCTACTTATTTTCTCATGAGATCGGTGATATTCGTTCGGTTCGCCGGGAGCCAGTTTGAAGATCGAATGGGACCTGATGGGAAGGTCCGCGACGTCGTAACAGTTGTATGAGTTGATGTAGGGCTTGTCGACGTCTAGTTGCGTCTACCTAGTCAAGAGGGGATTTCTTTCTTCCTTTGCCATGTTTCCGAACTTCATTGGGTCTGGAGTTCTATCCTTCTCCGAGGTTGAGGTTAATCTCTTGCGCTTTGAGCGTCCCGAGGCATGGACTCTTTCGTCGTCGTTTTTCTTGTTGATGTCGGCCATGTTGTTTTGGCCGAGGTGGGTTCTTGATTGATAGTCGGTTTGGTGGCGAAGTGGGGTATGTCTCATTTCTTCCCTGGATATGAAATCCGAGGCTCGGTGGAAAGCATCTTGGATTGTCTGAGGCATGTTTAGCGCGATTTCTTCTCGGAAATCCGACTTATACCACAACGCCGTTTTCAGTGCAGCGATTACAACTCGGTCACTTACACCTTCCACCTTCGACACAACGGCTTTGAACCTTTCCATAAAATTTCGTAATGACTCTGTCGGCCCTTGTGTTACGTCCCATAAATCGTCGTCGGGTGCCGTATCACTCACGTGGTATACTTGCAATCTAATGACTCCCGCGATTTCCCTTTTCTTAGTACTTGCCGTTCTGAGGGCGGGTTTTCTTCTTCCTCCAATGTGTTTCCAATCTTATTTTCTTCTGGGCCTGGGATGAATCCTTCGTGCCAGAAACGTTTCGAGATCTGACACCTTTCATTGTGGCTTCTCCTGGCGGTGATGGCCACGCTGCATTCGCCGAGATGGGATTTTGTGCGATCGTCTGACGGTTGGATTTGCACCTTGGTTGTTTCTTCAATTTGGGTTCGGATCGGCTTTGCTGACTCATCATGCCGACCTTGACTTTTCCTTTTTTGGTCGGGACGTCGGGCTTGCTCTGATCGAGGGGAATTTTCCGTTGTTTCTGCCCGTTTTAGCGCCGAGGAGAGCTTATCACGCAAGAGACGATCCGATGTGTGGCGCAGTCCTATAGGGGTTTCGCCACTACCGGGACCCTGCGTTTCGCGGTTAGGACGATATGGGTCTTTGGTCTGTTGGGGTCTCGGTATCTGATTCTTGAGCTCGTTGCTCATATTTCCAAGCTGCCAATCTCGTACGAGATCATTGAATCGATGCTGAGGGTCGTGGGTTGCTATTGCCGAGTTGGCGTTGTTTCCCACAGGACCGAGAGTAGGCGGCAGGGGAAGATTCCGCAGCTCGGGGAGCAGGTTTTTCTAGAGGGAGGGATGGTTTTCCACCGATCGTTGCGGGGTCTAGTCCCTTTGTAATTCGTCCAAGCGAGAGTTGAAGGTAGCTTGAGAGATCCTGAGTTCGTCGAACTAGATGTTTCTCCCGCGAGATCGTTCTTTCATCTCGGCGAGTAGCGTTTGAAAAAGAGCCATCGCATCTCCCTGTGCGATCGAAGCTCCTAGCGGACTATTATAGAGAGTGGCGGTGGTGGCAGTACGGTGTTTGTGTCGACTAGGATTCTTCCGTTTGGATCTTCGGGATCGTCCCTGAGGGGAGATCGATGGGGTGATGTTCCTGACATCGCCGAGACGCTTTGCGTGGTGAGATCTCCTAATCTCCACAGTCAACGCCAATTGTAAAAACCGGTTCGAACAAGGTAAACTAAAAGACAAAAGGGATCGGGAAATCGACGAGTACAAGAATTTTGAGTAAACAAAAGAGAGATCTAAGAAACTAAATCGACATGAGCTCGGAAGTTTCTTAGGTCTTTTGCGGGAAAGTCGGCGTACCTATGAATGAGATGACGTTCGATATTTATAGGGATTTGAGGCGGTCTGATTTCCTTATTCTTCGTGGGTCGGGATAAGGAAATCTTCTTCTTTCCTCGGAATGGATATGGAAAAATCCCTTTTTAATCGGAGGTCGAGATAAGGAAATATTCCTTATCTCCGGGATTCTCTCCTTTATTCTCGCGGGCCGAAGAAAGAAAATCTTCATTTCTTTTCAGAGGTCGGCGCTAACCAAGGTAGTCAAGTCTGATGGGTCTGGAGCCGAGTCGGTGGGACGAGGTAGGCCTTAATCGAATATGGGTATTGGACCGGAGGTGGGCCGATGTGGGCCGAATAGATTTGTTCGGATTAACTCAAGTCAACGCGCGGAATTGACCGGTTTAGAATCAGTTTAAAACGGGTCTAAGGGGGTATTAAGCTCACATCCCACATATATTATCCAGATTTCGTATCTAAAAATTTGCTTACTAAATTTCCATTTTATATCAATTAACTTTGAAAAATGTATTAAATTATGGTTTCATTTTAAGAGTTACGTACCAAATATTTGTTTAGAATATCGTTGCAAACGAGAAGATATACTTGTACACTACACACACATATAATAGTAGTACGTATATAAATACGGAAACAAGCTTCCAAAAAAATATGGACTAATAGACAATTTGTGTAGAAATGTTTATTATATTATGTTTAACTAGTAAACCTGCGTTAAGCAAAAAAAAAAAAAACAAACAAATTAGTAAACCTGAAAGTTTTTATAATATGTTTTCACATACACCATCGCACCGAAACTAACATGTGAACGAAACCATCCAATATAATTGGATGCCCTGATTTCATTTTTTTATTGAAAGAAATTTAATTTTTGTTTTATGTTTAGACCTATTTCGCTCTACCTTTTTGAGCCGTGAACATCACCACATAAAACTCTACATATCGTGTTTATAACTTCAAACCTCGGCGATTTGGCTTCTTCTTACCGCATTTGAGAAATAACCTGTTTGGTGGGGACATTATAAATGATTTGGGGTCGTTATTGGAACAGTATGATATAATTATCAAACAAAAATTACATTAAAATATGTAGATGTCGACATCCACATGGCATTATAACTTATTCTGCATTATCTTCTTATAAAAAGTATATCCACCATTAATTTATTTTGTTTCGCAATAGATTAATGGGTCAAGGTATGTTCATCAATTTTCAAATTGTTCATCAATTTTCAAATTAGTAAAAAGACAAAACTTCCTAGTGTTTGTACCTCTGGCAAATCTAATTATGACATTTGAGATGATCACGAGTACCATTTTTTAACGATAGGTTTATTTTTGAGACCACAATAGATGAAAATTTAACGATCATATGTCTCTACAAAATTTATATGGTTGAGGTAGTATAACACATGATTATAATGTCTTAGCGTTCAGAGTTTGAACCGTATCTTTTACTATGTTTCCTTGCTATTTTATGAATTTTCAAAAGTGGCCCAAATTTTCAACTCGTTAAAATGGTTATATACCATGCATGTGAAAACATATTGGATCTGTGGTTTTGTTTTAGAATAAAAAATAGAGTAAATAACTTCGACATCTTTAGGTATATGAGGTTCCGTTTTTCAGCCTATACATGCAAAATATTGGATGTGGTATACTTAAATCGAACAACTTGTCAACATCGCTAGGTCAACCAATGTGTGAAACTCAGACATCTAGCTAACTCAATCGGGTTTACGTGTTATACTATTCAAAGATAGTGTGGATAACCATTCCCTCGCCCCAATACATTTTCATTCGGAACTTTAATCATATTAAATTGCCAATTGGTCATCTTTAATTTTGAGAAACTTATATGAAAAATTATACATTTAAGGGTACTTATCAAAACTAATATTTCTCCATTTTTTTAGCGTCCTTTTTTTCTTTTCCTTTTTTATATATTATTTGATGTGTTGTATTTTCGATATAAGAATTTAAACTCATGTTCCAAATTTTAACATTGATTAAAAACTATGGATAGTCCAAACTTCTTACAATCATGATAATAATAATAAAAAATGTCATTTTGTATATTTCCTTAAAAAATTAATAGAGGTGGACACTAGACGAGGGTAGGAAAGACTGAAAGTGTGGGCCTAAGGCCATGTTCAATGGTAACCTCCTAGTGTCTTATGTGGTGTTCTTAAGTTTAATTTAGAATTAAATGAATTAAAATGAGTGCCTTAAGAATAGATAAGTGTCTAATGTTAGACACTTTTGGTTCTGATAGGAACGGACACGTGTCTAGTTGTGAGCGGTTGTTGAAAAATTAAAGAGAGGGAAAAATAAAAACTCGCGTGACTCTCTCTCTTCTTCAAGGTTTATCGTCAAATGCCTTTGCATTTATCGTCAAAATCAGTTCTCCTCTAATCGAATCGACGAATTTCCCCCACCACGATCTTCCTCTTCTGAAACCCTAATCGGATCGGGAGGCCATGGAAATAAGCAGCAGCATAAGCACCAGCGCCTCTATCACCTCCAACGTAAGCACGACTTCCATGGAGAAAATCGATCAGGCGGCGAGCTGGGTCAGCGCCACCGTCATCTCCGCTTTCTTCAACTCCCTCGAGCGCTGCGCCTGCGTCAATCTCTCCACCTCCCATGACGANGTACAACCGACGCATGTGCAATAATTATATATTATATGATTTTACAGTTTATTTATGCTAATAACTGAAAAATACAAATAAAAATTCTAAATCTGAAAAGTTAATCCATATAAAATTCATTTATTCAAACAAAATCTGTTTTTTACATGGACTGTAACTCTGTATAGAAATCTCTAAGAACGGAAACAATCTTATAACAAAATATAAGAGATGTGTTACTACTATGTGAGGAAACCTAGACTCCATAATAGCATGAGTAGCTTCCACATTCAGATTGCCAACGTATGCTCTATTGTCTCTCCATTCCTTTGCAGCTTCCACATTCACCTGTGACTTGTCGTTGGGACCTGAGAGCATTGATATGACACTCAACATAATACTTTCTACCTGCATCACACAGACCCAACATTAGCCTCAGTATTTCTCTGTTTTCTTCTCTCATGATCTAGTAAGAGAAAGCTCAAACACTATGGATGAGGAGGTTTCAGACAGCGAAATCAGAAAGTAATTCATATTCCACTGGAGCACTCTTACAATAATTAACAGACTTAGAGATAAGAGGGAACTAGAAGCTATGGATCGATGAACATACCAGTTTACATAAGAGATCTTCATTATGTGGAACTTCAGCTTGATACATTTCTACACCTATAAAGATAGCAAAAAAATTGTTAGGAAAATTTCAGAATCATAATCCTCAGAAAATATAAAACAAAAAAAATACCTCCATATTATCATATAGATCACATGAAATCTGAGAATTTTCAAGATCTTCTAATTGTCTCACTAATCTAATATTAGAGACGTTATCAGATAAAATCATTGAACTTTGAACATGAGGATCTTCAATGAAAGTTTCAGGAGGCATTTCATCTGAAATAGTAGGATCACCCATATCATACAAGTCTCTTGATTGGACGTGTACAACAACATTCCATCCTTTAACTTGTGGATCTTCCACATAATAAACCAATCTTGCCTGAGAAGCCAGCACATAAGGTTCATCTTCCTCACCGTTTCCAGTGTGAATCAAATGAGAAAAATTTACCATAGTGTGACCAAAATCATCCTTCTTATATCCTCGAGCATCACGAGTATCAACCCATTTACATTTGAACAACACAACCCTAAACGAATCATAGTAGTTCAATTCCAAAATTTCAGTTAGTTTCCCATAGTAAGAAACATCTCCAGCTCTAGGATTAAGATCGCGAGAACTTGCATAACTAATGGTTTCAGCTGAGACAAAAACTCTACTATTCTGAGTTCTTAAATCTTGATCCCTCTTTATAGTTCTAAACTTGAAGCCATTGATATTATATGCTGAAAATTTTAAAACCTTATTAGATGGACCTGGTGCAAGACAACGAATATCTGCATAAATACCATCAAGACCATTTTTCTACTTTTTGCTTAAGCTATTGACTAAAGTGAAAATGCACATGTCGATCTATATCTATCACATTTCCTCTTTTTCGACGCCCTAATTGTGATCTTCTTAATTCGCTCTTAAATAGCCTATATAACATTCCAAAAGAAAACGTATATCACAATTATCAAAGTCTGAACCATTCACAAATTAAAGTAGAAATCTTATTCACTAACTATTTATTAGGATATATCGGTGCGCCTGCTGTCGTTCAATGGGATTAAGTGTGTCCAACGTAGAAGCACCAACATATCTTCCAATTGAAGGAAAGATAAGTGGAATCTGTGATTCAGAACCTAACTCATGCTTCACCATAGGGTGATCATCAACTCTCCCAATACGATTAAATCGTGTTTCCACTCCATCAAGATACATAGAGCAAAATGTAAGACATTCATCTGCAATATATTGTTCACATATAGAACCTTAGGTCGAGCTCGATTTCGAACATAGGATTTAAAACGTCCAAAGATCCTATAGAGAAAAAAAACACCACTAATAGATGAAAATAAGAAACAAAAGGAACAGAAATTTAGAGAGGAAAAGAAATTTAAGATATAAGTTACCTTTCAATTGGATACATCCATCGAAATTGAACCGGGTCCTAGTTTTACTTCTTCTGTGAGATGGATGGTCAAATGTACCATTACGGTGAAAAATGATGGAGGAAAAATTATTTCTAAATGGCACAACGTAAGTGCAATATGCTCCTGCAGCTTATTCACATCTTCAATATCAAATACTTTTGAACTTATTTCCCGAAAAAGTGACATAACTCTGTAATAACAAATGAGACTTCTCGGGGTAAACATTACGTATAGCGATAGATAACAACTGACCCATTAAGATGTGGCAATCATGACTCTTTAAACCCACTATTTTTTGTTGATTCATATCAACACACGTGGAAATATTTGAAGAATATCCATCTGGCAGCTTTACACTCTTCAAGATATTAAGAAATCTATCTTTCTCATGCGTAGTCATTGTAAAACATGCCAGAAGATATCTACCATTTTCATCAGACCACAACTTCTTACGAATACCAAGCTCTTGCAAATCTTTTATGGCGCTAAGATTGTCTTTTGACTTGCCTTTGTCATCTAGTAATGTAAAAATGACATTATCGAATACATTCTTCTCTATGTGCATCACATCGAAATTGTGTCGCAAGAGAAGATGTTTCCAATAAGGTAATTAAAAAAATATGCTATTCTTTCTCCACTTATTTTTCCAGCCTCTTGTCGGCGCTTCTTCTTTCCAATATTATCTACCTTCTTCCCCAAAGTAACATCAACATTTTCAATTTGTTGGAGAATAACAGTTCCTGATGGTGTAATAGGAGCAACCCTTGTTTCAATGAAACCATTAAAATGCTGCTTATCTTTTCGAAAATTGTGATTTTGAGGAAGAAACGACGATGTCCCATGTAACAGTTTTTCTTCCTGTGGCGTAGACGGAGCTCTGTAGCATCATAATTACAAGAAGGACAAGATAATCATGTATATATGTTCCACTCAGATAAATTTCTAAGTCTTGGAAAATCACTAATGGTCCATAACAAAACCACACGCATACTAAATGTCTCTTTTAAAGAGGCATCAAAGGTTGGCACTCCATCATACCATAACTCTCTTAGTTCTTGGATAAGAGGTTGTAGGTAGATATCAATATCATTACCCGGCATGTGTTTTCCAGGGATTATCATTGAAAGAATCATTGATGTTGCTTGCATTGACATCCAAGGCGGAAAGTTATAAGGAATTAAAAGCACAGGCCATACACTATAGTTTGTACTCATAGAACCAAACGGATTAAAACCATCAGTTGCTAATCTTAGCCTGACATTTTGTGGGTCTGATGCAAACTCCGGAAATTGCTGGTTAAAGGTTTTCCAAGCCTTTCCATCTCTAGGATGCCTTAGTCTACCATCTTTATTCTTAGAACTATCATGCCACCATATATATTCAACAGTTTTGGATGACATAAAGAAACGTTGCAAGCGTGGTTTCAACGGAAAATATCGAAGGATTTTAGCAGCTTGTTGCTTCTTTTTCTTCTTCTTTTTATCCAATGTATCACCAGCTATCGTGGATGTCTTCCCTCTTGAACTTTCACAAACCTTACATGTGTGTCTAGATGCATCATTTCCCCAATACAACATGCAATCATTAGGACACACATGAATGGTCTCATATGTAAATCCTAACTTACGAATAGTCTTCTTCATATCGTTAAACGAATCAGGCAGCTTTGCATGCTCGAAAGCTTCTTTCAAGAGGTCAATTATCATGGACATTCCTTTGTCACTTATCCTAGACATACACTTGATGTGATACAACTTAAGCATAAAGGATAACTTGCTGAACGACTGACACCCTTCATATAGAGCTTCATTACAGTTCGATAACAGATCGTCAAATGACTCATTTTGCCTCAGAATGATCCTCCGTGGGAATACTTGTAGATTCATTAAAACTATTATTCACATTTGGAAAGACATCTCCAAGTAGATTCAGAGTCGGGTTTTCAACATGATCTATATCATATTCATGTTCTAATCTAACTGTCTGCTCAAAGAAATCTAATTCTTCACCATGTAGATACGAATTTGTATATGTGGGAAGAAAACCATGACAAATTAAATCACCCTCAACCTAGCTGCTGACAAATTAAAATATTCAAGAATATAAATTCTCTTTGCATGCATATATATGGGGGAAGGGTTATAAGGCGTTACGATAACTGGCCAGAAAGAATATTGCCTACCAGACATACTGAATTGACTAAATCCATCAGTGCAAAGACCAAGATACACATTTCGCTTAGATTTAGCAAAGTATGGGTGTACCGTGTTAAAGTGTTTCCAAGCTTTTGCATCTGACGGGTGAGTCACTTCTCCTTCTGTCTGTGAATGTTTTGCATGCCACCTCATCGATGCAGCTATCCTTTCAGATTGATACAATCGTTTCAACCTATCAGTTATAGGAAGATACCACATTCGTTGGTACGATATCTTACTACGCCCAGAAGTTTGCGGCATAAATCTCGGTTTTTGCCAAAATTGACATTCCTGCAGCTTATCATCATCTTTTCAAAAAAGCATACAATTGTCAACACATACATCTATCATCTCATAAGGCAACCCAAGACTAAACACCAACTTCTGTATCTCATAGTATGTTTCGGCAGCCAAATTATCATTTGGCAAATACTCTTTAATAAGATCAGCCCACGATGCAAACTTCAGCTAAGTTATGATCAATTTTAACTGTCATCATCCTAGCTGCTAACGACAATTTAGACTGACCTTCTTTACATCCATCGTATAATGGCTGATTTGCAGCGTCTAGCATATCATAAAATCGCTTCGCATCTACGTTGGGTTCCTCAACACTATTATCAGCATTTGTTTCATGAAATGCATCAGTAACCATGGCATGCATCCTATCATGATCTTGACCCTGATCAAATTGATGTTGGCCATGATGATAACTAGTACGCTGATAATTTGATTCATCAAAATCTACATGACTTTGATAATTACTACTACGATCAGCTTGATTCCTTTTAAAACCCTCTCCATGTTGATACTAAACATAATATTACGGCATAAACCCTCTATTTAGTAAATACTTCCACACCGTCTCAATAAAAATATATCTCGTATTTTTGCATTTACGACAAGGACATAACATCTTACTGCTTTCCAGGGTTGTTTGCATATTTCCGGCCTGATACATGAATATTTCAAGCCCCTCTTTGAATTCTTTCGTCAACGCTCTCTCTGAATCCTTTTGCGTATACATCCATCTTCGTAGATCGTAGATAGACATTTTATAAAAAAGATTGTAGAGTATTTTTTTTTGTAGATTTTCGTTTGAAGCTAGGATGTATTTATAGAATTTTTTTCAGAATTACTAACGGATTTGCATCAGAAATTTACAACGAATTTACATCGAAATAACATTACAACGACTTTACATCGAATATACGACGGATTTACGATGACTAGACTAGATGTAAATAATTAGGTGAACCTATTGAAAAACGTGTTCTACCAAACTAGAAACAATCGATGTGAAATCGTTGTTAATTTACATCGAACACTGGTCGTTGTAAATCCGATGTAAAATTACATCGACTTTACAACGTAATATGTGAAAGTCATATTCGTCGTAAATCCGATGTAAAGTTACATCGATATTACGACGATTTTTGATATCGTCGTTGTCGTCGTCGTCCAATTACGACGATTATACAACGACAAATATTTACGACGAATTTACATCGATCACATATTTCGTCGTAATCCCATCGTAATATCGTTGATCAGTTACATCGATTGAAAACTGTCGTAAATTTTCGTTGTAAATAAACAGTTTTGTTGTAGTGTACCGAATAATCCACTCATTGAGTTATGTAATGAATTCAAAACATGAAAATGGTTCGACTAGTTAAGTGAGAGTCAATAAAATACTATTACTTGATGTTCGATTAACTTTGATAATTTGATTCGGTTGAAGTTTCTTCAATTCGGTTCACATGCAAACCTCTCTTAAATTAACTTGTAAATTTAATGTCTTAATAACAATTTTGCATTCTTAGGACAAGTCCAGACATCTGGATTATAACTGATTAAAAATATCTGTTGTCCAGACATCTGGATTATAACTGATTAAAAATATCTGTTTTCTTTTTTCTTACTTCAGATTCAAAATATCTACATTATAAAAAATATATATAAAAAAAAGAATCACATGATTCACGTCATGGACCACGTCTGTTATGCATGTGTTCANCGACGATTATACAACGACAAATATTTACGACGAATTTACATCGATCACATATTTCGTCGTAATCCCATCGTAATATCGTTGGTCAGTTACATCGATTGAAAACTGTCGTAAATTTTCGTTGGAAATAATCAGTTTTGTTGTAGTGTACCGAATAATCCACTCATTGAGTTATGTAATGAATTCAAAACATGAAAATGATTCGACTAGTTAAGTGAGAGTGAATAAAATACTATTACTTGATGTTCGATTAACTTTGATAATTTGATTCGGTTGAAGTTTCTTCAATTCGGTTCACATGCAAACCTCTCTTAAATTAACTTGTAAATTTAATGTCTTAATAACAATTTTGCATTCTTAGGACAAGTCCAGACATCTGGATTATAACTGATTAAAAATATCTGTTGTCCAGACATCTGGATTATAACTGATTAAAAATATCTGTTTTCTTTTTTCTTACTTCAGATTCAAAATATCTACATTATAAAAAATATATATAAAAAAAAGAATCACATGATTCACGTCATGGACCACGTCTGTTATGCATGTGTTCATATTAATGAGTATAAGATCGAATAAATCTACAATAGATCGAATCTAAAACTATAATATTCCTTAGAATTAATAGTAGATATGTCTGATGCCGTTTTTTCTTTACCTGTTGACGCGGTAAACATTATGATCTCAGCCCTCTAGAAGCCAACAAATTATACGATCATCAATGACAATATTAAGAAAACTTGTAGACTCGATCATAATAATATTACTATATAGGTTCCCACTTGGTGAAAAATGAGCATGTGGATGAGTGATCGCCACACTTCTGCCATCTTACTCGACTCCACATGTTTTCTATATGTAGGGGTATTTGGCTGTTGGACCGGCCTGTTGTGGCTTAAAATGATGACAAAAAAAAATGTTCATATTTGGTGGAAAAATCGTCATGTTGGTCTAGGGCAGGAATCGATTCTCCCCAAATGCAGAATTATCAAATCGTTCCATTTGTCCAGCCAAAATGGTGCTACGTCTAGGCCTATTAAAAAAACCCGAGAATGAGCTATTCGGCGGTATCACTCTTCATAGGGATTAGTTTAGGCCTTTTAATAGGCTTGAGATCATCCCATATTAAAAAAAATTAATAATAATAATATTACTATATACGAAAAAATATATATTTTCGAAGATATATGTCACGTTTTATGCATTATATAAAGGGATAAAATCTGATCAACGTGATTAATTAAGGAGTGAAAGAAAAAACTAAGCCGCGTCACGTTGTCAATATATAAAGAAAATACCTGAAAACACTTTCTTTTCATCAACCCTTTAGGACAAAACAACAAACACATCTTTCTATATTTGTCTTTAGTCTTGTCTTAAGTTAGGAAAATTTTGATCTTTCTTCATCGGTTCTTACTCAACTCGGACATGGATGAAGATTTCTTCTTAGCCGATTTCTCACTAGAAGACATCGACTTTAATTTTAACGAAGTAAACAATCTAATACCTGATGAAGCGAGCATGCATACACAAAGAACTCAATGTTCATCAGATTTTGATAATCAAATGCGTCTTGGATTCTTCAAAGAGATGCCAAAGCCTACGGTGAAGGAGATGGATAACAAGCCACGAGTGATTTCTTTCGATTTTTCTAGTAATGTTTCTTCTTCTCCAGCTGTGGAAGATATGATTATGGATCAATTGGTTAGACGTGGAACCAAAAGAAAGGCATGTTCTCCTGCCACAAGATCTCCGGTTCTCGCCAAAGAACATGTTCTAGCCGAAAGAAAGCGTCGTGAGAAGCTTTCCGAAAAGTTCATTGTCCTCTCAGCTCTTCTTCCAGGTCTTAAGAAGGTACAATCGAATTTTGTGTTTATTAGAAAATTTCACGGTGAAAAGAAGATCATGAGTTAATTTTATCATTGTGTCGTTTTGAGAATACTCAACTATCTTATTTTTTTTTTTCAGGCAGACAAGATAACGGTTCTTGATGACGCGATTTCACGTATGAAACAACTCCAAGAACAAATAAGAAAACTCAATGAAGAGAAAGAAGCAACAAGAGAAATGGAATCCATGATTCTTGTGAAGAGATCTAAAGTTTTTCTAGACGAGGAACCTTACCTCCTCTCCTCTTCTCTTTCGGATCATGATCAAGCATTGCCAGAAATCGAAGCTAAAGTATCCCAAAACGAGGTTCTAATCCGAATTCATTGCGAGAAGACGAAAGGATGCATGATTAACATTCTAAACACGATTGAGAATCTTCAATTGCACATCGTTAATAGTATCATATTGCCATTCGGAGACTCGACCCTTGACATTACAGTCCTTGCACAGGTGATTTTGATAACAATTCCCATGTGCAAATGCTGAAATGCTATATATGGAATATTAAAGTGGATAACTTAATTCATCCAAATTGATTTTTTGAATGGAATATGAAACTAACTATTATCTTCTGGAAATTTTAATTGCAGATGGACAAAGATTTCTCGGTGAGTGTACTTAAGGATCTTGTAAGGAACCTGAGACTCGCAATGGTTTAGTCTTCTTTAAAGTTTTAGTAACTGACTGTACATTGATGCAAATGGTTCAGCTGTGGAGAATGAAACGACGACATTTTCCTCGATTTGCTGTCGTTTTAGTTTATTTTTAACATTACACTGCTGCCGTTTCATTATAAAGGTCTTTTCACACGTGTACTATCACGTGTTTGATTGATGTCTTTAGTGGTTGAATCTAAAAGGGTTGTTTTCGATAAGTAATAACATAATGTAAATTGATAAGTATGTTTCTTTTTCGTAAATAAATTGATACGTTGTTGAATTTTGCGTTTGTTTGTTTATTAAATAAAGCTAATCAAAAGTGGTAGTAAAAGTTTAGCAAAAATAAAGTGGCCGTATAAAATATTAATACACGTTGAAATTTAGTCTTGAAAGCAAAACTACTTTGAAAATACTAATTATTAAACATTTTATTGTCAATTCAAAGTTATAATTAAACTTTTGACTAATATACTAAAAATACCAACGATGAGTTGGTTTAGTGGTTAAGCTCATGGATTATCGAAAATGTAAAAACTTTGGAGGTTACGGGTTCGATTCACGTTGGAAGGGATATACTTTCCAAATGAAAATTAAATTATATGGTTTGGACCTCGCAGTTGAATGATGTACGAACCTACATGCCCTGAACCTCCTACTCATCAAAAATCAAAAAAAAAAAAAAAATACACGAAAAATGGTGATGCATGATTAAAAGAATTGATTTGGACTAATTAAATCATCAAAATTCATTTTTTTTGGAATATGGAATTATTAATCAATTAAAAACGAAGTATGCACAAACAATGAGAGAACCCACCGTAAATGGATATATAAGAGTAAATTAAAATTTGTCATAGACTTAAAAATGTTTTTTTTTTTAAAACTGACATACGATAACAAAACACTAGGAATCTAGGATAGTTCTTATGATGATATACAAAGTTTACTAAAAGCTTTTTTCAGAGTACTGCATTGACCGTCAGACCAAGATAAAACCCACAGATCGAAAGTGGATAAAGAACTACATCGAGTAACAATAATTAGGGCGTTATAATATATTAAAATGTCGATTTATAGATTAATAAATATATATTTATGGAATATATATATATATATATATCCCAATTTAAAATGACACTAAGTTAAAAGTTCGTATGAGGTAGTTTTTATTTACTTAACTAGGTGTTAATCGTTTAAACCCGTATTATTAAGTCTTTAAGCCATCATATGATTTTCTGTAAGAGAAAAATATTTAATAACATTCAATAAACAGTAGAGGAATGAGATCATATCAGTGATTAAATAGTTTATGCTTTAATCACTGATATTTTACGTTAAATGGAATCACATGAATCATGGGATGAACGTGGCTGTTTGGATTATTAAAAGCCAATCAAATTAGCATGGATGTAAGTATGTAATAAAAAAGAGAGCCATTTATTGGGAAATATTGTCCTTCCACCGAGTCTAGGATATATAAGATATATAATTATTATTTTTTGTCGGTTTATTATTTCTCTGTTTCATAAAAAAATTATTTTAGAATTTTATTTTTCACAAAAGTATCGTTTTGTATTTTCAATATAAGTTAAACCAAAATCTAGTTTGAACTCTATTATTCTAATGTATTAATTAGAAATAGAAATTTATTTAGTGTTTTTAATAATTTTAAATTTATAAATAAGAGAAAGTACAAATCTGGGATAAAGTATACACAAATCTTTTTTGTATACATAATTTTCAAAATAAACACTTAGCATTAATTAAGAATAAATCGTCAATCAATGAAAGCATATGTTGCGATTTCTTTCATATTTCTTGATTTCCTGTCTGATTTACATTGTCACAAAGTCAACTGAACAAATCTATATTTTAAATGATTATAGATCAGATTGACACATGTCTTATCTCGGTTAACTATGAGTATGACAAATCTATATTTCTTCTTTATTTATTTTCGAATTAAACTCCTTTGACATCGACAAGGCGAGATCACACGGATCACGTGTGTACGGTCTTATCTAAATAATACTCGATAAATTATTATTCAATAAATTAATAAATTTTCTAGTTTACAATTAGTTTATCAACTCAAAATACCTCGATGCATTATAAAGAAATTTGTAACAATATTCCAAAATATTTATGTTTTTAAAAGTTCAAAAACTAACCTTTTTCCGTTCGATTTTATTAAGATATCATAAATAAATTAAACATATAAAATGTTTTTGAATCAAATTGTATTATCATTGGATAATCATTTTTTACTAAAAAAATAATTGAAATTATTTCATGTAATAAGCTGAAAGAATTTTTTTAAAAAGGCAGCCAGTGTTTTTTTTCCTTTTAGAGAAAAACATCAGATTTTTGAACCTAATTTTCGGTAGAATGGCAACCGAGGTGGAGCACTGGCCCACTCGTTCATTCCCATAATTATGTAGCTTCTAAATGACAAAACTATTTCTTTTTGATATATTTTTCGAATAAAACTCCTTTGATACCGAGGAAAGCGAGATCACAAGAATCACGTGTGTCTATAAGTCTATAACACGTTTGTCATTGCTAATATAATATATAAAATGGAAATTTATTGTGTGTAAAAATCATTCTAAATTTTTTTTTTATAAAAACTATTGTTTCGGGGTTTTTTCATCCTTTTGGAGGAAACCATCAACCTACACAAAAATCAATGCGTTGAGTACTCAAAAAACACGAATGGGATGTTTTCTGAGGATGCTCTGATGCTCAAGTCAGTAAACAAGAGAGATAAAGACCACGGTTTGCGCGTCGGGTCCGGAAAAAAGTCAGAAAACGAGTTAGAACGGCAGTGACTTAGGGTCCGGAAAAAAGGATGTATCCACTAAGTATATGGGATTTATGGAGCATTTTGAGGTGAAAGAGATGAAAAAGGTGAGAGATTTAGGATGATTCTGGCCGAACACAGAGTGTTTTGTAAATAACTGAAACTGCGTAGCGTGAATCCTCCGCTATACCTTTGGGAGGGAACAATTTGAGTAGTAAAACATTATTTATGGAGGGAAAATAGTAAAAGACTCGTGTGGACTAAGCCTCTTTTACCTTCCTGATAACCTGGTAAGGGGTATTGGGTTCCTCTTTCCCTCCCGGGTATTGCTATCTGGTTATCTGAGAGCTTACCTTCACGGGGATTGCTGCCCGGTTTGTGGTGATGTAGACGGGAAGTCGACATGTACTTGTCCGGGTTACTCATCTCCCTACTACCGCACTCTCCAAGTACCATGGCACGAGTTGACGGTTCAGGAAAAGGCAACCCTTATCACTTCGGGACCACTAATCTCATTACTTCTCGCTCACGCTAGTCGAGAACGATTTTGGGAGAATGTGGTGGTTCGTTTTTCCTGTCCTAACTTGTCCTATAGTTCCACCACCTTGCCTTGTACCGTATCCCCTCGGAGTGGCACACTTTTAGGTTAAGTGGTCGTCTAATCTACGGTGACGCGTCATACAATCTGTCCTAATATGTCTTATGGATCAGTCATCTAGCCTCGTAACCGCACCCTCTCGAGGTGGTGCGCTTTTAAGTTAAATGACCATCTAGCCTAGTATGATGCGTGTCACCTTCTGATTCATCGATCCAAAGGGAAATTATTTACCCCCCCCCCCAACTATTTTTTTTGTTTGACGTAAAAAAAAAACAGTTTGGGGATATTAAGAACATATTAAGAAACTATTATTTTACAATTTTGCAATTTTGTATATATTAAGAAAGTGTTATTTACCATTTATTAATACATTTAATAAATATTTTTCTTTAATTGATACATTAAAAAAATACTTCTCTTGTTTCAAAAAAAAAAATTATAATCTTGTACACATATTAACTAAAAAATATTTAAAATTATATAGTTTTTTTTACAATTTCTGTACATATTAAAAACTGTTAAATGTTCTACTTTACCATATATTAATACATTAAATACATTTCTTTCTTTAATTGATACATAAAGCAATACTTCTTCTGTTTCACAAAAAGTATAATTAATATAATTGTTTACGCATATTAAAAAATAGTTAAAATTATATTTTATCCATTATTATTACGTTAAATAAAATTATCTTTCTTATTAATAATATAAAACAATAATATTAAAACTTCATTAGAAATCTAAAACGATAATGTTTGTGAAACAAAAATAAAGTTTTAAAATGACATTTTTTGTCTTATAGATGCAATAGGATTAAAACTAAATTTTTGTTCAAAATTCCACATTGAAAATACAAAACACAATTTTTGTAAAACAAAAATAAAGTTTAAAAATGATAATCTTTGTAAAACAAAAAATATAATATAGCTTTTTTTAGCATAAAGGTTAATGTTTCCAATAAAAGTGAATTTGAATGTACATTTTCAAATCACTAGTTCAATAAACTAGATTCTTAAAGACTTTCTAAAATTCATGTTTGACTAACATATCATTTGTCATTTTAATACAAATGATTCCAAGGTCTAAATTGAATACACCTCCCCTATATTAATTAGAACTGAATCTAATTGATGAGTAAACATTAACCATTAAAAAAAATATATATATCTTGTGAGACTGAATTGTTGTTACCCACAACGAATCCGACATTGTAAACAACTTTAAAATTAAACTGAAAACAAAAATCCGAGATATCTTATTAAGTCGCCGAACACCCAATCCCCCCTTCACTTCTCGGTAAACAAAAGCGCCAAAACATATTTTCAATGTTAGCAAAACAACCTTTTGGCAACTTAAAAGACTGAAAACCCAAAAGTTTGATTGTCAATTTTAGCATCTTTAAGTAAATGGTAAAGTATAGATATTTAGAACATTTCCAACGAAGATATTTAGAGCATCCCAACAAAGGTATCTCACAAGAGTATCTCAACACTTAAAAAAAAAAATTATTATTATTTTATTAGATAAGTATTTCAAATAGTTGAGAACCCCACCAAAAATATTTTAAAATTTTTCATTTGAGATATTTTTGGGTGGAATTCTCAACTATTTGAGATATCCATCCAATAAGATAATATTATTATTTTTTTTTCAAATGTTGAGATATCCATGTGAGATACCTTGGAGATGATCTTATAGTTAAAAGTCAGAATTTCAAAACGAGTCATTTTGAAACGAAAAAACAAATTACTCTAAACTTACACATGAAGAAGTCTATTTTTTTTGTGACACGGAACAAATATATTTTTTGTTTCATTAAATAAGAAAAATACAATCAATGAGCTTAAATATAAGTTTATTCTTGAAAATAATACTATATTCTCTTTTTTGGTAACCAAGAGGTTCTGAAACTTATGTCCGTAGTTCTTTCAAAACTGAAGACTATAATAAATTAGTAATTAGTCTCCAGCAGCGAGATTCAAACCCGCAACCTTGGGGAACACAATTTTTTGAAAATCCATTATATACTACTAGTAAAACTACTAAAATTGGGTAAACTATACTTTTCTTATTTTAAATATTTTGGTTAAATGTTCGAATATTAAATATTATAAAAAAATAGAAATTAACAAAAGAGAGGATTTTTAAACGGTTCTAAATATCTTCTTTGTTGATAAAAAAATAATAGATCTGATATTGGTAACTCTCATGACCTTGGGGAACACACTTTTTAGAAAACCCATTATATACTAGTACAACTACTAAAATTGGGTAAACAATTCTTTCTTATTTTAAATATTTTGGTTAAATGTTCGAATATTAAAAATTATATAAAGAAAAAAAAATAGAAATTAACAAAAGAGAGGATTTCTAAACCGTTCTAAATATCTTCTTTGTTGATAAAAAAATTAATAATAGATCTGATATTTGGTAACTCTCATGACAATTGTCATTCAACCCTAACCGAAGTTACCAATCAAAGCTAAGAAGACAAAAGATCACAGAAATCACGTGTTCACGTGGTCAACATCACCTTTTATTGTCATCGTCATTACTAACTTCGAAAATAATCGATCGTCCATTTGCCAACAAAAAATGCATTATTGAAAGCAAATGCATGTGTCATTCATATTTTAATGCGTTTGGGTCGGTTACGTAAGTAGGTTTCGAATAGTGATAACGGTTTGAACGGTGCGGGATAAACGGTTTAGGAAGTGCGGTGCGGTGTAGTTTTAGTGCGATGCGGTTGAAAAACACGCATCATACATAACAAGTGCGGTTACTACGGAACAAGCGGTGCGGAACAATATATGAATGGTGAAAAAAACAACATGCGGTGCGGTCCAAATGTGTGAATGGTGAAAATGTAAAAAGCGGTGCAGAATATATATTTTAGATAAATATTTTATAAATAAAAATAGATTAATGATATTAATATGATTATAAATTAAAATTAATTATTTGTTAATGATCAAGTTTTTTTCATTAATTAATTACGAAACATAATTAAATAATTATTAAAATTTTAATAAATTTGTTTGGTATTTTACAATATTATATTTATTGCTAAAATGAAATTAAAAAATACATCCAAAAAAAAACCAAGTAAAATAATATAATATAATCAAATTATTTTTAAAGTTAAATTTTTAATTTATAAATATAACAAACTATATTTTGTTGTTAAGAAATACATAAAATTCAAAATATCAAGTATAATACAACACAAAATTCCTTTAACTGTAGCAAGTTTAATTTTTTCACTTTTACTAAATAAATTTTATGTAAAAGAACCGATGTACGTCTTTTAATTTATAAAATATTTATCGACAAAAAAAAAATAACAATTATTAGAAATAACTTATTTAGTAAAAGTGAAAAAAAATTTTAAAAATTTAAAAAGTGGTTCACATGCTAACGAAATGTTAAAACCACACCATATTTGTGGTGTTTCAACTGTAGTAAGCGGTTCTTCATAATTCTTCTTTCATATGTCTCGCATGCGGTCTAATTTTTTTTTAAAATATTTTAATTGATGAATAACGCACCACAAATAACATGTTTATTTTTTTTTTAATGGAAACGTAAAAGCGGTCCAAACAAGATCCGCACCTAACCTCGCTTCTCATTCAAGGCCGTAGTCTTAATAATTCTTTAACTTTTTTTTTAGCCGAAGAAATCCTCAGTTCAAAATCCTGACTAAATTTTCAGTAATAATAGTTTTGTAATTATTTTTTATCAATAGAAGATAAAATGATATTATAGGTAATATAATTTTTTGTAATTTAAAAAGATTTGTATCTTTTATAATAAAAAGACTTTTCAAAATTATTATAGTAGCTAAACAAAAAAAAAAGCTGAGACAAATAATTAATGTGGATATGATTTCTTGTCTACTCTTTAAGTCTTAATGCCTCAGGTACAGAGTGGCGTTGGGTCGATAATTCATAAAGTGAGCCTGGTCATTATCTCCGACGAATTGAATTCGATCACTGTGTAATGTGTATTATTACTTCGAGGCTAGGTACGAATCTAATGTGTGAGTGGATTTTTTTCTTTTTCTTTTTTACGTGTCTAATCTGATTTTACAAAAATATAACTAACTAATAACATTTTTCTCATTGAAAGGGACTGCTCTGTAAATGAAGATATCTATGCTATCAAAACATAATCATTTTTAGAATTTATTTTCAAACAATTCTTTTAAAAAAAATTGAATATATTGCCAAACATTTATTAAATCTATTTTATCTTTCTCATTTCATCTTTCGTATATTTCAAAATTGAGTTTATAAAAAACTTTATCTAGCACATCTGCGCAAATTAGAATCTAGTAATTATTAATTTGTTTTCGTCCCATTTGATATTCTAACTCTAAACTTCGGAGTTAACCAAAAAAAAAACAATACTTTCTCCGTAATAAGAAAATTACCGTCTTACCATTTTTCATACATATTAACAAAAATATATAATTTATATTAGTTTTTTTATTGATACACTAAATAAGCACTTTGATTAATAAATTGAAATAATATTGATAAAATTGAGATTTAGCTAAAAAATTGTATTGCAAATACAAAACAACACTTTTATTAAAAACTATATTGATAACTCACGAGTTTTTTTTAATAAATTTCATCAAAAAAAAATTACAATATAGTTTTTTATTATGTAAATAACTCTTTACTTAAGTCGTGTGTCTTCCGGGACTCGTGTGTCTTCCGAACCAGACATGCACACTGTTATCATTGGTAAAAAGTTGAAAAGTAAAATAAAAGAAATATTGAATATATCCACATAATGAGCGTAAATCTTTCCACCTCTTTTAAGTAAAGGGAGATTCCAAGCTGAAAAAAAAAATAAAACATTTGATAACAAAATAAATTTACTCTGATTTTAATGTACTCCACATTAACATGTTTTACCCCATTTTACTCCAAATATTTACTAATCACAGTCTATATATTATGATTTTAATGTATATGTGAAATGTAGTCGAAAATTTAGTAATTCTATACTTAAATTCAACTATAGGTCTTGTAGTACACAAAGATTAAGAAAGAGTGTGATTGCTATTATGACACGTCACAAACATTAAAAAGTGGTTGTTATTTCTTTAATTTATTTGTCAGATAGATTCAACGGGAGGCTCAGATTATTGCACAAACAAGTAGGAGTTATATAGTCTCCATTGCTCAAGAAAATAATTTAAGAATCTTTAGCAAAAAAAAAAAAAAAATCTAAATCTACGTAATGGAGGATATGATTTTAGTTTTCTTTTATATGAATGGAGTATTTCATAAGTAAAACTAATAGTTTTGGTGACAATGATAGGCAAATTCGGAACTCTATAATTATATATACATGAAGTTTGGTTACAAAATGTAACTTTCAATGGATTTTTATAGCTCTGACTAATGATATAAATAATAGTTGTACGAACAGATTTTTAAAGTGATAGGAAAATAGCGATACAAAACGAGGTGGTACGAATGGTAATATTACAAATAAAGATAGTGTAAAATGATAATACGAACCGACCGGTGGTGGGCTAGTGGTTCTCACTTGTGAAAAAATTGTCTTGTTCACTACAAGAAAAACACATATTCCGGACGGCCAAAACCATAAGTGTTCCGTCGGAAACAGCCATTCCAGATGGATTTCCGACGGATTTGATCCGTCGGGACTATCTCTTCGGAAATCAAAATGGAATTTCTGACAGATTCCGGAGGGCTATATTCCCGAGGGATTTCCGAGGACCTAATATCTGTCGGGAATATACCGACATATTTTCCGAGGACCAGTCCGTCCGGATATACATTCGTCGGAATTCGATCGGAAATCCGTCGAAAAATTCCCACCAATTTCTGACAACCTTGAATCCGTCGGAAATTTCCGACCGAAATCCGACGAATATTTATTCGCCGGTATTCCGTCGAGAATTCGTCGAAAATTCCGACGGATTCAAGGTCGTCAGAAATGCCGTCGGAAATTGCAGTGTTTTCTTGTAGTGGTTGGTCTAGGCTAGGGATCGATTCCCCGCAAGCGCGAAATTATCTAACCACTCCCATTTGACCAGTTGAATATGGTGCCACGCTTTAGGCCCATTTGAAAACCCGATAACTGGGCTAGTCGACGGTATCACTCATCAGGAGGATTACTCGGGTGGGCCCGGATTACCCCTTGTTATCAAAAAAATATATGATAATACGAGCTTAAATTCAGATTGGTAGTAGTTTAAATAAGTAAGTATTATAAAAACAAATTTAGAAACAATATATATTAAAAATGGGTATTTGGATTAAAGAGTGAATATACCAAAAAATTACATGATTGAAAATTGTATTACAAATTAGTATATACATGTAAATGTAGGTGTAACTTTAACATAATCCATTAATTAATTATACTATTACATAGTTTTCCTTATAAACAATGAAAAATAGTATATGTTAAATTATTATTACATTGATATTTTAAAATATATAATTTTATTCCTAATAATTTTTTCTTTGAAATGTCCAATAATTCTATATATATATATATTTACTTACTAAACTACTTACATTGTAAATTAGGCATGGGCGTTCGGATCTACGGTTTGGGTCAGGTCGGGTTTCTCGGTTTTCGGGTATCCGATGTTGGAGTGGTTAGGACACGTATGGGACCCGAGAAAATTTTGGTCGGGTTCGGTTCGGGTCTTGTCGGGTTCGGGTCAGTTCTATGATTTTTATTGAAACCCGCTATGGAACCAAAAATAATGTCTGGGTCGGTTCGGGTAGGATTTGAACCCGAAAACTCTGAATTACCCGAGAAAACAAGACTTTCGGTTCGCTTTATGTATGAAATTTACCCGAATAACCTGATTTACCCACGTAAACCTAAATTACCCGAGAAAACAAAACTTTCGGTTTGGTTTATGTATGATATCATGAAGAACTCCATGGAGCTCAATCGATTCTTCTGATGAGTTAAGGATATCAATAAGATTCTTGCAATCAGATAGGATGTGAATTTACGTGAAGTCTCGAGCAGCTGTCTGAGCTAAAGCTGAGCGCAGAGCCCAAGCTTCCGCCGCCAGGGCAGAGTTAATCCCATATTTCTGATCAAAACATTCCTCCAAGCTACCATCCGAGGTCGAGCGGTACACAACTCCAATGCCGCAATTTCCTGAGTCATATTTCCAGGCTACATCAATGATATATAGGGTACATGTTCCTAGGAGGCTTAACGAGACTTGCTGAGAGCGAGTAGGCCGATTGCGGTAGCAAAATCCCTGAGCCGCTTTCCATTCTCGAGCCGCCGAGATAGCTTTCAAGATTATTTCCGAAGGGGAGAAAGATAAAGCCTCAAACATTAGCTTGTTCTCAAAGTCCAGATCGACCAGCAGATCCACGAAAAGAGAGGTGAGTCCAATCCCGTTGGAGGGAGCATGGTCCATGCTTTCCCTTGTTGAAGAAGATCCCATATCGATAGAGGTTGGTTCAGTGGTCGATTGACATGTGCTTAATTCCAGACAATTTGAGAGAATGGGCAGGAGTATAGGAGGTGAAACACACTCTCTTCTTCGCCACATCTCATGCACCTTGAATCCGAAGGGATTCCACGGCGTTGGAGAAGATTTTTTACCAGGAGAGCTCCCACAGCTGCTTTCCAAAGGAAACTATTTATCTTAGGGGAGGTCTTCACTTTCTAAACATTAGCCTTCCAATCAAAGTCATTGAGAGTGTTCGAAAAAAGGCTCACAAGCCGAGTGTATCGACCAAGATTGTTGGCTAACCACACAAGTTTATCTGGTTTTTGAGTGGCGCGAAGAAGGAGATGACACCGGGATGGAGCAGAGTTGATACCTTCAATTTTGTAGAAGCTAGGGCAGAAGGTCCCATTGGTTTAACTACTTCCAATGTAGATAGCAAAGGATTTGACCAGAGATTAATACTCTTCCCATCTCCCACAAGCCAACCTGATGCTTTTTCGATCAAATTCTTGCCCACAAGGGGATCCCTCGCCAACCACGCGAGATGTTGGATTTTGGAGAGCAGCTCAACGATGAGTTAAAGCAATATTTCCCTTGCAATACTCGAGCCATTAATGAATGTGGGCATGAGAGAATTCTCCAGCTGAACTTTGCTAGTAGCGCATCATTGAATGCTTCCACGTCTCGGAAACCAAATCCTCTTGCATCTTTTTGTTTCATCAACTTGTCCCAAGCAATCCAAGCTATCTTTCTCTCGTCTGGTTTATTATCCCACCAAAATCTAGTCAAAATTGACTGAATTTGTTTTCAAAGGGACCTTGGGAGTTTGAAGCAAGACATGGTGTACATCGGCATAGATATCACTACAAGAATACATGCGATTTCCGACGGCCGTTTCTGTCGGACTATTCTAACGGAACTTGGTCATCGGAAAAGGGTCGGAATATCCGACGGATTACCTACGGCGATGTTTCCGACGGATGTAAGGTCGGAATAAAACGTCAGAACACCGTCGGAAACCTGTCGGATATATTTCCGACGGGATTCCGACGAGTCATATTTCCGACGGCTTTTTGATCGGAAGTAAACGTCGGAAATTGGTCGGAAAGCCGTCGGAAATTGGTCGGAAAGCCGTCAGAAATATTTCTGACGGCATTATTCTCGACGGATTTCCGACGGCCTTAAGTTCCAACGGATATTCAATTTGAATATTTTTTTTGTGATTTTATTCAATTAATTCTGATTTATAAATTATAATAAATAAATAATTAAATGAAAATATTCTAAAAAAGAAATTAGTTAATAAAGATTCATTATAATTCATTAAACAAAATATTTTAATGTTAAAAAAAAAAAAAAAATTTCAAATAGTCGGAGAGTTGTCGGGATCGTCGGGTGGAAAGAGATGAGGAAAGGCGCCCTCCATGATCTTCTGCAAAGAGGTGAGCTAGGTCTGGGTTGAGGTGAGCTGGGTCTGGGTTGAGGTGTGTGTGGACTTTAGCTCATCGACCTCCGCATCACATTCTTTCACCGTTTGGGTGAGCCTCTCGATCTCGTCTTTGTACCCTGAAGGAAACCGAGGAATGGAAGAAGACAATTCCTGGGTCGGAAGTCCGTCTAACCCAGCGAATCGCCCTTTGAATTTCTGAGTTTCCTATGAAAATAAAACATCAAAATAATGTTAGTAATGAAATTTTGAAAAAAAAATAATAATTGAAAACAATTAGAAACTTACATTGAGGACAATGTCGTTGATCTCTTCCCGGAGTAACTCGTTCGAGGACGACGACCCATCGAGAGTAAGCTGCGAGAGTCCAACTTCTTGTTCCTGATCCACCTTCTTCTTCTTGCACGTCTCAACGAGGTCACGCATGCCGGGATCCTGGATCACACCAGTTTTTTTGTTAGTGTGCCTCTGCTCGATCACTCTAAGGTAGTCGGGAGCTACGCCGTCTCTCTTCGCATGTAAAATGTTGTTAAGTAAATAATAATAAAAACAAAAATAATAATGAAAAATTGAAATTAGACTTACCATTTCCATTGCATCCCGTTCGACAGTATTTGCGCCGCCGTTGTGAATGTACATCCCCTTCCCTCCTCGTTCGCTCTTCCGGTTCTTCGTGTTGGTTTCGGATAGCTTCTTCGTTTTTGGGTTGCTCCAATAATCGCAGAAGCCCTTCCAGACGTCGTCGTCGAGGTCCTTCGGCTTGTCCTTGCCGTGCTTCCACTTCTGCTTCCACTCGTACATGTGGTTCGAGTACGAAAGCGCGGCATACCTGTCGAATTGGGCAATTACTTCCCTCGTAAGGGAATGGTGCCACGTGAAGTCTTGCTACATTTTAAAAAAGCAAAATGTTAGTATTCGAAATTAAAATTGACAAAATAAACTAAAAAAAGAATACAAATCGAAAATTTACTTACCGCGAAACTCCGGTTCCACAAGTCTTTCTCGTCTTTCGGCATGTCTGAGTACTTCTCGTACGGTTTGTCCAACATATTGTGGAGCATCCGTAAGGCGACAACTTAAACCTGAAAACAATTAAAAAAAAGAATTAAGTCCGTTTAATTAAATTCAAAATCTTAAAAAATTGAAGTAACAATCAAAATTTCACTTACCAAGTCCCATCTTCAAACTTTGGGTCGAGATGGATGCAATGGCTCCGATTGGGCTATTGGACTAGGTCCTCGATGCTAATCCGGCTCCGAGCTGCTGATTGCTGGGACTCCGAGACTTGAGTTCCCCAGCTCGATCCGCCATGAGGTGAAGCCCGAGAACGGCGGCCTTGGGAGCCGCAGCCCAACTGTAGTGCGTCCTCGTTATTCCTACGGGAAATACAATAAAATCGTTAGTATTTACGAAAATTAAAAAAAAATATCCGCAAATGAAAAAAATAAAAAATTTCCAAAAATTTAGAATATCTCAAAAATTTCAAATGTCCCGAAACATATAAATTTGCCGAAAATTTCAAAATTGCTGAATATTTTCAAAAATTAAAAAAATTATTAAATTTTTCAAAAATTCCCAAAAAAATCAAAAAATTCCTAAAATTTTCAAAAATTCCCCAAAATTCAAAAAAATTTCAAAAATTCCCCAAAAATTCAAAAAATTTCTAAAATTTCACAAATTTCTAAAAAAATTTAAAAACGTTTTTTTATATAATTTTACAAATTCTTTTATAAAAACGTTTTTTTATATAATTCTAATAATATTTATACAAAAACTTTTTTACAAACTTATAAATTACTAAATCTAAAATTATAAATTACAAAAACGTTTTTAATGAGTAATAAATTCTGAAAAATTCAATTATAAAATTTTAAACCCCCAAAAATATATAAAAACGTTTAAAAAACATATTTAGTACAAAATTTTGATAAATATTTTAAAAACGTTTATTATATAAAAATTTGATAAATATTTTAAAAACGTTTTTATTTAGTACAAAATTTTGAAAAATTCAATTATAATTTTCTAAATACTTAAACAATATTTAAAAAACGTTTTTATAAATTAAAAATTTGTTTTCTAAATCTAACAATTCTAAATCTACAATCTAATCACATAAACCCTTACAATAATATTATTGTACATAACAATTACATAAGAAATTCCATTATAACCACCTAACAATACACAAAAAATTCCATTCTAACAACCTAACACTAATAAACCCTAAAAACTAACAAGATCTACAAAAAAAAAGGAATTGAAAACTTACATATTTGGATCCATAGGAAATGAGGAATTGAGGATTGAAGAGAGAGATTTGAGAAGAAATCAAAAGAAGAGGAAGAGAGAATCGCCAAGGAAGAAGAAGAGAGAAGAGAGAAGAGAGAAGAGAGAAGAAGCGTCGGAAGAGAGAGAGAGAAAATAGAGAAATGAGAGAAAGAAATCGACGGTTTGTCGATTTATATCGATTTCCGACGGATCTGGCCGTCGGAAATCCGTCGGTTTGTTTATTTTTTTTCATTTAGGCGGTTCAGTTTCCCGCGGTCTCGAAAAAACCAAAGTCCGTCGGAAATCCGTCGGAAATTTCTGACGGTATATTCCCTGCATGCGTTGCTATTGGCCAGTCAACAGACACGCGTCATAAGTCTGAGATCCGTCGGAATTTTGTCAGAAATTTCCGACGGATTTAGGGTATATTTGGGGTTTAGGGTTTAGTTATATGATTTAGGTATCCCTAATCTACATGTTTCATTCAAAAAATAGTAAATTCATCAATGTTAAAGACTTTGAATGAGTTTATAACTTATACAACATCAAAACCTATACATTTCACATAAATCAACTATAACTTATACAAACACTTCTATCAAATTTTATAAATTCTATATAACACATATTTTTGAAATATGACATGTTCAATCTATTCTATATACATCATACAAGTGTTTGTAAATAATTTTCACAAAAAAACTTATACCCTATACCCTAAACAACATTTTTGAAAATATACGTCGGAAATTTCCGACGGACCTCGAGATTGAAGGTGTAAAACACGATGTAAACGTGTTTAAAACCTTATGCTCAATAATCCGTCGGATTTCCGACGGATTATTTTTCCCCGGCTAAAACAATAGCCCTCGGCTAAAACTGAAACCCCGGGTACTGAACGCCTCGGCTAAAACTACTTTCCGACGGATTAAGTTACCCCGGCTAAAACTGAATCCCTTGGCTAAAACTGAAACCCCGGGTACTGAACCCCTCGGCAAAAACTGAACGCCTCGGCTAAAACTTAATCCGTCAGAAGTATACTTAGCATTTTTTTTCTAGTTCCACATAACTAATATATTACACATTACACTTCAAATACAAGTACATATTTTACAATGCAAAGTTTACAATTAAAACTACTCTGAATCTGATGATGAGTAATCTGATTCTGCTGAATCGGAAGTTTCACCAAATTCGTCAAATTCTTTCTCTGAATCCTCAAATACCCGATCATCAGCATGTACGGTGAAATCAACAACAAGTTCGACCTCAAGGGAATGGTCAATCGAACCTAAACCAACAGAGTTTTGCAGGAGGGGTTCATGATCGGACATCTTATGAACCCTACCTCTCGAGTTTATCGATGTGACTGTAATCCACGGGTCTTGCATGTTTTTCACTCGAGGATAGGGAATATAACATACCTACACCATGTAATAAAGTCATATAACAATTTAGACACGGTAATGCAAAAATATATACTAACAAATAAATTAACATAAAAGAATAAAACTAACCTGGTCTGCTTGTGAAGCAAGTACGAATGACTCGTATTTCTGGAGTCGCCTTCTGCTATGTAATGATGTAACACCAAATTGGTCGTGTCGCACACCGCTTCCTACAAATGGGTAGTTCCAGTTGCATAAAAATGCAACGCATCTCAAACCGAGCATTCCCGGGTACTGAACATCGAAAATCTCACGTACGACACCATAGTATACAAGATCACCGGACTGAGTAGATACACCGTAATCTGAAGTTGTCGCACTCCTATCATCCCGAAGAATCTTAAAAGCGTACCCCCGTGTGCTATACATAACATGTGACTGCACGTTTGCTAGTGGAAAGCGCGAAATTTCTTCTAACCACGTGGGAAAGCTTTGTCCGTTAGCCTTCTCTGTCGTCACCTGCA
>PKMM01018144.1:390461-415633 GCA_002933915.1 Eutrema heterophyllum
CGACAATAGAACCCTCCACTCTGCTCAAATTTTTCACCTTTTTCTTTAGATGAAACATATACCGTTCGAAAAGATACATCCAACGGTACTGAATTGTTAGATGTTCCATAACATCAAAGAAGGAAGGCAGAAATATCTTCTCCAAATTGCAAAGGATTACATGTATATTATCCGCAAGATTGCGGATACCGTCTGATGTAAGAGAGCGAGAACATATATCTTGGAAAAAGGCACCAATCCCTGCAAAATATGGATAACAAATGAATAATTAATTAAATACTAAAGTATATATTATGTAAAATATTAACAAAATAATTTAATGATTGTACATGCAATTGCTTCGTGGACATTACGTGGTAGAAGACATGCAAAGGCAAATGGAAGGAGGCGTTGTATCACCACATGGCAATCATGACTCTTCATCCCAATAAACTTCCCTTCTCCATGATCAACGCAGTTCCAAAGGTTAGATGCGTATCCGTCGGGGAATCTAATACTTTCGGCAATCCAGTCAAAAAATGCGGCCTTTGAAGGTTTATCCAAACGAAAAGCTGGGACCGGAGGCTTCCCGTTCCCTGTCACATGTAGTGCTCTACGAGAACAAATGTCTGGCAAGTCCAATCTAGACTTCAGATTGTCCTTCGTCTTCCCTTGGACATTGAGAACAATGTTCATAATGTTGTCGAATAAATTCTTTTCAATGTGCATGACATCCAGATTATGCCTCAAAAGATGGTCCTTCCAATAAGGCAAATCCCAGAAAATACTCCTCTTATGCCAATTATGTACGTTGCCAAAACCATCAACAGGATGATGCCCATTACCACCACAATCAACGGTCCTATCTGCACCAAAATCTCTAAACTGATCCAACAAATACTGTCCATCTAACTCAGGAGGTGGACCATCAATTACTTTCTGGTTCTTCTTAAACAATGTAGTGCTCCGACAATAAGGATGATCGCTAGGTAGAAATCACCTATGACAATCAAACCAAGACGTTTTGCGTCCGTGCTTCAATTGGAACGCATCTGTGTTATCTTGACAGTACGGACACGATAACCTTCTGTGCGTTGTCCATCCTGATAACATGCCATATGCTGGAAAATCGCTAATGGTCCACATAAGTACCTACCGCATGACAAAATTCTGCTGACAAGAAACATCAAACGCCTCAACACCTTGGTCCCATAACATTCGCAACTCATAAATCAATGGCTGCAAAAACACATCATGTGATCTCTTCGGATGTTCTGGTCCAGGAACGAGAATGCTAAGGAACAAGAACTCCCGTCTCATGCACAAAGATGGCGGCAAATTGTAAGGTGTTACAATTACTAGCCACAATGAATATTGTCTACCGTGCTTCCCAAAAGGGTTGAAACCATCAGTACATAATCCAATGTATACGTTCTTCGCTTCATACGCAAAACTAGGATACATTGATTGAAAATGTTTCCATGCTCTTGCGTCTGAGGGATGAGCAATTTCTCCATCCGTTGTATGCTCTGCATGCCATCTCATTGCTCTCGCTGTGCGCTCTGACTGATATAACCTCTTCAATCTCTCTATTAACGGCAAATACCACATCCGTTTATATGGCACTGACACTCTTCCACATGTTTCCTTATATTGAGGTTTGCGACAAAAACGACATGTCGAACGGCCTGCATCCTCTCTCCAGTATATCATCCAGTTGTCGATGCATACATCTATCATCTGATACGGCAATCCTAGCCCAGCAACAAGTTTCTGTATCTCATAGTATGACGCCGGTGCAAGATTATCTTCTGGCAAAATGTCTTTCACAAAATCAGCGATTGCATCCACGCACTCCTCACTCAAATTGAAATCCGTCTTTATACTCATCATCCTAGTTGCAGCTGATAAAGGGGAATGTCCTCCTCTACACCCATCATATAAAGGATTTTTAGCAGCGTTTAACATATCAAATAATTTCCGAGCTTCTGCGTTAGGTTCTTCCCCTCTATCTCCATACTCAGCAACCGATGGCATACTTTCCCGGAATGCATCGTTCACCATCTGAACATGACCTACAATACTTTCTACTTCCATTGCAGGTTCTTCTAAGCTAGCGCTATCCCCAATATACTGTTCACTAGTACTAACATAATTATCAACCATTGTATCATTTTCTCCATGATAATACCAAATCTTGTAACCCGGCACAAACCCATGACAATAAAGGTGTGACCATACTTCATCTATCACGATTAATCTACGATTCCGACAATTCGTACAAGGGCAGTAGATTTTACCGGTTTTTTTCGCTTTCTTCTGCTTAGCCGCAAATGCCATGAATTCCTGCATACCTTCTCTGAATTCTTCCGTAACTAGGCCCGTGCCCGGAATTTGATGAGGCTTGTCCATCCATGATCGAAAATAATTATAAGGATCTGAAGAAGACATTTTTGTAAGGAATTGTATATGAGAGGTTTTTTTGTGATTGTAAATGAGAGGGTGGAGATGTTTTATAAGGAAATTGTACGCGTTTTCCGACGGTTTTCCGACGGATTTAACGGGTATATTCAAACGGCTATGTAACGTATATATTATTTCAAACGGCTACAATCCGTCGGAAACCCGTCGGAATGTGTCCGACGGATGGTCGTCGTCGGAAATCCGTCGGCAACGTCAAACGGCTACATCATCTGTCAAAAATCCGTCCGTTCTTTTCCGACGGATCATTGGCGTCGGAAATCTGTCGGAAATTTCCGACGGGTCCTTTTTTCCGACGGATGTTACTTTCGTCCAATTCCCGTCGGAAATCCGTCGAAAATTTCCGACGGAATTATGGCCGTCGGAAATTCAGTCAGAAAAGACCATGTTTTCTTGTAGTGTATCAAGAAAGATTTCAACATTACTTCCTTCCTGGCTGTAGAGAGAAAGCGGGTGGACCGGCTATGTGATTTCTGTCTAACACGATCTGCAATAGATGCAAAAACATCTCGATTCTTTCTTACGATATTTTCTAGAACGCCCAAATATCTGCCATTTCCTCTTTCTTGAGAGATTATGAGAATTCGTTTGGCTTTGTCTCGTCGTGCCATCGGAGTTTTGGCTGCAAAAGTGATAGATGCAATTGTGAAACAACAAATTTTTGTTCTATCTAAACAACGTTTTTTGTTCTATCTAAATATATGGATGCCATACATCGAAGTCGAACCGTGAAAATATTTGACACACAGGGGTACTCAACAATTCAACTAAAATATAGTATTGGAATTCTGAATGATGCAATTGTGAAACAACAAATTTTATCATTCAAAAAAGTAAAATATACAGTTTGATGGGTGTTCGGACTTTCCATATACTGCACCTAATTTATTTTTGCAAAGATTATCAAGATTGTGTCTTATATGTATTTTAAATGTACAGTAAAACCTCAATAAATTAATATTCGATAAATTAATAATCACTATAAATTAATAAATTTTTCCGCTCCCGAGTCGGGCCAGTGTAAAATTTAACATAATTCAATAAGATAATAAGATAATATTTTTTTTGAAATCTCTATGTAAATATATGGTCCCAATAATATGATAAATTAATAATTATAAATCTTATGCATACATACTTAAGACAATTTAGTAAAATATGAATCTATTGTTGTTTGTTTATTCTTAAAGTTAGAATCTCGTTGGAGCTCATCTCTAATCTTCCTTATTGCATCCATAACTCATGGTGCTGTCCTCTCGACCTGCATCCAAAAATTGTAAAAACTTCTAGAGGCCATAATTGCTTCTTTGCGTGTAACCACTTTCAAAGGTTCCATAACATCATCTTCAGTCAGGATAGTGAAAAGTCGTGTTGTTTCCATTTCAGCCTTCATGGTTCTGTTTTTATCAGAGTGGTCGATAAAAGTACTAAACTAACAATTTCTTCTTCCTTAGCCGGATCGTTTGCAAAATTTTGGCCATTTGTAAGGTTTCCAGTAAATATTACAAAGATAATGCCATTCAACATCATCAATGAAACTTCTCTCTTTCTTATGATACAATATCTAATTGCGATGTATAATCTATTCAAATAAAATAAAATTTAAAAGATTATACACTAAACTTTTTTTATCTCTATAAATTAATAAATAAATTATTAATTTATCGATTAATTAATACCTCTATAAGATAATAAAATTTTGAAGTCCCAACATTATTAATTTATAGAGATTTTACTGTATATATGTAACTATATAAAAAGAAAAAAAAGTATATATATATTTAATGTTTTTTGTGCAATCCTAGCTCAAATTGACTCTTGGAAATTCGAATAGTAACTTCGCTTGGTTTGAATCAAAGAAGAATAGAAAGAAAAACGAAAAAAATAAAGACACCAGAGTTAATCAAGTTCAGGGAAAGAAGAACGATGTGTGCAATGTGTGCTCTTTCTCTGTATACATTAGAACCCTAATCTCATATCGACTAGAGCAAAAGAAGAACGAGAAACAATTTTTTACTTAAATCGTTTACATTATCGTCTCACAAATGCATAAGAGGACACGCATGACACAGATTAGCCTAAACCTGCTGAAACCCTCTCCTAGAATCTTTAGCACACTTAGAAAAATCAAAGATAAAAGACATATTCTTCTACTTGCTAAAAATTTAGTTACAATTTTTATTACTCTCGTTGTTTCACGAAGAATATCATTTTATAGTTTTTTCACACATATTAAAAAATTTATTTACACTTTTAATACATGAAATAATTTTTTCTTTATAATTAATACACTTTATCCCGCGGACGCGCGGAATAATTTTTTTTTTAAATAAAATTTTTTAATATATAAAATGTGCAATGAGAAATAATTTAAATGTTATACATAAATAAGAAATGATGAGAAATAAGACTATTTAAATGTTTAGAAACATGTTTGACAACAAGTTCAATTTATTAAAATAAATATATGGTGTTTGGAAACAGATTCTAAAAATGTTTATGTTTTAATAATATATATTTTATGTTCAAAATTTTGCATTGGAAATACAAAACGACACTTTTTGTGTGGAAGAAACAACTAATTTTCATTAAATTTACGGGGCTTACTGTAACACCCGCGTTCCGTAAACCTTGCCAAATCAAAGGAAACTGGTTAAGGCAGGAATGAATTTTGCCAAGAAGTAAGGGCAAAAATCAAAGGGGTTTCTGAGTGATGGAGGGAAATCGGCTAGGGGGAATCCGAATGTTCGAGGGGAACTAAGTTTAGCCGAGGAAAGTAGTAAGCTTGGGTGATTACCGGGCAAAAACTGACATTTGGCGGGCTGGGCAAGTTTTTGGTCGAATGGTCGAAGGAGTGGTCGACCGGGTCGATAGGGCGAACGACCGGGTCGATGGGGCGAACAACTGGTCGAAGGAGTGATCGATTGGTCGAGCGGTCGAAGGGATCTATCGATCGAAGTATGTCGGCAGGTGCACTGTTCATGGCGTGCGCTGGCATGCATGAGTCACAGCATGTGCTGGCATTTGTGAGTCATCGCATGCGCTGGCTAGGTGAGTCACAGCATGCGCTGGCAGACGTCATGGATGACGTCATGACACGCGTTCGATGGCTATTTAAGCGCGGCCTTAGAATCATTATTTGGTCGCGCGGTTCGAAAGGAAAACAAGAGAAAAGTCGGTTTGATCAAGTGGAACCTTGCTTTAGCCGAGAGAAACCCGATTCAAGGCGTGAGAATCCGTTTCTAGCCGAGAGAGGAGGATCGACCGGTCCGATCGTGGGATTATCAATCCAAAGCGCAAGAGGTGTCAGAACCTGTCCGAACCGAATCGTGAAAGTCCTAAGGTGAGTGCGTGACCGTAGCTATTTGTCTAGGATCGTTTCATGCTTAGATTACGTAGTCGGTATGCTTGTTGGTTGCGATTGCTTGTCATATTCATTGTCTGCTGGCTAACCGTGTTAATTGATTCACCTTACCGGCAATCCGTGTCTTGGACTTGTTGGTACGCGTGGGTAATTAGACTCGGTTAGTTTCTGTTTGATAAGCATGTCTAGCTATGTAATTAAAGTCTGATGCGTTCTCTGGACTATAGCCTGGTGGGATGGAATGATCGTTCTCACTAAGCATTTTCTGTTGCTTATGCCTCCATTTTGGATGCAGGTTCGGATTTTAGCTGTGATAGTAGTCGTGATGCCTGATCAGATCGCGGGACAAATGATGGAAGCGGATGGATGGTCACGTTGGGTAGTTGGTCTAGTTACAAGATGTAATAGCTTATAGCGAACTTATCATTTGTACTAGAACCTCTTGAATAAATTCCAGTTGCGGTTTAACTCTATTTATGCTCGATAAATGGCTTGTCTGATCGAATTAAAACGCGCGTCCGTTAAGTTTAATGCGCAAATTAATCCGGCTAGTTATTGAAAACCGGATTAGGGTGCTACACTTACATCCGAAACAAAGGAATTACAAGATAGCAAGACAACAAGTGCCGAAGAATCCACCAAAGGAGGTTAAACAAAGGATAAGTTGAAAATACATTTTATCAAAAAAAACCATAAGAGTTCAAAATACAAATTCGGAAGCTTCTTAATAGATCGCATCCAATGTAACCTGAAGAGCTGCATACTACCATAAGGGCTAAGAAGACCACCAGCCGGGAAGAAAAACCTTACATTACCGGCAAATTTTAAACATTCATACCACTCCAAACAAGAGGGGATCTTTATAACTTTATCATTCAATATGCTTCCCTTTTTTATGCTTGTATCGTACCAAAAGTCACATACACTAAAAAAAAATGTCAAGTCTGTCAAGTTGGATACATTTATTGGCATAATTAAAACTAATTTAAAATCATGATATATAGTTTTCCAAGGCCAGATCTCATCGCATCTGTAGCTATTCAAATCTCTACGCATTAATTCGAAGTTCATCCAAAACAATACCCACATTTAATTTTGAGTCAATTTGGTAAATAACGTAATAGAACAAAGTAAATATTTGTTACATACAATAGTTTTTTTTTTTTAACAACTGTTACATACAATTATATCTTTCCATTAAGTTTTGCAGGACGGGTGATTTTTTTTATATGACATGTTATTATTTATGTATATGAATGTCTAATTTCCTAAATGGAGTCCGAACAAAATAAATCATAAAATCAAAATCCTCAATTCCAACATTTATTAATAAATTGGATGTCAACATAAAGAAAAATAACAGGTTAGGGAAATCACCCGATCCATAATCATTTGATGATGAAAATAAAATCATCGAAACTCGTCAAAAATAACCAGCAAATATTTTGTTTATCTCCATTGCCATTTCTTCGAATACCACTCAATTTTTTTCCATTGAATACAATTTTTTTTTTTTTTTAGTTTTCAAGATCTTTGGATAGTTTTACAAAATAAGAATGCAAAACCTACCAGATCGGGTACCTGTTGCTCGATATTGTGGATATGCGACTTCGTCAACCAAATGCATATAACAATTATAATTTTTTCTTTTAACGCATATGCTCTTTTCAGGAAATTGTTATACATTACAAAATAATACTAATAAAAACGAAACATTATTAATACCAAAATCAATACCGTGCACGATCAATGTGAAGCCGCGTCGAGTTCAAACCCACTATAAAGAGTTCACTCGTCCACATTCACATAGCAGAACAAAAGCATTCTTACTTACTCCAAAATAGTATAAAAGAAACTCTAAATCTTGTCTACATAGAACTTTCTTCTAAGGTGTTCTTCTTTTGTTTTGCTTTCGTATCTTATCCAATTTTATTCTTTAAACAGTAATTTGCTTTTCTTGTTCTTGTTCTTGAAAAATGACTAATCAATAAACAAAAGTTTTTGTGATATCCATAGGCAAATGGAAGATTCGAGCTTTATGGATTTGATGATTGACACAGACGAGTATATGATTGATGATTGGGAATCCGATTTCCTCGGTGAAATTAATGATTATCAGAACACGAAACCGGGTTCTGGATCCGAATCCGGATTCAAGTTGGTACCGGAGAGACCAACAAAGCAAATGAAAGTCAATTCAACATCTTCTTCTCCGTCTACTTCTTCTTCTTCCGGTTCGCTCATATCCCCGCGAGTGATCTCGTTCGGGTCTCCGGACCCGAACATGAACGTGGTCGAGACATCCTTGAACTTCTCCGACATAACAAACACGGATCAGAAAGTGGGGTCCAAGAGAAAAGATAGTGGTAATAATGGAGGAAAAAGAGAGCCACATCTATTGAAAGAACATGTTTTGGCTGAACGAAAACGTCGACAGAAGCTCAGTGAACGTTTGATTGCTCTCTCTGCTCTTCTTCCGGGCCTCAAAAAGGTCAGCATCAATAAACCATTTCTTTATTTATGTTTAGCCTTCAATTATTGCTTTGGTTTTCGTTAAACATTTAATGTATATATTTTACAAATAATTCTTAACTTTAAAATATCTTAAGCAAAGTTGATTGACTAATTGTAAATGTAATTACATAAGAACAATATTTTATTTGCATTTGCACTTTACAAAAATATTTAATAAAAGTATATTTTTGAAATGGTTTTCTCGTAAAAATCGTGATGGCGACACGATGTCCCTTAAACATGATCTTTATAAACAATTTTGACATATTTGCATATTTTAGCACATTTTTTTAACTTTCATAAGTTTTCAAACGCTTTTCTAAACTGTGATGTACATGTGGTACGGTGATGGGCAAAATTGTTACGAGCAGTGGAAAATGCTAAAAATTACTATACTTTAGAAAAGTGTTAGAAAACCTATGAAAGTAAAAAAAAAAAATGCCTATATATGCAAAGCTCTCAACAATTTTTTTGTTTGTGTTTAGGCGGACAAGGCAACGGTTCTGGAAGATGCGATCAAGCATTTGAAACAACTTCAAGAACGGGTAAAGAAGCTAGAGGAAGAGCGAGTCGGAACCAAGAAAATGGATCAATCGGTTATAATGGTGAAGAGATCTCAAATATATGTAGACGATGATTCTTCATCTTATTCTTCTACTTGCTCTGCCGCTTCTCCTCCGTCATCTTCTTTAGACGAAGTTTCGATCTTGAAGCAGACGATGCCGATGATCGAAGCCCGAGTTTGGGACAGAGATTTGCTGATTAGGATTCATTGTGACAAGAACAAAGGTTGTCTGATTAAGATCTTGAGTTCATTGGAGAAGTTTCGTCTTGAAGTAGTCAATAGTTTTACTTTACCATTTGGAAATTCAACTCTCGTTATCACCATTCTCTCTAAGGTAATATCTATGAATCTTATAATATTTTGATTTTATCATATTGATTTTTTGCATACAAAAATGTAACTTTCTTTTTTGATAATTTTTTTTGCAGATGGACAACAATTTTTCTCGACCTATTGAAGATGTCGTGAAGAACTTAATACTTGCGTTAGCCGAATAATATTTTTTTCATAACCGTTATGTGAATTTCGTAGTGGTTGGACGATCACCAATTTCAATCAGAACACTCGTTTTTATTTTATTTCAATTAGTGGTTGGATAATAAAATCAGAGGGAGGCATGAGAGATATGATGAGGTTTGTTGAGTGGAATTAGCTGGATTATTATGGCTGTATCATCATTGGTTTGCTTTTTTTTTTTTCCCCAATATCAATAGTTTGATTTTAATAATGAAGATCAAAGAGTTTTTTTTATTATTGGCTTCTGGGGAACAAGATATCTCAGCTTGATTATATTTATGACTTTACAACGAAGCTGTAATATCAAATATGTCAATTTTATCATCATTAAAATAACTAGATACTTGGTCCACGTTTTTGCGCAGGGTATACTTTGTTACGATAGAAAAATAAATATTATTGTCTTATGACTTTTTTTTTTTGTACAAATGACATTAAGTGAATTTATTGGATTGAGTATTTTGATATTTTGGTTTTGTAACTTTATCAAAATAATGTGGTGTCATTAGTTTTGTGGTTTTGTAAATCCTTATTCAATTAATGACTTAAAAGTTACAGATTTTACCAAATATGTGAAGAATCTATACTAACTAAGAGAGGGTGTTAAAGAGGTTTTTTTAGTTCATCGGTTTTAAGGTTGGGAAAAATGTATGGGATCTGTGATCCGATTTGGTCTAGTCCGAAACATAGGATATTCGAAGTTCTCAGATCTGGATAATTATATTTACAGATCCGGACGGATCTGTTTTCATATCATAATTTCTTACAATATATATAAAATATTCATATAATAAATTAAAAAATACCTTAAAATATCACCAACACTAAATTTAGTTATAAAAATTAGAGTATTTTTTTAATATCCATTAAAAATATGTTCTACAATGTTCATAAAAATTAATTATATATTTTCTATATGATAATTTCTATTTAATTTTTTAATAATTTTGTGTTATTATTTTAATGATATTATTTTATCTAGATCCGGCCCCAATTAAGATGATTTTTCTAACAAAAAACCTTCCCCATCGTCAGGCCCAATTAAGATTCTTTCAAAATCACAAATAACATGGATAAAATTCGTTCTTACTACTGTCTAAGAGAGAAAATGAGGCCCGGTAAGATGATTGACTTCCCAATCAATTTGTTTATGAAATTTGCTTTTAGTCAAAAACATATACATCAACTTACTTACTTATGCCTATGAATTTGCAATCAATGCTCAATTTGGTAGAATTATAAACATTGCACTTGAAGATTCTTAATTATAATACGAACTTGGTGCTCCTAAATCCCTCCTAAGACTCGTTTTTATTCTTACTTTACATCTATGATGACCTTGATTATAAGAAAAACGAATCTCGTACGACTTAAAACTTCAATTTTCAAGAAGAACCAATTCTCCGAGCTCTGGTACTTTAATTTGGATTTGAGGGAACCTGTTTTATGAGATTGTGAGAAAGTGTGTGTTGTCTGATTATTTAGGTTTAGTTATTGTAACTGTTGCTTGACGATTGAAAGCATATAAAGCATTGAGAAAATTCTGATAAGAAAATACAAATCTTTTTACCTCTTTCATCAACCAAGATGAGGTATAATCTCTCCATATTATCTTTATATCCTACGTATTCTTACTTTAAATCTCCATTCATGTTCATACCCAAAAAAAAATATATATATACATTCATGTGAATGGATTTAGCATATTAACATTGAACAAATTCAAAAAATATACCTTTTTATTACGAAAATATGTAGTTTAATTTTTTTTTGAAGTCATTCATATAATCATTAGCTGTAGAAGAATAGAAATAGTTTAGTCATTCATAAAAGGAATTTTATGTGTGCTCCATCATCTTAAGTTATATACATTGAAACCAAAATTTTTTTACGTTCATGGAAAATGTTTACCTCATTTTCTCTCTTAGACAGTAGTAAGAACCTACAAAAGCTCTTGTAGGTTTACCTCATTTTCTCTCGAAAACGTTGGATAAAATTTTATGGTACTATTGAATTATTATTTTTTTTTTGAATATAAAATTTATTCATCCAAAAAAACGTTTTTACAATGACTGCTTCATGATTTTGAAATTGGAGTTTGAAACTATTACATTTTCAGAATTTGAAAGAGAACTCATCTTGTGGCAAACCACCACCTTAATCCATCTTCAAGTTTATTGTTGCCCGGTTTCCTAATGGAAGAGGCACGGTTGCGGTCAGTCTTATCAATGAAACGTTGCGGTCAGTCTTATCAATGAAACGAGTAAGGAGATGTGTGGGAGACAGTTGTATAAACATATCCATCTACTAAAACCAGAAGGAAACCAACGTATGTTACATCACTACACATGAATTCCATTGTTCTATGTTTATGGTCGAGATATGAAACAATAAAAGAAAACATACCAAGAAGATAAGAATTAAAAACAGTCGCAATATTATTTATTGCTCTATCCTCGCTTTAATAACCCAATTATATATCAAACGTTCTCGTATCTAAGATCAGAGTGGTTGCGGTTTCTTGATGAATCTATAAGATCAGACTACACGCAAGAAAACCTACAAGAGCTTTTATTGCGAGGCATTGTTCTTATTTCAATCTATTTGAAAAAGAAACTTTTGAGTGTTTATTGACAATCAAGTCTCCTTATTTCTTCACAAAGGTAACACCTTTCGCAATACTTCCTGCAAGCTCTTTCTTTGCCTTCTCCAATCCCATTCTGATCAAATAGAGAAAGATGGCGAAAAACCAATATGAACATAAGAGGTCGCAAGTAAATTCAAGTCCCAGGCTACTCAAGATTTCAACTTTTACCTCTCGTATTCGTTCAATGGTCCAAGACCATACACTTCATCGATCCCACATCGTCCCAGACGCACTTTTGATGCGAAGAAGGGTAGCTCAGTCACCTATTTGAGGAATGAGACAAAGTTTATATGTTAGTCGAATCAAATGTAATTATGGCTAAGCAATAGAATAGATACATTGTACAGATGATTTCATAAGGACTGTACATGAGATGCCACAAATGCACACTCGACGATGTTTGCATCACCTCGTAGACCCCTGAGGCAAGCATCTGCAAACTTCACTGCTGCGTAAGCCTGTAATTTACATTCAATGTGTTGAGAGATTGAAAGGTAAAACAAAAATCCGGGCTTTATCTAAAACTGCACATGTTACAATAAAAACCTACCATAGATAGTGTTGCAGAACCTGTCCCAGCCTTAGCCTGCAGATTGATAAAAAAAACGCTAAATGCACCGCTTGATTCAAAGTTAATAACAAAGAAAGCCGAAAGAACAGTTTATACCTCGACGACTTCAGTGCCACCGTTTTGGATGCGGTCGGTGAGGTACTCTACCTCTTTTTGAGTGAAAGAGCAAGGAGGTTTCACCTGTCACAAACATAATAGTTAGAATATCCATTTCCAGAGTCTACTTTGAACAAACAGAAAGATAATTTCTAAGTGAATCATCTTAAACCTGAGAAAGCAGGGGTAAAATTGTAACTCCTGCGTGTCCTCCAACAACGGGAACATCAACTTCCCGGGGATCAAGACTCATTACTTCTGCCTGTTTCAAACCATGAAGGAAGAAAAAGAAGAGGATAACTGAGCTCTAATCGATAATGGCAACAGGCGATTCTAAGCCATGACATCGACCAAGTTATCATTTGATTCCTATAAAGCTATAAAACATTGGCCATACCGAAGGAGAAATATTTATGAGTGCATACCACAAAAGTATTAGCTCTAACAACATCAAGCATAGTGACTCCCATGAGTTTCTTTGGATCAAAAGTGCCAGCTTTCTTAAAAACCTCAGCTGCAATTGGCACCGTGGAGTTGACCGGATTACTGATTATATTCACAATCGCCTTAGGACAACACTTAGCTATAGCTTCGGAGAGTGTCCTCACGATCCCAGCGTTAATGTTGAATAGATCATCCCTCGTCATCCCTGGTTTCCTCGGAACACCAGCAGGTATAATCACTAGATCCATACCCGTAAGTGCTTCTTCTAATTGCGGTTGCCCCAGAAATCCACGAACCTGGAACAAGTTCCAAAAAAAACAGTGACAAGAAACTTGGGACTCAGCATCACTATATGATCTTAAGTTCATTTCTCTCTATTACACCATCACCATTATCTTGAGCTCAATTTGTTAGCTCATCAACTATTTGTATCAACTATCGACAACTCCTCTATCAAACCATCATCTAAGTACCAATTAAGAATCGAAGCCTTACAAAACTAGAATTTGTAGATAGTGTCCATGATCTTGAGCTCAATGTTCTTAACTCATCATCTACGTACTGCGAATTTACGAATCAAAAGACTTGAAAAATCTACAAAATTAAGAACTTACGATGGCACTAGTGTCCATGTGACTAATATCTGCAGTAACACCAGGAGCATTAGCAACATCGTAGAGATGAAGAACCGAAACCAAAGGATTCATCTTCATCAACATCGCAAGAGGCTGCCCGATCCCTCCGGCTGCTCCAAGTATCGCCACTTTGAATCCGGACGATCCGCCTTTGGCCCGACAATTCACCGATCTCAGACCCGACCCGTCACACATCTATAACCCAAATCGAAATCGGGTCAAACGATTCGATCACCAAATAGAATCGTACGAAAGTGAATATTCAAAGGCGAAGCGAACCTGATCAAGATTAGGAGGGTTGAGATGAGCAGAGATTCTCGCGATACGTTGGTTCGCATCCATATTAGCTGATTTTGCTTCGATTAAGGTCTGATTATGTATGATCAAAATGAAAACGAATCTGTAAAAATTGGTACGAGGGAGGTTTATATAACGGAGATTGAAGGTGAAGATGACGTCAAAATGGTTCGATGTATTGGGAAGCGTGGTGAGTACAGAGCTTATCGTCTTTTCGATCCAAACATGGAAAAAATTATTTGGATAATACAAAAGTCTTTGGGTATCAGAAAATAAATTTTGTTTCTTTTTAATTGAAAATTAAATACATCATTTCACTAAACTCAATTCAACGGATTCAGAATAAACGGATATGTTAACGAAATAACGAAATTATAAAACAACAAAATCAGTAAAAAAATAAATTTTTTTGATAAACTAAAACAAATTTATAAAACAACTTAATAACAAAAAAAAAAAACTATTTAGTTGATGAATAAAATTTTATCTAATCTAATTATAAAATTAATCACCTCTTAATTTTCATGTTTTACCATTTTATGCATTTTGCTGTGAATAATATGTACTCGATAAAAACTGTCCATTATAATGTAATGTCACTATAAATTGGATTGTCTATCGTAAATTCATATGTATTGTAGAAAAACATGTCTATTATGATTTTGTTTCTCGAACTATTTATCGTAATAGCTTGTGTTACATGAAATTTGATTCAAATTGTTTTTTCAAAACATTATGGCTATGAATGGAGTGCATGAGAGAGATGCAGCAGATATGCTAGGACACAAGATCTGTGTTATTTTCTCCATTCACGTTCACTAAAAACATAATTAGATATTTTATTGTTAATTGAGCATAATAATTAGGTTTATAGTATTATCAATTATATATATAATATTATTGGCAATGTTATAAAATACAATTAAAGCGAATATTTACGGGTGACGTAACGGGTTGAGTAACGAGACGGGTATAGAAAAAAAAATTGATACCCGATACCCAACCCTTACCCACGGATAATAGAATTATGATACCTTTTATCCGACCTTTAGGTCACGAGTACCCTTTTTTTGAAGATGGGTACGAGCCGGGTAACGGGTCGAAGACGGGTAACTGATATTAGTGCCCAGCCCTACTATTTACATATTATTACTTTTTGAATTTTTTATTTTTAAAACATTTGATTTGCACCACTTTTATGTTTTTAACCTTTTAAACAAATATTCTTTTTTTTTGCTCAACTGTAAATATCATATAAAATGAAAGATGTGGGTATTACACAAATTTTTCCCCCTATACTTAGAGCCTTGGCAAAAAAGAAAATAAAAAACAAGGCAACAACATATTATAATCTAAGATTACAGTCAAACTAGCCAAAAGGACATTAAGTTCCCGAAATGCTTTCTATGTCTTTTCGCTGAGATGGTGTTACGAATCTCCCTGTCCTTGAAGACGAGATGCGGAGGGATCAAGAGATTGTTGTGAATCCAATTATTCCTCTGTTTCCAAATATGGAAAATGGTGGTCTGCGCAACCAATTTCCTTAGAATACGAGGAGAGGAATTACATGTAGTCACTGTCCAGCGAAGAAGAGTGGACCACGAGTGGAAACTGCTGAAAGAGAGGCCGAGCCTCAGATGAATAGATGACCAGATAACTTTGCTGTATGCACAGCTAAAAAACAAATGATCTCTAGTTTCATCAAAACCAGAGCATAAGCAGCATGAGATAGGGATTTGCATACCCCAAGATGCTAAGCGAACGTGAGTAGGAAGTCTGTTGAGTTGAGAAACCCACATCGTGAATGCATGCTTTGGAGTAGCACCCTTGAACCAAACTGAATTGAACCAAGTCTTCGGCTCCTCTCTCGGCCTAAGTACTTCCCATGTTAGGCTAGAGGAATAAGTTTTTATGTTTGAACCCTCCACAACCCAGAAAACCTTGTCATCATGCGCTGCCACAGAAGGAAGCTGAACCGTGGTGAGATGGATGTGCAGTCTCAAAGATTCATCAGATCTAGGCTCAGCTAATTTCCATATGTTGTTGTCACATGCATCAGCAAATTTTGCATCAATCGGAACCCTCAAGTCACGTGGACCATCATGTCCCATAAATTTTATAAGAGGACCAAGAGGAGTCCAATTATCAAACCAAAAACTGGTTTTTAAGCCATTTCCCATCGAGAATTTGATGAATCTTTCAGCCAATGGTCTGAGATGAAGCAGTTTTTTCCAGATCCAAGAGTCTCGGGATTGTTCTTCTAATTTCCAGAAGTTGTTTAACCGTAGATGGTGGTATTTTTGCCAGGCAACCCACAAGGAACCGCTCTGCGAGAACATCAACCAAATGAACCTCAAACACAATGTTTTATTCCATTATAAAAATCTCCTCAGGCCAAGACCTCCTTCCTGCTTAGGTAGACACACCGCAGCCCAAGATACTTTGGTTAAAGTCGGGCTATCAATTCCACCAGACCACATAAATCTGGAGCAAAGAGTTTCGATCCTAGCAATTCACCCTTTAGGCAGTACAAAAGTGGTGATCCAGGAATTGACAGTACCTGATATCACATAAGTGATCAATTAGAGACGCCCTGCAAAAGACAGGGACTTCACTGACCACGACCTGAAGCTTCATGCAATTCTCTCAATTAAAGGCTCATATTCTGCAATACGAAGCTTACGGTGCATCAGAGGCAGGACCAAGTAGCATATAGGGAAGAAACCGCGAGGGTAACCATAGTTAGCGATAGCACTCGTTTCTCTCTGGTTCAAACCTCCGTGAAAAAGCTGGGTTTTATCCCTGTTCATTGCAAGACCAGACCATCCAGAGAAGTCATCCAATGTTTCAGTTATGCCATGAAGAGAAGAACATGACTCGTCAAAGAAGATCATGTCGTCGTCCGCAAACATCAGATGTGAAATATTGAGCTCCATGGTCTTTGGGTGATACCGTATATAGCCAGTTTGGAATCGAGATTTGAGAAGCTTAGAGAAAACCTCCATGGCAAGAACAAAGAGATATGGCGACATAGGATCTCCTTGTCGCAAACCTTTTGAACTTTTGAAAAATCCAGTAGATTGGCCGTTAATACAGACCGAGAAAGATGGCGTTGAGATACACTCAGCTATCCAATTGACAAACTTCTCAGGAATGCTCAAAGCCCTTAGCGCGGCTATCACAAAATCCCACCTTACTGATTTGAATGCCTTCCGCAAATCAACTTTTAACATGGCTCTCGGATCAACATGCTTCTTATTGTACCCTTGGACGATTTCGGTGGCTAACAGAACATTCTCGGCTAGCAGCCTACCAGGCAAGAAGGCAAATTGGGAGTGAGAGATAACTGAAACCAACAGACCTTGGTCTGTACGCATAAAAAAAATTATTGGTTGGATGTGGGGCCTCTGCCCCGAGATCTTCTCAGCTTTCTCTTAGATCGTATAACCGTGAATTCTCCTTCTTCTAAATCCTGACATTTTTCAATCTCGGATGAGCTTGAGTTGATGTCAGATGAGTCTGATTCCGCCTCAGAAACCTGGACTATGAGATCTAGTGGCTTAGGCTTTGTGGCTTCAGAGACAGCACCAGCAACAACACTACGGGCTTTACTAGATTCTCCAACCACCAATTTTCCTTGATTCAACAAAACACCACTCCCACTATAGACACTGTCATAGATCCTGTAGCTTTCACCATCGGATCAACCAAAGCAGGAGCTACACCAGTAACCAGAACATGTGTTTCCTTCCACCTCTCAGCGGGCTGCGATCTCTTTGACCTGCGAGATTTCTTTTTCTTCTGCTTAACTTGAGCTTTTGGACAATGCTCAGGGCTGTGGCCTGAGGAGTTACATGCTAGGCATGTAATAGGAGCAAGCTTACAACGTTTGACATTGTGTCCAATTTCTTTGCAGTGTGAGCAGACCGGTGACATCCAAGGGCTAGACACACCTACCCTTATGATTTCTCCAGACTCAAATTGAACATTCACAGCTTCTGGAAGAGGTTTCTTTGGATCGATAATAGTAAAAACCTTCGCTACTTCCAGGTTGGTCTTATTCGCAGTGGAAGGATGAAGACATTTCGGGTCACCGACAAGGGTAGCAATGTGTTCAAACGATTCATCGTTAAAGAACTGAAGAGGAACATTCCTTAGCTCTAACCAGATTGGAGCAAAAGTTAGCTCAGGCTTTGCAGGGACAACACCAGGCTCCCAATCCGCCACGAACATAGCTTGACCTTCGATTTGCCACAATCTCTGAGCAATCACTCTGTTCCTTGTCGCATCGTTTGGGATCTTGAAGAGGAAAGCATTGCCTTCCATTTTTGAGACAGTGATGTCTCTAAAACGAAGGCTCCAGATGCCATTGACAATGGAGTGAATCAGACCTTGCGCTGGCGGGTCAGAATAGAATTGACCTAAAATGAAACTTTCCCAAAACTTACGGTTCCGTTCGATGACCGCATTTGGGATTTTGACACAAGCTTCTCCTGAAGGTAAAGTGAAAGTAGTTCATTTCTTAGTCAACTACTTTGAAGCCCCTTTGAAGAGGCCCAGCCATTGGTCTCCTCCTTTTGATTGTTTAACTGGGGCAGTCACAGAAGCAACCTTCGCAGTAGTGTTAACCTCCTTAACTGAGGCAATCACAAATATTCTAAACTGTTAAATTCGTTTGATCGATCTGTTTGATCTGCATTATTTGATTTGCGTTCATCATTCGTAGCCATATCATCGTTATAAAATCAAACATCTAAATCCAACATACAAAATAAAAAATCATATCACTAAATTGATTGGATTCTTGTTTTTATTTTCGTTATTTGATTTGGATTCGTCGTATGCACATGTAATGCAACTATATCTTTATATAATGGGCTAGGCTTCTTTCCGAAAAGGCCCAATAACTATGGTCAATGTCAAACAGTGAAACAACTTGTCTTTGTTACGACGTCGCTTTCGTCATGCTCGTGACTAGGGATGTAAAAATGGGCTCACCCTCAAAGGGTTAGCCCAGCCCTATGTAACAAATTTAACCCTAAACCCTGTAATTTGAAATAGGCCTAAAAACGGACCATTAAAATTAACCCTGGGACTTGATAGGGCTTAAAATTAACCATGTTCTCTAAAGGTATGGCTCTATATTGGCGACGAAGGCGATGAAGAGCCTTTCTTCCTCAAGCTTCCTATTTCTCCCATTCTTCTTCTTCTTCCGGTACTCTGACCGTACGGCCTGCGACCTCCAGCCATAGTCACGAGGATCCATCTCAAACCCTTAAGATCCGTCGCCAATTGCCTTGTTCCATCACTTCTCCTACAACTTTAAGCGATTTCCCCTCTCTCGTTGCAGAGGTAATAAATAGCTATGGAGGATCTCTCTGTATCTTGGGTTTTATTAAAATTCTGTGTAATGTAGCTTTACTAGTCTTCGAGCATCAGCAATTGTGGTTGTAATGAAAGCATGAACTATTTGGGAGATTCGGCTCTCCTTTATGTACACTAATATGAATTGTCTGCTTATGGAATTAAAGTGGAGCATTTTGGATTCGTGTCTATTCGCTGCAATTTGTCATCTATTTAGCAATTAGTGTGTTTCGGTTTTCTTGTTTAGACACCTTAATTCCCTTTTGTCGCTGTATATGAGAGTTTATGTGGGAAAAAAACGATTTTTTTGTGTGTAGTTTCTATGTTTAATCTTGATTAATCATGTCTACTCTGAAGGCAATTCTTAGTCTTTTAAGAGATTTTTGAATAAAAAATAAAAACCATTTTAGGGCTGGGCTAAACTAGCCCTAGTTTAGCCCATTTTTGTATAAATTACAAGATTAAAAAAAGATCAAGACTAACACAGAGTTGGGTTTATAACATTGAGGTCTGAGCTAGACTGAAACCCTTTATTTAACATCCCTACTCGTGACTGTGCTTCTTTCTCAGCTTTAAACAAAAAAAAAGAACGGCTCTATTAAATACACATTAAATAACAATAATAAAATATCTCCAAAACAGATAATCCGACGTCGTTTTACACTTTCCCCGGTTTCGAAATTCAAAAATCTAGGAGAATAACTTGAGATCGAGGCAAACTAACTAACCACGGTTAAATATAAATCGGTTAATTGATTGAATATTTAACCATAGTTAGTTATTAACTTGGGGTAGAGACACAGAGTGCTTCTTCTTCTTCTTCTTCGTCTCTCACAACTTCTATAAATACACGAGACTTGCCCAAATTCGCTCAAAGGAGAGCATCGCGTCTTAATAAACGCTGCTTCAGATTTTCTCGCCGCGAAAAAAAAATGAGAGAGTGTATCTCGATCCACATTGGTCAAGCCGGAATCCAAGTCGGAAACTCTTGTTGGGAGCTTTACTGCCTCGAGCATGGCATTCAGGTATAAACGTAATTCGCGTCGCATTTTTACTTCATTCTTTGCAGATCCAGAGGTTTTTTTTTGTCGTCCGATAATCGTATTCTGGATTCTAGATAATATGCTCCAGATCTGATTTCTTTCGTTTTCCATAGTCAGATCTCTGTAATTTCGTAGCTTAGTATTGATGTGTTGGTGTGATTTTGGCTTCTCAGTCTCCTAAATGCTTTTTTGATCGGAGACAAGTAGTGATGATGCCAGATCTAGAGAAAACATTGAACATTTTAATTCTAGATTTTGGAAAAATTGGGTCTCCTTCACTAATCTTTCTTTCCTTTTTTGTTTTTGTTTTTGTTGTTGTTGATGCAGCCTGATGGTCAAATGCCGAGTGACAAAACTGTTGGAGGAGGTGATGATGCATTCAACACTTTCTTCAGTGAGACTGGTGCTGGGAAACACGTTCCTCGCGCTGTGTTTGTCGATTTGGAACCGACCGTGATCGATGAAGTCAGGACCGGCACTTATCGCCAGCTCTTCCATCCAGAGCAACTCATCAGTGGCAAAGAAGATGCTGCCAACAACTTTGCCCGTGGCCATTACACCAGTGAGTCACTTGAATCTCTCTTTAAAGATTCACTGAACAAAAACATTCATCNGTTTTACACTTTCCCCGGTTTCGAATTTCAAAAATCTAGGAGAATAACTTGAGATCGAGGCAAACTAAACTAACCACGGTTAAATATAAATCGGTTAATTGATTGAATATTTAACCATAGTTAGTTATTAACTTGGGTTAGAGACACAGAGTGCTTCTTCTTCTTCTTCTTCGTCTCTCACAACTTCTATAAATAAACGAGACTTGCCCAGATTCGCTCAAAGGAGAGCATGGCGTCTTAATAAACGCTGCTTCAGATTCTCTCGTCGTTATTCAGATTTTCTCGCCTCGAAAAAAAAATGAGAGAGTGTATCTCGATCCACATTGGTCAAGCCGGAATCCAAGTCGGAAACTCTTGTTGGGAGCTTTACTGCCTCGAGCATGGCATTCAGGTATAAACGTAATTCGCGTCGCATTTTGACTTCATTCTTTGCAGATCCAGAGGTTTTTTTGTCGTCCGATAATCGTATTCTGGATTCTAGATAATATGCTCCAGATCTGATTTCTTTCGTTTTCCATAGTCAGATCTCTGTAATTTCGTAGCTTAGTATTGATGTGTTGGTGTGATTTTGGCTTCTCAGTCTCCTAAATGCTTTTTTGATCGGAGACAAGTAGTGATGATGCCAGATCTAGAGAAAACATTGAACATTTTGATTCTAGATTTTGGAAAAATTGGGTCTCCTTCACTAATCTTTCTTTCCTTTTTTGTTTTTGTTTTTGTTGTTGTTGATGCAGCCTGATGGTCAAATGCCGAGTGACAAAACTGTTGGAGGAGGTGATGATGCATTCAACACTTTCTTCAGTGAGACTGGTGCTGGGAAACACGTTCCTCGCGCTGTGTTTGTCGATTTGGAACCGACCGTGATCGATGAAGTCAGGACCGGCACTTATCGCCAGCTCTTCCATCCAGAGCAACTCATCAGTGGCAAAGAAGATGCTGCCAACAACTTTGCCCGTGGCCATTACACCAGTGAGTCACTTGAATCTCTCTTTAAAGATTCACTGAACAAAAACATTCATCCTTATGTTTGATTGTTTTTTTTTTTTTGCTCAGTTGGGAAAGAGATTGTTGATCTTTGCTTGGACCGAATCCGGAAGCTAGCTGATAACTGCACTGGTCTACAAGGCTTCCTTGTGTTCAATGCTGTTGGTGGTGGTACTGGTTCAGGTCTTGGATCTCTCTTGCTAGAGCGTCTCTCTGTAGACTATGGCAAAAAATCCAAGCTTGGATTCACAGTGTACCCATCACCTCAGGTTTCGACTTCTGTTGTGGAGCCTTACAACAGCGTCCTCTCGACTCATTCTCTTCTCGAACATACTGATGTATCTGTGTTACTCGACAATGAAGCCATCTATGATATCTGTAGACGTTCCCTCGACATTGAGCGTCCTACTTACACCAACCTGAACCGTTTAGTCTCTCAGGTGATCTCATCTCTCACTACTTCCCTGAGATTTGACGGCGCCTTGAACGTGGATGTCACTGAGTTCCAAACCAACCTAGTCCCATACCCAAGAATCCACTTCATGCTCTCGTCCTACGCTCCTGTCATCTCAGCAGAGAAAGCGTACCATGAGCAGCTTTCAGTTGCAGAGATCACAAACACCGCGTTCGAGCCTTCCTCTATGATGGCCAAGTGTGACCCGCGCCACGGAAAATACATGGCTTGTTGTTTAATGTACAGAGGAGATGTTGTTCCAAAGGATGTCAATGCTGCGGTTGCAACCATCAAGACAAAACGAACCATCCAGTTTGTGGATTGGTGTCCAACTGGGTTTAAGTGCGGAATCAATTACCAGCCTCCTACTGTTGTCCCGGGTGGTGATCTTGCTAAAGTCCAGAGAGCTGTGTGTATGATCTCAAACTCGACGAGTGTCGCTGAGGTTTTCTCGAGGATTGACCATAAGTTTGATCTGATGTACGCGAAGAGAGCCTTTGTTCATTGGTATGTAGGTGAAGGTATGGAGGAAGGTGAGTTCTCTGAGGCTCGTGAGGATCTTGCAGCACTTGAGAAGGATTATGAGGAGGTTGGTGCAGAAGGTGATGAAGGTGAGGAAGAAGAAGGAGAAGAGTATTAAAAATGATTCCTTTCGTTGCCCTCTCTCTCTATCTCTTTATCGAACTGTTTCAATATCTGAAGCTTTCTCTTGTGGCGTTTTGTGGTTTCCATTGTTCTCTCTGCTTTTGACTTCCTTTGTTGGTATGAACTATGAATTATGAAATGTGGCTTTCTCTTGTGTTTGCGCATGTGACTGCTTGTACTAATCGTTTTTTCTGTCTGATGAGATGACCCTTTCAGGCTTTAAAAGAATCGGAGTTAAAAAAATGCCCAACAACACTTGGAAATAAATATATATACTGAAATTTTTATTTGGATGATACATTGTCATGTGAAATAGGAGAAAATGATAGTAAAAAAAGAAAAACGTCAAGATGCCTCGATGTGTTGGGAAAAAGTGGTTAGTCCAACGAACAGATCAGGCAGTGCAAAACAAACAAAAAGTGATAGCAATGGTTCAAAACATGCATATCACACACAATAAGTGTAGTTAATGGGATCTAATTTGATGTAATAAGGGCTAAAGAGAGAGAGTAGATCTCACGCGCTAAAAATCTTTTTATCTCTAGAAGGTAACTTCGTAATTCTCGCTTGGACCTCTCTAGTCACCGGAGTTCATCACTGGTGCCGCGAGAGGTCTCCCTTTTTCTCCTTTGCTTTTGCTATTAATTGACGGCGCAATTTGTGAAGAGAAACTTAAAGAATCGACGAACCTTCTCCGGTGGTGATGTGGCGTGGTTCAACCGGCGTGGCTAGGCGGTGCGGTGGCGGATACAAAGGCGAGTCCCCTTGTTTCTTTCTAGATGCTCCAGAGCTGCTTGAGGGTGCGGCGAACCGATCAGTGCCTATTCTCCGACCAATGGTCGAATATGCTGCTGTTCCCCTATCGGTCAAGAAGTCAACTCCTCGGATGGGTAAAGAAGCCTATCTTAAAGATGTGAGAGGAACACCGGCGGCTGGAGTAGATGTTGTGGCGTAGTGGCGGAAGACGTCGCGGCGGCTAGGTGGGGTGCACTGCAAGTTTAGGAAGATTCGCGGTGCTCGGCTCCGACCTAAGCGTCCAAACAGTTCTTCACGGCGACATATGGGTAAGATCTCTTCCTTTTTGTTGATAGTCGGCTGTTCGGTTTTCCTTGGCTGGGTCGAAGGTGCGGTTGGTATAATCGGATTTCGGTGGACGAATGAGGGTTTCGGTGGTTGGTGACGGAGGATCCATGCTCAATGTTTCGTGGTGACTCTGATTCATATCTGGTTTTCTTTGTCGGGCTTCAAATTCGCCGGAAGAGATGGAGTGGGGATGATGCCACTCGCCGGTTCGGATCTAGCGGCTGGGGTCGGCTCTCCGGACTGGCGGTGTGCCGCAAAGCTCTTCTCTTGCAGCTGCCGGTGTGGACGTCAACCGACAAAGGAAGACGTTCAACTTTAATCTCAAGTTTTTATCTCTCTTTCGACGGTTATTAACTCCGATCACCTTCACTTTGTTTTTATGATTTGTTCGATTTCTTTTACTTCGATTATCAAATTTTAAACCAGTTCCAATTCCTTTGGACAAATATTAATATAATATAATAATATAAAAAGGGGTTAATGCGAAACAAGTAGATCAAGATGTAAACAAACAAGAAACAAATGATGTTTTTTTAGTTCATGTTATAATTAAATAATATTTTTCTCTCTTCCCATCACATATCTCATTTTTTAGGTTTCGAATGGTTATAGTGGATTGGGCGGTACGGGAAAAGCGGTTATAGAGGTGCGGTGCGGTGCGGTTGAAAGAAATACATCATTTGGGACAAGTGCGGTTAGTGTGTAACAAGCAGTGCGGGACAATATATGAATGGTGAAAAAAATAACATGCGGTGCGGTACAAATGTTTGAATGGTGAAAATATAAAAAGCGGTGCGGGATTTATATTTTAGATAAATATTTTAAAAATAAAAATGGATTAATAATACTAATATAATTATAAATTAAAATTATTAT
>PKMM01018144.1:425079-491301 GCA_002933915.1 Eutrema heterophyllum
TTATATATTTATATTTGTAAAAACAAACTGGGATAATGTTAAAATAGTTTCCAAACATATTGTTTTTTTTAAATATGGAGTGTTTGGATGCAGATACTAAAAGTATTTTTGTTTTAATAGAATAGATAAATTTCTAAGATATGTTTGAAAAAAATATGTTAAACTGACAAAGTAATTATTATTGTAGTTGATAAAGTATTATTCATAAACAAAAGAATATCATAAAGTATTAGATTGTAAAATATAAATGACTCAATAAGAACAATAAAAGAAGTCCTTTGATTGCACTATAATTTTTTAATTAACCATGATCCATCCGGGTCAACGATTATGTCCGGTTCACGGTTATTTGCTGAGTTTTTATGGATTTTACCGGATTTATAGTTTTGGGTTTTAGAGCTCCATATGGACCTGATTGTTGTCTGGATCCCAGGTTTTTCAGGATCTTGAAACATTACATTAAATCTATAAGAAAATTATTTTGTGCGGGCGCGCGAGTGAGAATCTAGTTTCACCTTAAAATTGAAGTGTATGAAACCCATCCATTTTGTAAGACCCAAACCCAAATTCTTGACCCGAAGAAACTCAGACACTATAATTCTCTTTCGAGTTTATAAAATGATTTGTCATTTGTCCGGTTACTAATTTGGACGAGAAAATTCTGAAGACATCACATCGGTATATCAAGATACGGACTTCAACGACAAGGGAGTGGTCGAGTGGTAGTGGACTCCTGTGAATGAGTTGACAGCTTTCCCCCTGGGTTCGAAGCTCCCTCGGAACTAACTCTCCTCTTTGTGGCCAAATGGAATATGGAGCTAATGTCTAGGCCTCATTTGCAAATCATGGTGTACGCTTAGCCCGTTTGTAGTACATTTCCAGAGGATTAGTCTGGGCCTTTCCATGGGTTTGAGATTTATCCATGAGTCATCAAAAACAAAAAAGATACGGACTTTAACCCCAAAAAAAAAGATACGGCTGGTTCAAACAATTATTTTCCTACAAAAGATCTCATCAAATATACATGTTTTTACGTTCTATCTAATAAATCAAGGACTTTAATGTAAGCATATCCCCACTTCTGCTACAAAAGCGATATCACATATAAACATAAGACAAAACCAGCCCATGAGACTCAAAGCCGACACATTCTGTCTTCAACGACAAATATTTTGGATACCAAAAGCTAAACAGATCGAATCTCTCAAAATAAAATAAACGAATAAAATCTAAAAAGGACGATTAACTTCTAATCATCTGTCTTGAAATCCTACCTAATCAGTATTTTGAAACTCAAAAGTTTTTTTTTTGGTTTGAATAAATTTCCATTGATTAACTTTGCAAGATTAAAACTATGAGAATACGGTCGATCTCTATAAAAGCGATATAATACGTCGGTTTAAGGTTTGAATGTTGGCCTTTACAAATCTTGTTGGTTTGATGCTTCTTTCGGATCGAGCGGGTTTCTTCTTCGAAGTTGGTAGTCTCTCCTGTCAAAGCTTGTTTTTGATGATTAATTTCATTCATCGGTTTGTGTCTCTAGTCGTAGTTTGTTGTAAATTTTAGTTTCGGTCTTTTTCTGTCTCTTGTTATCTTTGTGATGTCTGTCAAAAATTGAAAACGATAATAAATCTTAACATGTTTACCCAAAAGAAAAAAAAACTATTAATAAGCATCTAAAAAAAGGGCTTCAACAAAACCCGTGTAACCAAAAAGTAGAACAAGAAAATACCTTTTTGGCAGTTAGATCAACTGGTTCCATTGTCTTCCAAATGTAGGCTTCAAATTACCAACGTGAGATTTTTAATACTCCATTATGAGATTTTAATTGACAAAAAGCGAATAAATTACCAAACAAAATGAATCGCATCCAATATGCGTAATTGTCGACTCATTTCACTTTAATCTATATTATGTATCTTTAGCTTTAAAGATCATGGGTTATTTAAAGTTTTAATGGGCAGTTAGATAGCAAAATTAATGTATTGATTTGGTGCAAGATTTTCAAATTTTAAAGTCTTATCCCTTCTGAAGTGATCATTTTCCATAATCCTTACATTATCATTATAATTTTTTATTTTCTTCCAAATATTCATTTATTTTATTTTTATCAAACTTTTTTCCAAATATTCAACTTTTGGATATCTATACTATTAAAACATGAGATAATTGCACCATTTCCTTACAATTTTGTCTTTCTTTTTTTTGGTTTTCTGTGTCAAATGACGATTTTGCCTCTGCTTCTTATTGGTCAGTGTACTGTTCACCGTTGATTCGCGCAGTACTGTACAAAGATATGACTGGAAAGTCAACGCGTGTACAATACAATAAGTGTTAGTTCTCAAATTAAGTTTAGAAAGTGCTAAAAACTTTATAAAATTTTTAAAAAGTGACTAAACAACCAAGAATCCCTTAAAACATGAACACTTTTTGTAACCAAACATGTTTCATTAAGGATATTTTTATAATTCATCTATGAGATTCTTTGCTATTTTGTCATTTTTTCAAAACTTTTAGTTTTTTAACACTTTCTAAAAACTGCTTAAGGATCTAACACTTTGTGTATTGTACACCGCTTGACTTTCCAGTCAAACCCCATGTACAGTACCGCGAGAAAGCAAACGTTTACAGTACACGCGTGTATCAACAGGAGGTAAAATCGTCATTTTGCAAGGGAAAGTGTTAGATCATTTTCTGGGTTTTGGAAAGTGTTAGATATTTAAGAGAGTTTTCAAAAAGTGATTATGTGTGCAAATACTTCTTTATCTATACTACTAAGTATTAAACATGTTGTCAAACACCAATTATTTTGTAGACAATACAAAAAAAATCAGAAAAAATCAGAAAATAAAAATCAGAAAATAAAAAATAATGATAATATCTAACAATCATATCGGCGTAAATCTAAAAACGACATTATCTCCACCATGGAACGAAATTTATGTTAAAATAATTCACCGCCCTCATAAAAAAATTTATGTTATAAAACTTTATTTAATACATTAAATCTATAAAAAATTACCCCGCGCAAGCGCCCACATTAGAATCTAGTTCTAAATTAAAATTTGTTACATCTGTGATCTATAACATTTTACCCCAAAAAAATTTGGTTGTTGAAAAACATTGTGATTATTTAGTTTTTAAAAGTTAAAAGATTTCTGATAATTTTTATATAAATCATTAGCCAATATTTGCTGTAAGATTCAGACGTAGATATTATACCTTTGGTAAATATAACACGTTTCATTTTCCCTCTTATGCACTTTCATGTATATAGAAAAATCAGTGGTTCCAATTTACGTAACTTTCTATAACCACTCATACAATTATATTTAATTTGTTTAAGAAATTAGATTTGATTCGCTCCCTTATAAATAATATATCTTTGACTAGTTTCAGCTAAACTTCGAAGAATACAAAGATGAATTTTCGCCTTCCCGGAATAATTAGCCCACTTGCTCACATTACCACAGATCCTATTCGATCCTCCGTTAAGCCTCCATCACCGGTTTACTGCAAAACCACAATTAACCATTTGAAATCTCTAACCGGTCTCGATGTTTCACCTGGACTCACCAGTCAAGAGATCTCAGCCGTTGAATCTTCCCTTGGTTTCTCCTTCCCTCTTGATCTCCGTTCGATTCTTCAAACGGGTCTTCCGGTGGGTACCCATTTCCCCAATTGGCGATCCGGGTCGACCCGGAATAATCTCCTTCTCTTATTCAATCTCCCTCTTCTTCATATATCGAAGATCGTCGTCAGAAACGGATTCTGGGTCGATTCCTGGGGAACCCGACCCGGATCCGACGCGGAGGCTTTATCGCTCGTTAAGAAATTGATGGAAATAGCTCCGGTTCTCGTTCCCGTCTACGACGATTTCTACGTCCCTTCGACGACGCCGAATTTGGCGGGAAATCCTGTGTTTAAAATCGACGGCGACGGAGTTAGGGTTTTAAGTTGCGACGTCGCTGGGTTTCTCCAGGGACTCAATCGATCGGAAGATCGTCGGAATTCCCGTGATTCGAGACGGCGTAGGGTTGAGTTTTGGACTGACGTGGCCGAGAGAGGGAGGTCGATGACGGTGGCGCGTCATCCCACGCGCGGTTGGTGGAGCGCGTTAGGTTGTGATAGGTTAAGGGCGTGTTTGGACGATGCGTTTTGGAAGCTGAGAGAAGCAGGATGGAAGGAAGACGACGTTCGCGATATGATGATGATGGACGGTGTAGATCGAGACACGTGTACGAAAGCGTATTCTTCGGAAGTGCATCAGACGCGCTCGCGTGACGTGGTCTACGCGTTTGGAAACGGTGGGTCCGTTGATGGGATTGACGATGTAGATCGAGACACGTGTACGGAGGAAGAAGATCATCAGAAACGCGAAGAAGTAACGACGTTGAGGCATCTGCTGTTCTCTCAAGAGGCGTGAGTTTATTGACCGTTGGATCAGCCAAAATTGATCGGTTGAGATATTTTATAGCTATGTAAATTGCTAATGTCTATGTTTTAGATGAACATTATTATTATTATTATTTTGGGGCATGACTTTATGTTTAGTGGATTATAGGCAATTGGTTGAGTTTGATTTCGTAATTTGTTGTTGGCCGTGTAAATGTATGATAAGTTTTTTTCCGTCTTAATTACTATTATAGAGAATAATTACATAAGCGAGATAATTTTATTTGTTTATGAAGATCTACAATAGACTGTTTTTACTGATGAACAATTTTATTCTTAACACATGAGACCACGATGAACAGTTTTATTTGTGCAGCTTTAGAATTCTGTTATAAGTTTATTTTATTGTTTTTGGTTTTAATGTTAAATTGTTATACCAAAAAAGTGAAGAAGTTCATATTTTATGGTATATAAACATTAATGAACCACTATATTGTTAAAATTTTAATCCGTATTTTTATGAAAATTCGAAAGATTAATAATACACTAACACAATTTTAGAGGCGCACATCATGTGCGGTAGTAGGCCGGACCATTTTTTGTGTGGGTATTAAGGGTTTTGTTTGGAAAAGAAAATTGAATTTTATTTCGGTTCGGTTTAAAAAGTTTGGTTTAGTTTAGACTACAATAAAATAATATAATAAAAATAAATATTTAATTTTGATTGATAATTTTTTTTTATCATTTATCTTAATTTATATATAAAATTCAAACTTACATTGAAGTACAAAATAATAAAATACAAATGTTTAAAAAATAATAAAACAAAATAAACAAATATGACGATGCTTTTCGAAGAAAAGTCTTACTTGTTTTCATTTTCGCATACTATCTGATGCGAACTTCATCTTTGGTTATCCACATAACCAATTTAAACACAAAATCCTCTTGTTGTAACATTGACAAATTCCCAAATTAGATCTATAGATATTCTTTGGTTGAAAATCCAATGTAGTGATTCTTCCAAAAAAAATAAAATTTGGGACTGCCAATTTTCAACGATTGTACGAATATCGCCATACAACGAGGAGGATACATCTTCATCGCCGAAACATCGTCCCTTCCATGGTGGTTTCTGTTTTCCAGGATCCCATGTTCTCCGACCAATGCACCAACATGTTCTTCGAGAAGATGGATTGTTGGTTTTTGCGACAATCCAACACAAAAACCGATTGAATCGGAAATAAACTCTACATGAGAGAGAGAAAACGGTAACCCGGAACCAACCACGCTTGAAGGAATCGAAGATAGACCACCGATAAACTTCAATACAAACGATCACTCTTAACCACAACCACCGGCGTCGCATGAACAAACCACCATGAACGTGTAATTAAACCGGATGGAAGACGAGACATAAATATATATAAAAGTACATAGATATATATATATATATGGAAAAACAGGGGTACAATGCCGACACCGGAGATGTGTCGGTCACCAGCCATAATCACCATCGGAACGAACGATTTCTTAGAGCAGTTATTGATCGCTTGATCGCCTTTAAGGAGAGTGAAGAAAGACAATAACAAAGTTTATTGATAATATATTTTTATATATTCAAATGTAATTTTGTATTTTTTTTTAATTATATAAGTTTTATTAGCCCTAATAACCAAAGAAAACATGAACCAAACAAACCAAAATTCATTAAATATTAATATTTTAGACTAAATATATACAAAATTACATTTGAAATTACAAAATTATATATTCAAATGTAATTTTGTATATAAAGCTTACAATTGTTCTTTCCAGAATTTAATTTAGCACAACATTATACAAAGATTGTTAATTTGTTATTTTGCTTTTGTGACTATTGACCTTTTTTTGTTTTTATACCAAATCTATTAGAACTAAGTAAAAGACTGGGTTCAATTCAAGGGGGAACCAGTCTGGAACTGAGTTACATACGTGAGAAAAAATTATATCTTGTGCTCCGGTCCCTTTTGCAAGGAAAGCAGCACGAACATTATTACAGCAAGGAGTCAGCACATGACCATTGACTCTAATTTGGACTGGTCGTAGAATTATTTGGTAAAATGCTAATTTTGACCAAAAATGTAATTATCGTTCTGGTAGGAACATTATTTTGCTAACATTATAATTTTGTTTTGAACATTTTGACCAAATTGTAATTTTTTCCTTGGTGGTAAAACTTTTTGGTAATATGATAAATTCTGTTGGAACTTCTTGACCAGAAATGTAATTGCCTTTCTGGTTGTAGAAATATTTTGGTAACATGATAACTTTGTTTTCAAACCTTTTAACCCAAAAATGTATTATATATTAGTTCAAAAAAAAAATGTAATATATTGTCTTGCTGGTCGTAATCATTTAGGGTAAGTAGCTAATTTCTGTTCCAATTTTGTGACCAGAAATGTAATTGACTAATTGTCTTCTTGGTCGTCGAATTATTTTGGTAAAATGATAATTGGCTCTGAATTAAAGCATAATTTATTTCTGATTATATATTTAACAAAAATCTTTATCTCATGAGATAATGAAGTTTCAAGAATTTGATTCTAAAGACAACCGAGAAAAACAAAAATTGAGTTCGGTACAAAAAAAACTATGCTTTGGGAATTACAGCCCATAATATGTAAAAGAAAGATTACAACAAATTACATGACACAAATTCAATTTCGTAAACTCTCTACTAAACAACATCAACGAGAGAATTTGATCAACCAGAGGAGATTTTAACTCTACTCTGCCGCAACGCTCTCATTGTTTCCTCCATTACCAGAATCCGGCAAAGTTTCAAGATCAGTGCGAACATCTTTTACTTCTTGTGGAAGATTATTGTCCGAAGAAGAATCAGAATGTTCTTGATCGTTCTGAGTCACCTCTGTCTCACCATTCTTGTTGCTTTCCTCTTTCTCTGTCTCTGTTTGTGAAGTTTCTGAAGTATCCTCTGATTGCTTTTGTTCAATATCAGTGATGTCATTTTCTTTGCTAGATTCACTTGTGTCTTCGTCAGTCTTCTTCTCGTTTTCTTCAACCTGTTCATTCTTCTCACTCTCAGTACTTTCATTTCCCTGTGATTCGTTGGACGAAGACTCTTCTTTCTCAATTTTCTCGGCTTCCTTGTCTTCGTTCTTTTCTTGGGGCGAAGACTCTTCTTTCTCCTTTGTCTCGGTTTCTTTGTCTTTAGTTTCCTCTTGCGACGAAGACTTTTCCTCTTGCGACGAAGACTCTTCTTCTTTCTCAATTTTCTCGGTTTTTTTGTCTTTAGTTTCCTCTTGCGACGAAGACTCTTCTTCTTTCTCAATTTTCTCGGTTTCCGTGACTTTGTTTTCCTCTAGGGACGAAGACTCTTCTTTCTCAATTTTCTCAGTTTCCTTGACTTCGTTTTCCTCTTGGGGCAAAGACTCTTCTTTCTCGATTTTCTCGGTTTCTTTGTCTTTATTTTCCTCTTGGGAAGAAGACTCTTCTTTATCCTTTGTCTCAGTTTCTTTGTCTTTATTTTCCTCTTGGGACGAAGACTCTTCTTTCTCCTTTTCCTCAGATTCTTTATCTTTACTTTCCTCTTGTGACGAAGACTCTTCTTTCTCAGTTTTTCCGGCTTCTTTGTCTTCGTTCTTCTCTTGCGACAAAGACTCTACTTTCTCCTCTGTGCTCGTAGTAGAGCTATCTGTCTTTTCAGTAGACTCTGACTCATCCTTCCCAGAAGATTCTGTAGTCTCCGTTGCATTAGATGGTGACTTGTTAGACTCAAGCAAGTCACCATTAGAATCATTGAACCCCTCCTTCTCCACCATCTCATTCTTCTCCATAGATTCACCCTCAGATTTTATTTCACTCGAGGAATCCGATTCTTTACCTGAGGACGTACCAGTGTTCTCGTCACTGCTGCTTTCCCCATTATCAGTCGTGTTCGACAAAACACTCTTGATAACAGAATCTCCCGCTTCGGTCTCATGGACTACCTCACTAGAAGCATCATCTCCTTTGTAGTTGTTCTCTCTTGCTTCTTCACTATTCGTCTTCTCTTCTACATCCTTCTCCTCTTTCTCTTCTGTACCACTCTGCTCTTTACTCTCCTCGCTCTCTTCGGTACTGCCATTTTCTTTCTTCTCTTCAATCTCACTATCTTCCGCCCCACTCTTATCTTTACTCTCCTCGTTCTCTTCTGCACCGCCATTGTCTTTCTTCTCCTCAATCTCACTCTCACTCTCTCCCGTTCTATAGCCATTGTCTTTCTTCTCCTCAATGTTTGAATCTTCGTTCCCGGTTCTTTCGCTTTCCTTCTCCTTGTTCTCTTCACCTCCCACTACAATCTCATCGTTCCTTTCATCCCTAGTCTCAATCTCCTGATCAACCACCTTATCGATACCCGAATCCCCACCATTAAAACTCTCCACATTCCTCTTTCCTTCATCCTCAGCTTCTTTCACAACGCGCGGATTAAGATCTTTCCTCCCGAGCCTCATCACTTTCTCTCCAACAATCTTTTTCGCAGTTTCCTCAAACTGAGCTTTCTTCTCATGAGAATGCTTCACTTGATAAAGCAACCATATCCCAACACCAAGTAACAGAGTCAATTGTATACAATGCTTCACCTTGAAGCCTTTCGATCTCTGTCCTCTTCGAGGTGAAGACCTAAACATCTTTCACCAAACCTATTCGACGAAATCAAAACCCAAATCTCAGATCTCGACAATGTTCATCCAAATGTTTTCAACAAGATACAATAAATTCCTATAATTCAAACAAAAAAATCGATCTTGATCTTGATCGGATCTAAGTAAATGCGTAATGATTTGGAGCAAATCTAAGAAAATACCAGAATCAAATCAAACCGTTACACTAAATATATGAAACAAATCACAAACAACAAATTCTTTATATTTTAAAAAGGAAACTTTACCAGGAAAGGCAAATCAAGAGAGAAGCTTTGAATGTGAATTTCTTTTTCTGGGAAAACAGAAAGATGAACAATTTTTGGAAAAAGGGAAGATTTTCGATTTTTGGGATCTGGAGAGAAAGAAAGAGTAATGTTCCTGTTAGATTGCCACTAAAATCGTGCGTCCCTTCAATTTGCAGAGAAAAAAAAAATTGTATTTTAATAAGAGCGAAAATCTGGCAGCTTCACACTTGAAAAGTAGGAGGAAGGCCATGTAAGTGAATCCGATTCAACGTCGTCGTTTTGTTGCTTCTCACAGAGACACCGACAGTTTCTAACGACGTCGTATCTTGTTTGAGACTTGTATGGTGGGGCCCATAGAAAAAAGTAAGTTGGTTGATTATGGGCTGCTTAATCTGTTTGGGTTTTGTTGCCCATTGGGTCTATATTTAAGTTAATGGTTTTAGCTGAACAATGGGTTTAAATTTAACATCTCTTATCAATCAAGTAATTTAGATTTGCGGATTAATTATATAAATTGAAATTACATATATGGAAATATACAAGGCCTTCTCAAATAGTTTGTAGGTCATGTTCAATTTTTTTTATTAAAAATATATTTGATGTAACAAAGTGTTTTTTACTAGAATTATAAATCCCAAATTATATACATATATTATTATTTTAAAAAAAATAATTGAGTCGGAATCCTATACGACCACTTCACTTATATTTGCTAAAAACAATCCTAAAAATAGACAATTAAATCTAATCTATGTTCCCGTGCTTGTAAACGAATGAGTCACCAATGACTCACCTACATAATCGATTCATTCAAATTTTAACTTAATATTAGTATACATTGGTCAGATTGCGCGTATAAAGCAGGTGACATGAATTGATATTAAAATCCATGTGTTAAAATATGCTAAGATATATAAAAGATGGACAAATTGTAGGGAAAAAACCTTTAAAATATATGAATTATATAAAATTTGGAAGAAAAATACAATAATTATTTTGGCTCCCTCAAAAATATACACACAGACTATGTATCACATCCGTTTTAATATTCAAACTTTCAAAATTTGTAGGTTTAACACCGGATCCGTCAACTCCGTTAAACAGTCGAACATATGTTAAAAACGCCGTTTGAAGTTTAAAAAACATGGATTTATCACTGTTTAAAATACTAGTGTTACTCTTGGCTTATTTCCCCAATTTGATTTATCCCTAAACTGAACTAACCCTAAATCGATTTCTCTCTCTCTCTTCATAATACTGCCTCTCGATACAGAAAATCGAAGATGGATTGGAGCCAAAATTTAGGGTCAGATGCGAACTCATTCACTCAGAGCTTCCAGAAGATTGATGGTCCTTTCTATCACTGGAATAGAGCTATTGTTATGTCAAAATCGTGGACATATGAAAATCCGATGTTCATGAATTCTTCAATTAAAGCAAATCGAATTAAAATCCCAAACAAAATCGAAGAAAATATTGATTCTAACAAACCAAACTACATAATCGAAACAGACAACAACTTTAAAAACCACGACATCTTCTCCGACTCTCGATTTAGTTTCGGGTCTTCGATTCCTTTTTGAGTCCGTTTAGATCATTTCGTGTGGAGTGTGAAGTCGAGAGACAAGGTCGATTTCGAGAATCGATTTGGGAAAAATTGATTAGGGTTCATGAGCTCGATTTTGGGAAAACTCAATTTAAGGTTCTTTAGATTGATTTGGAAAAAAATTGATTTTGGAGAAATGGACAAGGGCATGAGTGGTTTTTTCACATGTGATAAATCCACGTTTTTATAATTTTAAATAGCGTTTTTAACATCCGTTCGACGGTTTAACGGAATTAACGGATCTGAGATTAAACCTACAAATTTTGAATGTTCGAGTATTAATTAATTAAAATGGATGTGATAAATAATATTAATTAGTTAACGGAGTCAAAATAATTTGTGTATTTTTCTTTTAAATTTCATATAACTCATGTATTTTTAAGGTTTTTGCATGCTGTGATATTAATTATACTAAATCTGAGCTTGGTGAATAAAATATGATTAAAAATGTATAAGTAATATTTTGTTGATGAAAAAGTTTGAAACAAGAAGTCGACAAACCGACAATTTAACCAGCAAATGACACATGTCTTATGCTGTTCTTAATAAGCTAATTACGTGCGTGCACACGTAAACGAGCTATCAATCATTAACAAGGACCCCAAATAATTAAAATAAATGTAATCCTAAGGACCTAATCATAATACTTAGGGTCCATAAATCAGATATTCGAATGGATAATGGATTGTATTACCCACACTCGATCCTAATGTTTTTAGGTGCCTGAATTAAGGTAACCTTAAAAGAAACCTAAATGAATTTCATAATTAAAAAAAAACAACAGAACGTGTCATCTTGTCTTTGGATCCGTTATACTAAGTTATTTTCTTCTTCTTCTTTTTTTTTTTTTCTAAAATCATTAATAAAAATTTTGGTTTCGCAAATTTTTTAAACAGTCACCACGGACATCTAAAGAGCTGCGTAATCGACCATTTCTCATACCAAGGTGGATATGTTGAAATGCTCAATACTTGGATTTGATCAGTGACTTGCCTGAAACTAATAAAAATTTGGAAAAAATCTTAAAAATATAATAGTTTCTTTCAGTTTTATTGATATGGCCAATAGGTTTACTTACACAAATTTATAACTTGATTACAAAGTTCTTTACATATTTAATAATAGAAAATACATATTTAACAATAAGGGAATATGTTAACTTTCATTTTCACTCGATCTCGTAATCCCCGAGATCTCCTAACACCCTCCCACAATCTCATACGTGATAACACGTATGAGATTGGACACATCTTAAAATATCGGCGTTATACCCAGCTGTCGGGTCATCAAGGACGTTTATACCCTACCGTAGAGTCATTGATTCGATGGAAAAACATTATGACCGTAGTTGTGTATTTCCACCATTTTGTAGTCACCTTCGAATCCGTATACATATATATATATCGGTCGGCGTAATCATTTGCACATCATCTTTGTGGCTACCATCAAATTCACAGTTGATAAATAGCCACATGAAAACCTGAGAAAGAAATTATAAAGATAAACGAACCTCATAATCCATATCATAATTGCCAATAGTTACCAAACGTTTGTTTCTTTTTTTTTAACTAGTAGTTGAAAAACCAAAAACCGGAAAGAAAAACAAATCACGTCTTCATTATTTTCTTCTTTTTTTTTTTTTTTTTAAGAGATCAATATGTAACTAGAAGAAATAGAAAAATAAATAAAAAATGAGAAGATAATAAAGGAAGAAATCGTAGAAGGAGGTGAAAGAGAAAGAAGTAGATTAAAGGATAGATCGGCATAGCGGTAAGCAGCCAAGATCGAAAACAAAAACCTTTTTTTAGTAGTTAGGTTATTGCTCTGATACCATGATAAATTTGAAGAAAACCTTAGAAGTATCATAGTTTCTCTCAGTTTTATTGATTTGACCAATAGGTTTATTTATACAAATGCATAACTTGATTACCAAGTTCTTTACATATTTAATAATAGGAAATAATTAGGATATATATTAACTTTTCACTCGATCTCGTAATCCCCGATATCTCCTAACAAAAACACACCAATGTTCTCACACACCAAAATGACTTGCCTTCTTGTTTCCAATGTTTCCATTAGATATAGACTACATTTGTGTACTAGTTCTGAGTTTTAAAACTTAAGCAATTGTTGAACAAGATAAAGCTTAAACACACTTTGTGAACTGTGAGATTGAATACTCACGATTAGCTAAAGATAACGCTTAAACACACTATATATATGATTCTTTGATTTCTCTCCCATCTTTGGTAGCATGAGACCTCGATCATCTGTCCAAAAGAAGCAGCAAGTCCAACTACCATAACATTTTGTGATTCCTACAAAATTAAGTAGTTGTGTTTTAACGCATTATTTTGTCATATGCTTAACCATATTGGACCGAAATTCCAACTGTTAATCATCTCGGTAGATGGAATCCATAAACCCATATGTGTTATTAGTCTCTTTTGCAACGATCCAATTGAGTCTCGAGAATAATTCTCCTTCGTAATGCGACAAAAAAAAAATATCGTAAAGTTTGATGTTTGCTATAGCATCCCATTTTCGTTCCAAAAGTTTAAAAAAGAAAGTAAATTAAAACATATCCACATTAGTTGGGGGGCAATAGTCTCGAATTTAAAATTTCGGACGAGAGTGGAAACTATCGATCGTTTTCGTTTTTTTACAACGTACGTATTTCTCCCACCTATCTCCGGACGGCCATCTTCATATTCTTCACGACAGAAACCCCATTTGTCAAAATTCATTTTTGTCATACTTTTGATTTGATTTGGTGGTGGAACTGTTGAGAATTAGGTCGAATCCAACCACAAGAAAAACGTAAACTTTGGAGAGAAAACCTATTGCGACAAATACCCGTTTTTAGGGTTTCTTTATTATCGTGTGTATTAATAATATAAACTCATAAACCCGTATCTATAAACTCCCAAACCGATTCCTAATCCTGATTAGTAAATGAAACTTTTCCTAATTCCAATAGGAAACCGTACCGGGGGGGCTTCAAAACCCGATTCCTAATCACGATGCATGGCCATATTCTTTTGAAATGTAGATAAACATTTTTGTATATATTTTACGATGAACTGAACTACATGAAAGTGCAATAGCACTCTGAGAATCACAACATACTTACCCGTATTGGATTCATCGAGATAGTATGATTCACCGAGCGAGATTCTGTTTACGGTTAACTCGGTCATGTGCCAAAGGATTATCGTGACTCTCTAAGCCTTCATCCTCGGAATCATGTTGATGGTATTGATTGTTCATAATAGTCTCAGCCAATTCATGAATTGAATTATTCATAATAGTCTCAGCCAATTCATGAATTGAATTAGCAATTGTCGATTGGATATTCTCTTGCGTCGCCAAAAGGGTTTTACGAAGCTCAGTCCACTCGTTTGGCTGCTCATCATTGCGCCTTCTGTTGGCTTGTTGGGTGTTGTGTTTCGGGGCCATGATCTACGGGGATCAAAAGTTAGACAGGAATGTCGAAGTCTCTGATATCAAAAATGGTGCATCCTAGCTAGCTAATTGTAACAAAGTTCTAAGTTCGTTGGTTCGTATGTATAGCCGAACAAAGAACAAACTTAAATATTGTTTTTTCGAATGATTAGCCAAAATCCAGGAGATAAAAGAAACTTGATAGCTCTGTTTCTTATTCGGTAACAAATGTTGATCCTTAACACAAGGGTGACTTTAAATACAACATGAAAGGAGAAAACCCTAAGACTTAGAGAAAAGGAAATAACTTAATCGAAACTTAAGACCCAAAGACTCAAAAACTAACACAAAACCCATATAATATTGATAGATAATTAAGTAAAACGTAGGATAGATGAAGATGCGCTGCTTCAACTAATAATGTATGAAAAACTTAAAACGATAAACAAATTTTAGGCTTTATACGTTAAAGAATTAACTGTTTAACATAATTTCAAAAAATCAGATACAAAAATTACAATATTCTCTCATTTCAAATATCTTAAGTTAATTTCAACCACTTTTTGATAGAAAACTGAAAACACTGGTAACTCGTTATGAACAACAAATGCGTCAAATATATGTCAACTAAATATATTATTATTTATTTTATCTTTGTTGATATTATCTACCTATATTTAAAACTAATAGAAATTGTAATACCGTGATTTAATTTCTAGAATATGGTTGTGCATGAGGAAAGTTTAGTGCAGTTATCTTTTCCATAATTTAACTCGAGAAAACTACAAAGTTAAACATACTTCAGCCGGAACAATTTAGGGATGGATGACCCATCGAGAAATAATTGTTGGTATTGTATGAATGAGGACAAAACACGATGAAATATCTCGTGATAATCTGCAGAGATAGTAAATAAGTCTTTCGAGCTTTTTGAAATAGTGCACCGGCCGTCGGATGAGGGAGGTGCCCACATGCCAAGAAAGGGTGTAGAGCCCACAAACGCTGGTGTTCGGGGCATTACAAGTGGTATCAGAACCGAATCCAGTCGAGAGTGGAGCCATGTGGGCGATCACATCGCCGGGGTGATTGTTTTGGTACGCGGCGAGGACGTTGAGCTATGTGAGTGGGGTGATTGTAATACCCCGATTTCTTGAATATGGCCGTGCATGAGAAAAATATTAAAATAATTTATTTGGCTACTTATATCAACAAAGTGCACTTATCTGTTATGTAACTCCTCTTGAGAGAACTTTAGAGTTATGTGTGCTTTAGCTTGAGAAATTTAGGGATGGAGGACCTACCAAAAATTGATTTTCGGTACCGTGTGAGTGAGAACAAAACACGGAAAAAAATCTCGTAGTGATCTGCAGATTGTAAACAAATATTTAGAGTTTTTCAGAATAGTGCACCCACCGTTATATGAGGGTGGGACTCACAAGATAAGAGAAGGCGTGGAGACTTATAAACGATAGCGGTCGAGGCGTTACAGAAATCACGATATCTTTTATTTCAAATATATTAAACCAATGTAAAATTATTTATTTTAAGAAAAAAAACCTTATTTGAATTTTTGATTATGCGAAATTGAAATAGAGAACAAAAAATCATGGCTTAACAAACTCTTTAATTAATGTAATATACAAAATATGAGCTAAGATTTTAGTAAAGTAAAATAGAGCAACATCAAGCTTACAATTTTTTTTAAAAAGGTTTTATATTCCAGAAATTTCAAGAAGCTATCTGTGGGGATTGGGGTCGAGTAACATGATTCCGCATATAGATATCTCATTATCAAGCGCTAGGACCGACTATAGAGTTTCATGTGAGATTGAAAGATTCATCAATAAATCATGTATATAATAAATATGAGTACTATATATGAAAAGGCATATAATTCAATATCTTCATAAAATGGTACGTGAGAAAATTTCGAAGAGAAAATCACGTGAAGCATGCCCCACCTTACCCCCATTAAGATAGAGCAGCATCTCACGACTTCACGGTACTTCCCTTCCAAATTCAATGCTCGTTTTTCCATTTGTTTTCTTCTTAATTTTTTGTTTTAATGAAAACAAAACATGGTATATTTGTATATCATGGTTATTTTTAATGATTACAAAAATTATTACTTCTTGGCAAATTTTTAAAAGAATCATTATTTCTTGTCACTAGCTTTTTTGTTGTCTACTTCTCACGCATCATGTGTGACATGCACACTTCGAAATTTAAACATAAGTTATATTACGGATAAAACAAATAATACAAATCATTTGATTATAAGCATCGATACTTTATTACTAGCTTTCTTTCCGACACGATGTTGTTTTATTAGCATCACAAATCTACATTTCGTTTGTTATCGAACTCGGCTAATTGCAAGATGAGGTTTCTAAACATTTTTTTCTTTCTCACAAATCTATATTCAGATAAATAAGTTAGCCAACGCATAAGATCTAAGAATCATTATAAGTTTTTCTGTTTATATTTTTATGGATTCTTTATATATCTTTGTCGACGGAAAGTTAAAATCAATGCGACTACAATATTGCTCATAATGGCAACTTTGTTAGAAAGGTATTGAGTACCCGCAATAAAATTATTAGAGTACTATATTATTCTTATTGTTTGTATAATTCATGTATTAACAGTAACTCTATAATTTTAAATCTTTTATTAATTGAACAATTAATTTAAAATGTTGCATCAATACACGTGAGCTAACCTCCAATCCTCACACCCTTTATCGCTCTAGCTTAAAACCCTTCACACCCATCAAATGATTTCCTTTTTTATTGAATTGTTCTCTTTGGATAATCCATAAATCTAATATTTTCGAGTAAAGAATCACATCAATTAATGCATTTTTAATCTTATTCCACAACTCAGTTTTGGATTTTGCTCAAAAAGGGAAAGTTCGGGCCTACTGAAATTATATACCCTTATCAAAGTTGTGAATTTTCCCATCAGTTTGATATTTATATATAACTTTTATTGATGGGTGGGAAAAAAATTAATTTCCATCAATTTTCCTTTCCATTTTTGGATTCAAGAGTTGAAAAACAAACCAAGTTGATACCAATGCCTTGTTTAGATGAATGATGAATGGACCCTTAGCTAATTTGTAAAAATTGTTTTGTTGTGATGGAGTCTTAACAGATATTTTTACATGATCTAATCTATGATATTTTCTTTTTGTAGAAATAATCCAATGAAGATTGTACAGGCTTGAAAGGTCATACAATATAATAGTAAATATCAAAAGAAAAATGTAACTAGTTGTTTAATGTGATGTAAAATATGACCTACCATTAGATAGATGTCGTATTTTGGTGTATAAAGTTTTCAGTTTGATTTAAAATGTGATATATATGTTATAAATCCCTTTTTAAAAGTTTTGTGATCAATATATATGTCACCACATAAAATCTAATTACTAGAAGAAAGTAATTATTGGGTGGTTATTTTTCATGAAAACAAAATATCATGTATATTATATACTTTGTTTTAGAAACATGATTACTTTACTAGACTAACTCTGTTTTATTGCTTTACTCTTTCCGACTTTCCAATCTTTGTAATTATGTTTTTTTTTTTGTTGATTAATCAATTTTACATTTTAACACAAAAAATAGTGTGAGAACATAAGATAGATTAACTTAGAATGAACACTATTACCTGTTTCTACAAATAAAATAATAATTACAAACTATTCTTTTTCCCAAACCAATAATCCCACTGAAAAACAAAGTGGGGATTGTAGAAGAGACCATCTATACCCTTCTTACCCTTTCTAACATATTTCTTGTGTTCTTCCTACTAAATAAATTGCCATCCAAGAAAAAAAAATTAATTAAAATATATTATAAAAAAAACTAAATACTATTATTCAACAAGCTGCAGATGGATTGGTAAAAGGGTTGAAGAAGTGAGGCTTTGAGGAGATCGAGAAAGCTCCCTTGGCCGTACCTCCATCGACGACCACCCTGGTAGCCACGCTGCCTCCGCCTCCGGCACCTCCTCCTCCGTTACCGCCGCCGCTGCTGCCGCCGATTCTTTCACATGAAGGACACATCGTGAGAGTCGATGCAGGCATGTGCATGTAAAAGGGCTGATGAGTCAATTTTAGGGTTTTGAGTTCTTGGATCTCTTTCTGAAGTCTTATGTTCTCATCTGTTAATGTTTCACAACATTTCTTCAAAAACTCACAATCTACTTCTGTTTGCTTCAGCTTTGTCCTGCTCAAATTTCATTAAAATAAAGAAAAGTAGTCAATAAAAAGGAAATAATTTTCCCTAGAATTTTTTCGGATAAACTAATAGAATAAATCCCTTAGTAAAAATTACCTGGCTCTTCTATTTTGAAACCATACTTCAACTTGTCTAGGCCTAAGATTCAGCTGTCTAGCCAAAACTTGTTTTTGCTTCTGTAAAGAAAAATAAAAATTAATCCGATTAGATAAGGATTATCAAAAGTGATTAGTAATGTATTAAAAGAATTAAGATTAATGATGATTACGGGATTAAGGGTGCTATGGTGCTTGAAGCTTTCCTCAAGAAGAGCAGATTGCTCTTTGGTTAGCCTAAGTTTTTTTCTAGCACTAACACCTTCTTCATCTTCATGATAATCACTTATAACTCTCTCCGTCGTCTCTTCCTCCTCCGGCGATTCTTCGCCGCCGTCTCTCTCTCTCTTCACCACTACTCTTCCGGAAGAGAAAGAAGAGACTCCGCTGTGAGACGACGTCTGACGGCAGAGCTGGTCAGCTCCGGCGACGACTTTCGCCGAGGGATCGCCGGAGAGGCTTAGAGTCAACGACGGCTCGAGCTTGTAACCGGAGGATCGTTTGATGGCATTATTGTAGTTATTAGGAGTTGGTGAGAGACCTAATCCAAGAACAAGACCTGTGTTGCATGAATCATCAAAACCCATCTGAGTAAAAGTGAAAAACAAATCTTGTGGATTTTTTTATTTTATCGATCTTTGAGATTTCGAGAGGTGAGTCTTAAGGAGAAAAAGATGATTTTTTTTTTTATTTGTTTGGTGAAGTTTAGAAGATAATGGGAGGAGATGAAGCCAAGAGGCTTCTTAAGAAGGAGAAGAGAAGTATATTTTTTTTTTTATTATTATTTTTAGAATTTTGATGGGTGGGTGGATGGCTAATAATTATTAATCAAAGGAATGATGTATTTATTTTCTTGGTAATCTTTTTTTTTATTTCTGAAAAAGAATAATGTGGGAAATTATTTTTCTCACTTGCAAAGGTTGACCAAATGAGCATCCCACTTGGCACTTGCTACTATTCTTCCCACTCAGAGAAAAGTTCACAAAAAGTTAAATGATTTTATATTTGGTAGAGTTATCATATCATGAATATAAATTTAATATTATAATTTAAAGCTTTTCATTCGTTATTTCTCTCGTATGATCGTATCACTAGTTCAGTCGGCATACTCTTTTAAATTTTACATGAATTTTTTTTATATATCATAAAGCGTTGTTCTTGACAAAAAAAAACTTCATCTATCATTTATAATCATTTATATATATATATAAATTTCTAATGTGGCTTCAAAATTTTAAGTTTGATTTATAATCATTTTTTCTCTTAAACCCTATCAAACTAGGTTAAGGACACACTCTTTCTTGCCGTATTTAATTACCTTTGTGAATTATGATAATTGATTTTTTTTTCATTTTTACACGCATTTTTCTTTTGTTCTGTAACAATTCTTATCTCCTCCAAAGATAAGTTGATATTTTCAAAGATTTCAGTTCTCTACTGTATGATATATATATATATATATATATATATATATTGATTCCCCGAAATAATAACATAATTAAATTCTCAGAGTTTTTTCATGAAGAATTTAGAATATTAAAAATGTATAATAAATGTCATGGGAAAAACCTATCTCTATATTATTATTTAAGGAGTCATTTATAAAAATTAACTTTATTCTGTAAATTATTATACATATTATGCCATTATACATACGAAAAGATAATTGAAATAGGAAATGATATAATTGTCTTTCAAAATTATTGAAGAGAATATGGAAAGTATTTGTTTCTCATTAAAGAATGCATTTACTATTTAATTTCTTAATTAGTACGATATTAAAAATATTATATCCATTCAAGATCTTGCAATATTTTTTACTCTAATTTGTATTATTTTATTTGAATATATATCAAAACAAAAGTTGAAAAATATTTTACTATTTTTATAAAGAGTTAGACACGAGAAAATTGATCTTTTAAGAGTTTGTGGACTGACCACATTAGAGTTGGTGTTTCAAGATTGTAGTTATATGCGGGTTATTCCAAATAATATTTTAGTCCACCACAAAATGTGTTAACTAAGCCGGTTAGCCCACCATGGACGAGTTAGGATTCTCATTTTCAAATGCCCAAAGCGGATCTCGCAAGTCAAAATATTAGTTTTTAGTTTTAAAGATAGAAGATATACTCAATTTACTAAATAATATGTTTTTTTTCTTTGAAAATTAACTATAGTTTGTATATTTTTATTTGAGTATTTGTAAGTTTATATTTTAGTCTACTGCAAAATGGGTTAAGTAAACAGGTTAGTCCGGTTTGACAGTTCTATCTATAATCATTAGTTAAACATATTATAAAATTCAGAAAAAATGTCAAAACAATTTTTCTTAAATTTCAAAATAAATTTTAAGAAAAAAATTACCCTATTCTATAGCGCGGATTAAATCCTAGTTATTGTATATATAAGAATATATAAGTATTAATAGTAATTAGAAAGTGATTTAGAGGTACCTTTAAATAACGGACCACAAGTCAGTTTACCTACCAATCTTCAGCCTCTCTTTTTTCTTATCACACAAACACATTGGCCCTTGATGTTCAATTCATTTATTTAATTAGATATTATATATTTTAATTAATTGTTTCCGATTGTATACATATGGATAGTGATCCCCACCATCTTGTTTAGGTTTGGTTCTCTTGATCTCATTCACCAATTAATTTAGTAGTTTTTGGAAAGAGTTAGGCGTATAATTTATATCTGAAAAATATTTGAACAAGGTCATTCATCCCATACTAATTATTCAGTTGATTTTTTTATTTTTTTTTGTCAACGTAGAATGGTTTGGGGATCCAAATCGGGGTACCAAATTTACATAAGTAATATCTCTGTTGAATCTTTAATCCCAAACTTAAATTTGAAAAATTTCAAAGTATTTCTCAAATTTTCATTATTTCATATCACACTCGCTCTTCACAATAAAATCGATGTAACAATGTAAGTTAAGAAGAAAAATGAATTAATGGAATTTTGAGATAAAAAGATAACAATTTTAATATAACTTAAGTCATTTTTTTTCTCAATTGGGGTAAACTAGATCGATATGAACAAGTAAATTTATGAGTCTTACAACCTAATAAAAATTATTTTATTGATTTAACAGGGTCTTAGAAACCAAAATCTAATAAATTTAAAATATTTATTACGTCACAAATTCAGATAGCTGAAGCCTTAATGGCTAAAGCATGTTCATCATAATCAAAATGTTTTTGGCTTCAATATTATCCGAATTCTATAAAATGGTTCAATATTATCCGAATTCAAACCCGACTTGATTAAAAGGGTATTGATATTCCTTCAGGCTTGGAATGTTTTTATATGACATTCTTTCATGTCCTGAACCAGAACATGTTTTATGGTTTTGTCCCAAGTATCATTTAATCATGTAATTTTTAGGTTTCATTTTTAATATTTTTCTAATTGAGTTAACAGACACGTGGTTAAACAGTTCAAACCCGACTTTCTACAATATATGGTCCAAATAGTTGTTAAAGAAATGTGTATTCACCTTTAAAATCACTTTTCGTTTGGTTTACCTGACGTAACATTAGAAATATCAATAGAACACGATAAAAAATAAAATAAAAATAAAAAGAAGAATAAAAGTGGGTAGAAATTAGAAAGAATGATGTGGTGGAATATGATTCGTTAAGATCAAAATAAACAAATCTTTGTAGGGATTGACGAAGAAAGTTGATGTGTAACCTTTCATTGGGTTTGGTCTCAGTTTTGTTATTTGCTTTGGCACTTCCCAATAATGCCTGTCGGCTATACTCGTTCAACCAAAGTTAGGTTATCCATCCTATACACATTATTAGTTATTAGTATCATTATTTTTTAAACCCTATTTCTCTATCTAAAATCTAATAACTTTTCGTATTGTTTCTTTAAACTATTTACTTAATTAAATTATGTTTTACCCCCTAATCATGATAGTAGCCCACACACGAGGATTAATGATTACGACTATAAGAAAAAATACAATCCATTGTATATTAAATGTTCTGGTCTTCTATTATTTACAATAAATAATTTTAGTATTATATGACTAAAAGCATCTCCAACCAAGATCCTCATTTTGAGGTTGGCTCATCCTCAAAATAAGGGTTCGAAGGTGTATTGCTCAAATGGTAAATCTTCATCTCTAAAAAAAAAAAAATTTGCATTCTAGTCCTAGATATTAATAATAATTAAATTATAATAATAAACTTGCATAAATAAATAGAACATACATTGAATAAAATGTTACATGAAATGTTAATAAATGAAATATTACAAGATAATATAAAGTTACACATAAATAATAATAAAATATACATAACCTAAATAATAAAATTACATGTAAAAAAACAAATGACTCAACAAAAATATTTTCATAATGTTATCAATCAATGCATTTCAAAGTGATAAATATGTTTTTTATATATATATTACAAGTTAAAAATTGTTGAAATTGATAAAAAAAAATTATCTAAATTTCGGTATATTTATTTGATTTTAAAGACTGATAATGGTCGAGAAATATAGAATTCTCCCATACACGGAGACAGTCAGAAGGTTGCAATAATCATTTTACTTGATATAAAAGTCAAATTTGGCGTTTGAATAAAGTGTGCAGTTGCACCAAAAGAATTTTTAGAATTTATATAGATATTATTCCGGTAAAGAAGGACTTCAATCATTTGTGTGCGAACTGCAGGCATTAAATTTAACGGATCAAAAATGATTTGAAGTGCATGTATGATTTCATAGTAATATTAAATAATTAATTTATAATTACTAATTAAATTTGGTTTCTCATTAAGAAGAGTTGGTCCCTGGCCGCCAGACCAGTCTCCTTAGCAGAAGGTGTGGCAGACTCGTTTCCACGACATATACATTATTTATTAGTCTACATTATTTTTTATTAGATTTAGTTGTTTAATCAAAATCCTAATGTTGAACTAGGTGTGGGAGCTTTGAAAAATAAAAATAAAATAATGGCGTATTCATTTATTTACTTTTAAATCAAGAGTAAGATGACAAAAATAGTAACTGGCTGAATCGATATTTTAATGTAATGATTTAGGCAATCTTCCAAATAACCAAACGCCATGATTAGTTTTGTTTTGTTCTTTGTTGTTTGTATTTTCAAGTTTATAGCTAGTAATATATATTTACGGTTAAGCTGATGAATAAATAATACTTATAGTATATTTTAAGAGACATATTAGATATTTATCTTTTGATCATCTATATTCAGCAGGGGATTATACGGCTCTCCATGAATTAATTAAGTTAGTTATCTATTAATAGAATAAATTAATCAGAAGTACAAAAACCAAGAAGATGACTTTAGCTCAAATCATCAAATTAATGTATGAGGTTCTTCTTCAAAAACTCAGATCGACAATCTGAAAAATAGATTAAAGTCAGAATCTTAAACTCTAAGTTTCAAACATTAAACTGTTGACAAAAAGCTTAAGACTTTTAAAATTAATCATAATTTATAAAAATAAACCCTAACTCCTGAAACCTAAAACATAAATTTTTAACCCTAAAATCTAACCAACATGATATATTTCATTAAGTATAAAATATCTAACCTATTATGTAATACATGTGTTTCAAAAATTCCCTAATTTTTTTTTGGGTCAAAAATTCCCTAATTATCCTGAGATTAATTTAGGTAAAAAAGTATTAATTATCAATTTTTAATGGCAAATAATTAAATAAAAAAATTTGTTCTCATCAAACACCATTCATTACCAGTACGCTTGAACCGAATTTAAAAAAAAAAAAAGAGATTACATTTTTAAACCTCGTTTTGAGCTTCTATTATCTTTAGACCGGTTCTGTTCTAATATCCAACACAACATTTTTCGTCGGCATGAAAACATGAACAATACTGTGAGAATAATAGAAAAACATTGACTTTGGAGAAAAGTAGGAGTAAACAATAAAGAAATATATATATTTTTTATAAAAAAGTACGTGAGGAAGAAGGTGGAATTAAAAAAGAAAGGAAATAGTAATAAGGATGTCATGTTTTCTAAATAAAATAATGGAATTTGACCCACAAGTCGCATTACCTTTTTAGAGAGTTCAGATGATTGGTAAAATTAAATTAAATTATCTTTAGATTAAACCTCATCCACAATAATAACACAGAATAATATAACAATCCATTAATTATAGAAAAAAAAATTGAATGGAAGAAAAAATTGAAAGTGGTGGTTCACATGTCATCAACAATAAGCACCATCCATCGAATCATGGCATCCCTCACAAACATCTTATCCACACGACACGAGAAGCAAAGCAGTTCCAAAACAGTATCTTTGTCAGTTAGGTTCGACACGTGTCAAATCTAGACAGCTTCAAACATTTGGGTCCTACCAATGATTTGCTATGATGGAGTCTCTGATTCTGATTCTCCCATATATATATGTTGTAAAACCATGATAATGACGACTTTGATGACAATTAACCCACTCATTAATTTCAGGCTTTAATATTTTTAGTGTTAGTTAAGTTACAAATATTCTTTTGGTTTTAAAAATATAACAATATCTACAACATCTATATTTTTGTAAGTAAAAAAAATATATTGCAGTCAATACAAAATGATTTATATAATGATCTGAGAAACATGTATTGAAAAAGATAAAATTTCCGTAATTAAAGAATTTGGAACACGGAAAACTAAGAAAATTTTGCATCTTGCAGATATTTTTTACATCAACGCAGGTAAATAAAATTCCGTGGGAAAATGTTGTTTTAGATATAAAAAAGAATATATAATCATTGATATATAATATATCAATTTAATTATTTTTTGACGTCAATATATCAATTTAATTTAAAAATTGAAAATGAATGTAATTGTATAATTAAGGACAGACTGAAGTTCCGAATGGAGAAAGCGGATCAGGCGTTGCGAATCAGGTGGTTCAAACGGATCAAGTGCGGATCAGGCGAAACAAGTGCGGATCAAGTGCGGATCAAGCGGACCAGACGTTCTATAATATATGTTGAATGGTAAAAATATAAACAAGCGGTACACAACAAATATTTAAATAGTAAAAAATACTTAAAACAATTCAAACAAAAAATTGAAATAAAATATTTTACAAAACATATACAAATTGTTAAAAATTATGGAGTTTAAAATTGCTATATTATTTTCATTTTCTTTTAATATGTATTTTTTTTAATTTAGAGTAAAAAAAATTATGTAGTGTTCTTTGTAAATATTATAGCTACATATTTAATGTTTTATAAATAAATTAAGCATAAATCCGAGACAAATTTTTTATTTCTAAAAAATTATTATTAAAAAATGCTAAGAAGTATAAACACACATCATACAGTCCATACCCACCAAATATGCAGTGTGTCTACTGTGTAAGACGGATCATGATATTTGCTTCACAAAATCTCGTCCGCTTTTACTGTATCATACATATTTATTTTTAAATTATTATTTTTATAGAAAACTGTTTACTTTCATACACATGCATCATGAATGACACATTATTCATAGTTCCTCCGCTCCGTCATTGTACCATCGTTGAACCGTGTTTCCATTCAAACCCTCGGTTGAAAGAATGATGGATGGATTGTCTGATCCTTTTTTTTTTAATCATATTTCCGGCTTTGCGGCCAGCCAGACATATTGCTTTTCTTGTCTGCATTTTGTTCTAAATTTTTAATATTTTCTTCTTACTTTTTTACGCATATATAAAAAAAAAACACACACACAGACACATATGGATGTGTAGTCAAATAGTGGATTTCATTAGTATATATATATATATCTACAGGCTTACAGCATTTTTTTTAATAAATAACCATTTGTAGAAAAGTAATATAAAAATATTAATTTATTTACTTACCAAGGTGGTGTACTACTTTTCCGAAAGAATTTATTTAAAATAAATAAATTAAATAAATCTTTAAATAATATTTTGTGTTCTTTTTTACCTATCACACAATTTCTGAAAAGATACTATCATAATTTTGTTCAAAAGAACTTTAGATAAATCCTTTTAGGGGATTTTTTGAATTCTTTTAAAAAATTGGTATTTCTGAAAAACAAAACTTAAATGGTTATTTCTGAAAATATCTCTAATGTTACATACTTGCATTGTTTGATCTATTGTGATTTTAAATGAATAACTTGCTTACAAATGTTTTTAGGGTAGCGTGCAAGTGAAGATAAAACATATGGACTTTTAGGGATATATAAGGTTTGTTGATAACTTTTATGGAGTTTTCAGAATAGAAAATCGAAAGTTGAATATAATTGAATCCCTGCAGAGAAAATAATATAATGTTCACAAATATTTCATATATTCTTTCCAAGTTATATGTTTTTCGAATTAATTCTATGAACATCAAAACTAAATCGTCTAATCTTTTCTCAGTAAAAACTAAAATATTCAATTGAATTAGATATGAGATATTGTGATTTCGTGAATATGTATAAAGTATGAGTGCCAAAATAAATTTTCCAAATGTATTTCTAACTGTATTTCATGTCTTAAGCGTGTGCGTTATTAAGGGTATCATATTCATATTATATTCGTGATATATTTCAAATAGTTTCCACGCATAATCATCTCTTTAAATAATAATTCTGTTTTTTTAATCAGTTAATAATTATAATTCTTTATATAAATAATTGGAGTATCTAGAAGAGGGCATTTAGACTTTTTGTTAGAGACGTATTCCCCGATTCAATTTTTTTTTTGAAAAGGGGAAGGAATATTACCTTGAAATGTAAAAGGGTGCAAATAATTGAATCAAATTGGGTAAAAATAAATATTTTAAATACTTTGGCTCAGAGGAATGATTAATTATAATAACACATAGGATAAAAAAAAAGGGACACGATGAGGTCGATAGTTTGACTTTGTAAAAGACGAATCATCAGGCCTTTGACAACCAAAGTCTGGTCAGAGAGTATATATCATAATAAATCGCATTATGCTTATATATATAAGAAAATAAAATATGCTTTATAAAATTTAAATATTCTTGTTAATATTTTTTTAATAGTATATATAAGAAATCCAATAAAGTTTATTTCTGTTTTAATTGTTAAGACAATATTGAAATTATAATTTCATTACAATTTTAATTTATCATAATGACAATAACATTTTATCTGCGATTACCATTCTTTTATGTAGTTAAGAAATCAAACTTCCAAAAAAATATAGAGTATTTGTAATGCAGGGCCATAGATAAGTACTAAATTAGTTCTCTCTCTTCGGGTACTATTCATTCTATACTATTCACTATCAAAAATCAGTTTTACCCCTTTGTTTCATATCTAATTACATCTTTCTATTTCTCTCTCTTCAAAACAATCTCCGATGAAGAAGAAAAAGAAGAAAGAGAAGAAGAAGAAGAAAGAGAAGAAAAAGAAAGAAAGAAGAATGAAGAAGAAGAAAGATGAAGATGAAGATGGAGGTCGGTGTTCGTGACGACGAACAACGGAAACGTCTCCAACTCGTGTTACACAACTATGATAACATGAGTTGTCTTGATAATCGAATAGATAATTCATAATCAAATATGAGTTATCTTGATAATATGAATTATCAATATGAGTTATCTTGATAATCAAATAGATATCTATTATCAAATATGAGTTATCTTGATATTAAAAGTTATCAATGTGAGTTATCTTGATAATCGAATAAATATCGATGATCAAATATAAGTTATCTTGATAATAAGAATTATCAATATGAGTTATTTTGATAATCAAATAGATATATGTAAATATGAGTTATCTTGATAATCAGACCATGGAATCCACTTTCTCGTTTGTAATATTTGTAGGGGTATTTTGGTTAGAATCTGCACAATTATTTTTGCAAAACTAATATCAAATTATTACACGCCAGATACTTAATTTTTAGATTATTACACGCCATATATTTAACTTACCCAAAAATACATATCTGAACTCTTTTATTGTTGTTGTTAACATAAAAAAAACTATATTTCTTCTATTGCTTACTTTTATTAATTAATCTAATGGCTACCTTACCTAATTATATGCTTTTCTTGCTATAAATGCTACCTAATTAGTAATAATACGTTAAGAATATAATTTATGAGGTCGACAATTGGCTATATATTAGAATGCCCAAAGAAAAAGCGAAAAGAAAGGTCATAGTTTATTTCCCTTTATTTTACCCCACTTGAACTTTCATTTTCACAAGTCTTTAATAACTGCTCTACAGATGCTTTTATTGCACAATTTTTTTTAGTTAAAGAATAGATTGTATTACGTTTCCATAAAAAACAAAATTGGATCTGCCACTACACATACGCACATAAATATTTGTTCTATGTATATCATTTATCATTTATTATTAACCGAGAGAACATTGCATCATTGCTTGCGTTATAAAAGGTCGTTCGAAACACGTACTTACGTACGTGCGAGAGTCCATAGTCACTAATCCACTATGGTGAGTCACTCTTTGCCTTGGACATATAATCCCAACAATTTGGTACCACTTTCGTCTTACAGTATCTTTCCACATTTTGATTCCATTATTTGTATAGGTTCTTTGATTTAATTTTATTTATTTCGGTATAACTATTGCAAATACATCCGTTTTTTTTTATTCATTGGCCCATTAGTCGTGGGTTTTCTGATTTGATTGCAAAATATATAATTAAGTAATTAACAAAAAAAGAAGAATAATATATAATTAAGTATATATCTGTATTCAAGTTTTTGTGTGTGTTGTAATCTTATATTTTGCATTGAATATCATATATGACACAAAACATGAAATTGTTACATAAATATATCACCAATAAAATGTGGAATATATAAACCAATTGTGGGAATAATTTTACACTTGGCTTACCATTATAAATGTAAAAACAACCAAGAGAGGTGCCTATTATTACATAGAGATGCGAACTGCAAGCATCTATATACATAAAAAAAATATAATAGTTGAATACTAAGAGGTAAAAAAATCTAATGACAAATGGGCTAGGGTTAGCTAGGCTGATCCCATACAAAGAGGTAAAAAGGTTGACACGAAAAGAAACTATGAGTACTGTTGACCAAACCAAACCAACGTAAGTTGGGTTTATACAGATGAGCCTTATTACATGATTGCATGAAGATTAGAGAGAAGAGATAATTGAGCTGTGTTATCTCTGAAGCCCATATGATAAGAAGACGTTAAAGGTTCTTAGGGATAGATACATAGATGCATATATATATCTTTCTCCTATACCTTGTAACGTAGTGTTTTGACGATCATCTCTCTAGGGCTTCTTCTTGTGATATGTAAACAAAGCTTGTATTTCTCATATTCATAGTGGAAGTTGAGGGCAAAAGATCCCTCCCCAGACGTACTGGTTAGAGGCCGGGAATTGGGTGAACAAACTTCTTGTGTTCTTAGTTGATTTCCATATTTGTCTTGGTGTTGCAGAGAGGTTAAAAACCTCACAAGTGGTATCAGAGCATCCAGGTTTTGGATCGCACATCAAGGCTGATCTGCTACATTACCTGTTACAAAAGATTGCAAGTCGTTAACAAAAAAAATTCTGTTAACCATGGAACCAACCCACGGAAGGTTTGAGATGGACAAATTTGATGGTAAAGGTGATTTCGGTATGTAGAAATACAGAATGATGGGTCAATTGGAAATACAAGGTTTACTTTTAGTAATTCAGGAAGGTTTTACCGTTTTGTCAGAATCTGAAAAGTAAGAAGGGTCAGAGGTAAAGGTTGATCAACAAGAGAAAAAGATTGATCACAAGAAGGCTGACAAGGATCTTAGAGTGAAAAGTCTATTGGGAACGTGCTTAAGTAATTCTATTATGAGGAAGATCATGAACGAAACCACGACCTTGAGCATGTGGAAAGCACTTGAAAAGATTTATCAAACCAACTCGCTTCCCAACATAATCTACTTGAAGAAGCAATTCTCTTGCTACAAGATGAAAGAAGACAAGACGATAGAAGAGAATATTGACATTTTTCTGAAACTCGTTGCAGATTTGGAGAGTCTCAAGGTTACCATCTCCGAAGAAGATCAGGCCATTCAACTCTTGTCAGGACTTCCAGCAGTTTATGAACCATTGGTTCACACCCTTCAATATGGAAGCGGAAAGGAGACACTTACAGTAGATGAGGTGGTAATTGCTGCTTACTCTAAAGAAGCTGAGCTAAGGCAGAAAGGGTTACTCAACAGAAGTGGGCAAGCAGAAGGTTTGTATGTTGAGTCACGTGGGAGAACAGAGAAGAGGTCAGAGAATGGTAATGGAAGCTCAAATCAGTGGAGAGGAAGGTCTAAGAGCAGAGGAGGAAAGAAAAACAACAAAGGTTGTTTTATCTGTGGAGATGAAAGGCATTGGAAAAGGGAATGCCCTCGTAGAAAGAAACATAAAGATTCCGCAAATACTGCAACAGATTTTAAGGAACCTATGATCTTAACTGTTAGCACTCAAGATTCGATGAAAGAATGGGTTATGAATTCGGGCTGTTCATATCACACTACACCATACAAGGAAGCATTGTTTGACTTCAAGGAGCTTGATGGTGGTAAGGTGCTAATGGCTAACAACACTCATGGTGACATCAAAGGAATTAAGAAAATCAGAATTTAGAATCCAAATGGTTCTGAGGTAATACTCACAGCTGTCAGATACATCACAGAGGTGAGTAGAAATCTGATTTCCTATGGGATGTTAGAAAAATCAGGTTGCAAGTATGATGGAAGAAATTTCATGGTGCACTTCTACAAAGGTGGGAAGAGAGCATTATCTGGAAAATACAAAGACGGGTTGTATTATCTACAAGGCACGGTTGCTAAGAGTGAGGAGAACATTTCTAGAGTTGAGAAAGAAGTCAAAAGGAAGAAGTCAAAGAAAGTGACATTTTGTCAGAATCTGATTCAGGGACTAACTCCTCATGGTTTTGAAACAGAAAGTACATCATCTCAAGGTGGAGACTCTCCTTCATCAGAAGAATCTGAAAGTTTAGAAGAAATTGAGTCTAAGGAGAGCAACGAAGAATCTAGGACTGAGACAGAATCTTCATTGGATGATTACTTGAAAAGTAAGAAACGGAAGCATTGGAAAAGTGCTGGTGAAGAGGAATGTTCAAACAGAGAACTTGAGAAGAATGACTTGAGAAAAGTTTAAGAGATATTGGGAATGGGTATCTTCGGAGAAAGAGCTAAAGAAGATGTGGTAACAAAAGCAGTACCTGGACAGAAGCTTCAGATTTGCTGCGAGCTTCTAAACACCATCTGATGCGGGACTCAGCTCCAGGTAACTCCACTATCGACATGTTACTCTCGCAGGAAGAAGAACATAGAAACGGGTCAGTTTCAGAGATGTTCTTATGTCGATAAGATAAAATCAGTTTGATTAATGGGTTAAAGGAGTTACTTGGAGGAGGCTGGAATTGGTAAGGAAATACTGATTCCAGGTGGAGCTGTTGGAAGATTCAAGAGAAGACATGTTAGTTCTTCGGTGAGTCTCCTTGAATTTTTGGGATATAAGTCGAGAGTGGGTATTTTGGAGGTAAAAGAATTACCAGAAGCAAGAGAGAAGGTTGATCTCTCGTGAGAAGCAGTTGAGACTAAGGTTCCACAAGCAAGTCCGAGTTTCAAGGTAACATTATTATCGTAGAGTGCTAGCAAAGACAAAAGGCAGAGGAACAAGTTGGTTTCTAAAAGCTTTTGTCATTCGATAATAAAATTCTAAGGAAATGGAAAAGGAAGCAGGTGGCCTGTGAGGAATCAGAAATCGCAGAATGTTGATTTTGGTTCTAGGTGGAGTTGAAGAAAGGGAAAAAGAAACCAAGTTAGAGTTTCATAAGTCTCATATAATATGGAAGAGACCAGGCGTGGAGGAGATGATTCAGGTCAAGAAGGTTACCTGGAATCATAGATACATCGGAGAAGACAAAGCAGATCGTCGGAGAAGCTGTTAAGGAGATAAACACGGGTTAAAGTTTTATGGTTTCGCAAAGAGAAATTCCAGAAAGTTCAAAGCTCAAGTCGTCACATTGAAAAAGGATAGACACGAGTTTGATGGTTACCTGGATATTTCAGAGGTGGGTCGTCGGAAAAGATGACCGAAGTTGAGATATGCGTCGGTTGGAAATCTCACAGGGAAAAGGACTTGCAGAAGTCAATGTTCTGCATACGGATAAAATCGACAAAGGTAAAAGCAAGGAAACGTGATGAATGGTTACCTTGTTTAGGATTGCTGCGATGGGAAGACTTAATTTTTCTGGAAAAGCTGAAATGTATCGCAGAAGGAAAAATAATTTAAAGGATAAAAGATTATGCTAGAACGTCACGACATAGAGATGTCTATGAGCTGAGAATCTTACCGTAGAGTTATGATGGTATCGACGGCGAGTTTGGTACCGGGAAGTCGAAGAAGGCGGAGGGCTGCCTAAATCGAAGGAAATTAATCGATTTCAGAGGAGGTGAATTTCAATTTCAGGTCTCGGATGCTGTAGAAGATAGAATCGATGTGGGTGTGCTCTGATTCGGGAATTGCAGTAGAGAAGAAACAGAAAAATCACAGGAGATGCAGATGTTGATTCGTCGGGTATCTCAAGTCGAGGGCTCTTGGGGTTTTGTTTCAGACAGTGATGGTGATAGAGAATTCACCAGAAGAACCATGGATTCTGGTTAGAATAAAATTGTTGTGGTTCATTACCGAAATGAAGCAAAGGGAATCATGAGCGTCGGGATTCAAAGGTTGAGATGGGTTGCAATTTGCGAAGGAAATCGCCAGAGGATGCAACAGTGGTCGTAGTCACACCGGAGATAGACGCCGAGGTGGAGTGTCATGGATAATCTGAGAGAGAGAGACAAGCAAAGCTTTGGCGAAAAAAATAAAGTTTTTTTTTCTTTGGTATGGTCAAAGGTGGAGATTGTGATGTTGACCAAACCAAACCAACGTAAGTTGGGTTTATAAAGATGGACCTTATTACATGATTACATGAAGATTAGAGAGAAGAGATAATTGGGCTGTGTTATCTCCGAAGCCCATATGATAAGAAGACGTTAAAGGTTTTTAGGGATAGATACATAAATGCATATATATATCTTTCTCCTATACCTTGTAACATAGGGTTTTGACGATCATCTCTCTAGGGCTTCTTCTTGTAATCCGTAAACAAAGCTTGTATTTCTCATATTCATAGTGGAAGTTGAGGGCAAGAGATCCCTCCCCAGACGTACCGGTTAGAAGCCGAAAACTGAGTGAACAAATTTTTTATGTTCTTAGTTGATTTTCATATTTGTCTTGGTGTTGCAGGGAGGTTAAAAACCTCACAGAAACACAATCGAATGAGCAACCATTTTTTTTGTCAACTTATAATTGTTTTGTCAAACTTTTGAAAAATCCGAAGTTAAACACGATTCTCAATGTTGCTTCTATAATTGCCACTCATTTGGCCCACGCCATACGTATGCATGTCCAATGACCTCGTATTCGAAGTTAGAACACATAAGACCACTTCTGTTACAAAAAAAAAAAAAAAAAAAACACGTAAGACCACTTTACAAAACACACACACACATATATATGGCGTGTTTGTGTATATATATAGTTATTTTCTTCTGTATATATAGATTAGCTTATAAAAGAAAACTTTTCGTTATAGTATATAACATGATTTTAAAACCAAAAAGGTATATAACATGATTTTTAGGCCTAATTGTTAGACGATCACGCAATTGTTGTTTTATTTCCCTTTACCAAAAATTTGTTGTGTTCTTTATATCTATTTATTAAAATGGTACATGACATAATAAATATATACAAAAAATATGCTAGTGATTCGTTCGCTATTATCATAGTATAAGTCTTATAATGTGAAAAATAATAACTCGCAACGAACAATTTGTTTTATAAGCCTTTTTGTAAAAAATATGAAATGAAAGATTGATTACAACAAACATTAAAAGAAATATAAATTGTCAAAGAACAATAAATTAGAACTTAGTGTACGTTGTACATGAACAAAATCAATACATTTACTACCACTTAGTTGTGATTGTACTCAGTTGCTCTTAATGGTGAATTGACGGGTTTTTTTCCGAAGAAGAAAGGTTTGAGACAAGGAGATTCGATCTCTTTTTCGTTGTTTGTTCTTGTCTTGTCCAATAATCTTGATGAGGCGGCACATAATTTTCAGTTTAGAATCCATTCCTTATGCGTGGATCCTTTGGTGACATATTTCAGCTTCGCGGATGACGTCTTTATTTTCTTCGACTGGTAGATGAGACATCACTAGCATCAATGAGAATGTTTTACCTCGTCTCTAGTCTTAATCTAAACTTACACAAGTCTTGCATATTTATTGGTGGAAACATACTGAATAGTTCAGAGAGCTTGTAACTACTTTTGGTGTCACTCAAGGTGCTCCTCCTGTCCGTTATTTATGTTTGCCTCTTTTACCTCATAAATTAAGACCGATCGATTATCAGCCTCTCCTCGACAAGGTCATTGTTCGGGTTTCTTCATGAACAGTTAGGCATTTGTCCTTTGCGGGTAGATTGTAGCTCATTCAATATGTTCTTTATAACATGATCAATTTTTTGCTAGCGGTTTTCCCTCTCCTAAAGAGGTGTTTCGACACTTTGGAGAAGATTTGCAACGTTTTTCTTTGGAGCATAGCACCTAATTCAGCTAGAGGAACCAAAATATTTTGAGATTCGGTATGTACAACAAAGGAGAATGAAGGCTTGGGCCTTAGAAGACTAACTCAGTGGAGTAAGGATTTTAGGCTTAACCTTATTTGGTTGTTGTTTGCTGGTGGAAGATCATTATGGATTTTCTGGATAAAAGCAATGATTATAGGAGGTAGGTTCAGGCAGCTAGATTTGGAAACGTTTGATAAAGCTTCGGGCGCGCATTAGCTAGGCCATTCCTCTCTTGTGAGTTGGTTAAGGTTCTATGGCTCTCTTTTACCTCTATGATTTGACGAACCTTGGGCCTCTAATTGAACTTACGGATCCCATTGGTCCTCAAGCTTTAAAAATAGCTTTCATGGCTTTGGCTTCTCAAGATTTGCAGGGACATATACTTCTTGGCTGCTCCCACGAGGTAAACATCCGGTCAATGAGCTTTTAAGGCAGTGCTTGCCATCTCAAATTTTAGACACAAATTCATTCGCACTTGATTCTTTTCTTTGGAGAAACTCTCATGATGAACATCCTGGTTTCTTCACATCAAATAAAACTTGATCCTCTTGTGAAGAATTTATCCCACCTTGGAAGTGGGAAGGGATTTGGGTCAATCCACTCATTGACACTTGGTTTTGAGTTGGAAGGCTATGAAACTTAACATGGTATCAGAGCCCAAACACACACTTCCCAATCCAAACCGAAATCGATCCGGTCCATCGAAAGAGGTCCGATCGATCTAATATGAAATTAATCTTATAATGAAATAGTGTCGAGATTAATGACTAGACGGGCCATTATCTCGAGGGGACATGTGAAGAATATATCCCACCTTAAAAGTGGGAAGAGATTTGTGCTAATATATAAAGGACATAGGCCAATCCACTAATTGACCATGAAATTAACACTTCTGTACATCTGCAGCAAGCACAAGTACCTTGGTTCAAATATGTGTGGTTTTCACAACGAATCCTTAAGCATGCTTTCATTCAAAGGGTGGCGGTTCGTGACAGGTTAACCACTAGGGATTGATTATTGCGTTGGAGATTGATTGTACCTAGCTCTTGCCTTCTTTGTTCCTCGGGTTCCGAAACCAAAAAACACTTATTTGTTGCATGTCGCTTTCGCAAGGGAACTATGGGAGACACTGTTTTCACACCAGTCCTTGTCGCCTCCCTTGTCTTTTGATGGTATGGTAACTTGGGTAAGGTCATCAACTCTACACTCCAAGCTCAAGATTATTGTGAAGCTATTGTTTCAAGTAGGCATCTACGAACTATGGAAAGAGAAAAAGTCACGTCTTCACACCTCAGTCTTAAAAAACCTCAACCAAATCATCATGCAACTCCATCAAGTTCTGCATGGTAAATTAGCAGGATCACTGGATCAATCAGCACAACACAACCGAATCACTATCACTCCAACTCGAAATGCTAAGAGCTACTTATACACCTGGTTTCGCTTCATTCAAAGGTAGAGATTATCAATATCTTCTAAAAACATCTCACTTTTTTTGCTTCACATGTGTTTCACTTTAACTTATGTGTTATGTATTTACTTAAGGATCATGCTTAAAATGGTATATTTGTAAGCAAACATTATGATGAAATGAAATATGCAGTAAAAAGAAAGATAATTTTTTTTTATTGTGATTTGAAAAGTCATGAACGTTGACATACAGTATTGTATATTATTTTGTTAATTTTTTATATTATAACTCTAATAAAAAATTATTTTAGGTTGACCATTGATCATGCATGGTTATTTTTTGAATTTTATGTTTTGGTCACTATCAGCTCTTTCTCATGCTATGGGAATTAGTATGTAATCGGTTCTGAATCCATTTTATGTTATGTTTCTGTTTTATGTTATGTTATGTTTTATTTTTTTACATTTTATGTTATGTTTCTGTTTTTTTTATAAAATAATAGAAAATTAATCTGATCGATTTGATTCTAAATTGCGCTGATAGCGTTCATATATTACAACCAACATATTTTCTTTGCAAATAACAATCAACATACATTAGTTACACGTAATTCAATGAAAATGAAATATAATGAATCTTATAGTGAGTTAAGATCCCGAAACTTTTTTTTTTTTTTTTTGTAATTAAGATCCCGAAACTTAATCTGCAATTTCTTGCAATATTTACTTCCTCAAAGTTTATATAGGATTTAGAATAGTGGAAGCAAATAAATTTTACGTGGATCCGTCTTCTCAAACAAAACGATCTATTTTCTCACGAACTATGACCATATCCCTCTAGATCTCCACCGAATTATGCCCTATGTATATCTTTCTACGAAATGAATGTTGTTAAAGACGTAAATTCTCCGAAAAGAAATTTCGAGGCTTATATCTCCACGGATGTCGGTTTCCACGATTTATATTCTTAACCAGAGAGCAAACCATTAAACCTCGAAACCAAACCGAAAAAACCCAATACGAACTAAAAACCCTGACCCGAGTTAAACCCGGACCCGTATATCCATCAACCTAAAATCCCCAATTTTCCCCAAAATCCCTTTTTTTTTTGAAATTCTAAGAACCCTAAAATCGATTTTGCAAATTCGATTGTTCTAATCAAGAATTCCCGAAATCTAGTGTAAGTATATTGTCAGGGTTTGAATTTCGTAGTCTCATTCTTCAATTTTGTTCTCTAGAAGCTCGATTTCGTGGTTAAAAATTGGTTTTTTTGGTGATGATTCTCGTTTTGTAGGTTGAATTTGGTGATGTCGGAGCTTCAAGTAATGTGTCTTCGCCATCGAAATCGAAGTCGCCATGCTCATCTCAATTTAATCGAAATCAATAAGAACCGTTCATCCCTGTGGTTGCTGCCTCCATTTGGTCAGGTACTGTCCAATAAACTTACAATCTAATTATTCATAAGAGTTGATTCTGTCAAATTATCGCTAAATTAATCTCTCTTTCGATGTGAAGGTTGGTAGTAGTAATCTCAGGGCTCTCTTGTTCAACTGCGGTTATCGAACATAATTTCAGATTCTTAGTTTTGTTTTGTTTATCTCTAACGCAGGATGAGGAGGTGTGTCAATTGTTTACTGGTAAGAGTAATCTGGAGAACAATGTAGAAGCTGTTCGTGTTATTAGAGATCATCACTTGAATATTGGAAAAGGAATAGCTTACGTCTTGTTTAAAACACGGGTATGTTGAAAAATCATTTTTTATAAAGTTTCCAGGGATAACTAACTAAGATCTGATGAATCCTTTTATATATGCGTTAACTTAAAGGAAGCTGCAAATCTCGTAATCAAGAAAGGATATTTGAAGCTTAGGGACAGAGAATTACGTATTTCTCGAGTCAAACCCGATGCAACACCATCAAAGAGAAAGAACAATCCTTCTGAAGCTTACTCACCAGCTCAGAAAAGACAACAAAAAGACAAACGCGAAAGGTTCAAAAGAGAGCACTGGTAAGCGATTTGCAGGGACTAAGCGTAAACAGGAAAGCCGAACTCCTGAAATCTTCTCTAAGAAGAAGAAACCAAAGCGGTTTTAGGCGGTTTCTTTCAACCATTATGTGAACCTCTTTCTTCTCCCTTAGCTTTGATACTTGCCGCTTTTGTATTGTCCTATGTCAACATGATATAACTCACTGTAATGACTTCTTATGGATAATCTATGATAAAGACTTCAACTCTCTTATTGGGTTTTATAATTTCATCATTACGGTTTGGCATTTCGACAAGCACTCAAAAAGTTCATCAATACCGATAACATCCCTCAGCTCATCCTTTTCTACCATTCGATTTAGCTCCTCGATGATATGATATGATATGAAAGTAAAACAGACCAGCAAGCAGAGTCGGAAACTTCCATTCACACGATACAAATGAAGAAGCCCATGATTTTTCCAACACTGTTTTTCTTTTAGTAAGAGCTGGAGGTAAGGAAAGCAATGGAGATCTCAAGGAGAGACACAGAAAGTAACATGCGCTGGATCCACACACACAAATCTCTTCTTACTCAGTAAGAGAGTGAAGGAGACAAGCCCTCGTTTAGATGATTGTGGGTTGACAAGATTTTTTGATTTGGGGATTTTCGATTTACGGTTTTCGATTTTGGGGAATTTGGGTTTATTCGGGTCTAAGTCATAATCCGGTTTTGGGTTAGTTTTACATGGTTTAGATTTGATTAGAAAACATTAAACCAACTAAAACCAAAGCATATCGGGTCTGAGGTTTCGAACTTTTATTCCGTGAGGATATAAACCTCGAATTTTGTTTTCGGGGGAATTTACGTCTTTAATTTTTATTTCGTGGAGAGATATACAGAGGACATAGTTCGGTGAGAATTTGGAGAGATATGGCCTTAGTTCGTGGGGAAATAAATCGTTTTCCCGTCGTCTCACGACCAAGTTCTCGACGTGGCTATTCTCTGTCTATGAATCGTGTAGTATTTTTTGTTTATTGTAATCGTATTTTAATCGTTTCAAAATGAAAAAATAATTTACAAGTTCTCCTAAAAGCTACAGAAATCTAATTATATTTGAAAGCAACAAAATGTTTTGATCTTAAAATAAGAGGCCACGAGAGATCTACTAGCCCAAGCTGATTCAGCTATTAATAGAGAGGCCTTTTTGAAGAAAAGGGCATCGAAGCTTTTATATTTATTTAGTGGGAAAATGAAACAAAGGAAATGTCTGAGTTTGGGCCTCATTGACGGAATTAGAAAAAGTACACGAACGAACCCGTAATAACATTAGAACTGAAATCTGTATAATCGTGTGAATCAATCAAAAAGTTCTTTTTTTTTTTTTGGTTCCAGAATTTTATATACCGACGGCCGTGCTTACGGCAAAAAAAATGAAACATTCGCCTATGGCAAAAATTTTTTAAAAAAAATTAAGAGCATTTTCTATTAGTTCGCCTATGGCAATTTAAAAAAAAAAAAATTAAAGGCATTTTCTATTAGTTTAATGAACATTTGCTTCTGGCAACCATCAAGGCACGGCTAACCGACCCAAAGCCTTATCATATTTTTAACTGAATAAACGTGACAAACTGACCATCTATAGTACTTTTAGTTATTTGCAGGGTAGAGATGTCAAACACGACTTGACTAGAAGTCTAGAAGCACATCAAGCATGTGCTTTTAGTTTTCACAATGTTTTTCTATTTTAGAGGTCAATTATGTATGTAAACAAGTTGTTATCTTCTTTAGGTGGTAAATTCAAAATTCATTAGTTATATTTTATATATTTCTAATAAATGAATTAGTTAGCCAAAATTTATTTTTCCAGCTTGGAGCCCATTCAAAGCTAGGACCGGTTCTGGTGGGCTTGAGACCCGTGGACCAGACCCAATCAAATTTGCTATGACTATGAGTTAGGTTTCGACATAGTTACACGGACTGACATGCTGATAGTTAGGCTCCAAATGGAAAAAGCGGTTCAAGTGGATCAGGCGGAACAAGTGCGGATCAAGCGGTTCAAAATATATGGTTGAATGAGAAATTAAAGTAGTACATGACGTATATTTGAATTAAATATAAATGTAATAAATATTGTTATGGTTATAAATATGTATAATATATTATACATAAAATAACTTCAAATACAATACACCAGTAAAAAACAAAAAAAATTAAGATCATGTATTTTGATTTGTCCATAACATATTTGCAATATGTTCTCTGGTCGGTTCTTTCGGGTTTTGAATAATTCGGATATAAACATTTAAGAACCATTTAGGAACCGAAAATAAAATCGGTTCAGGTACCTTCCAATTTGGTTCAATATGAATAGTTAATGTCATACCCGAATTATAACCGATTTTTTTTTTGTTCGGTTAGCTTACTCTTATCCGAGCTACCTGAAACTATCCGAAAAACCTAAAAAAATGGTTTGGTTTTAATGAAATTTGGTTACACTTTGCAAAAAATTAATTTTGATAAATATAACTAAGGATTTTTGAATTTCTCGCATATTTTGATCTAAACATAACTAATATATTCAGTTTATAATTGTAATTTTAGGTAGTTCAGTTATCTCAAGTAGTAATCGGATTATACGAGAAAACTATCGAAGATCCAATTAACGAATCAGATTTTGATAATTTATGTAATTGTTTTTTTTTCAGATTTTCTAAAACTAAAAAAAAAAAAAAAAGCGAATCGTAAATTCCACTGCATAATAGGGTGTATAAACAGTAGAGAGCATATTCTTACTTTTCTTTGTAATTTGTTAAGCAATTGATCTCCTCACGGATCATTTGCTCTTATTATTATTTTAATTAAAAAATACAGTACATTTTAAAAATTTATTGAATGGAATGCATAAGTGATTCTCTCACTTTACGTATGGAACTTCTTTTAAACGCCATTCCATTCAGGGCCTAAGTGTTGATGTCTTCAAAATCTAGGAAGGAGAGAAGTCGGAGAGATTGTTTANAAAGAAGAAGCAAGGGACGGGTAATGCTCTTAACTTATCTGTTTCTTCTTCACGATTCCCTCGAATTGAGGTGTATCCCTCTGCTTTAAGCAAGAATTCTTCTGCTGTTTCGGGTTCGGTGGTGTCCTAGAAACCACCCAGTAAGAATATATGAGTACAATCGCCTGGAATTGTCAAGGGGCGAGAGCTTATTGACGAAGCAGCACCTGCGGGAGTTGCACTGCTGTTTTTCTCCTGATTTTCTTTTTCTTTCAGAAACTAAAAATTCTTTTTCTTTCAGAAACTAAAATTTCTTTTTCTTTCAAAAACTAAAAATTCTTTTTCTTTTATGCAAGACTTTCAAATTTCTTTTAGTTATAATAAATTGTTGACCGTGGAACCGGAAAGAAGAAACGGTGGATTAGCACTTTTTTATATGGATTCTTTTGAAGTTACAATTGTTTTCGAATAATCGTATGATCGACATTGAGGCTATGGTTGATGGAAAAAGGTGTTTATGACCTTTGTGTATGGTGATCCGGTCGTTAAGTGCCGTGAAAATGTTTGGGAGCGTTTAACTAGGATGAGCCTTCTGAGGACGGGAGCATGGTTTATGATTGGAGATTTTAATGAGATGACAAGTAATCAATAGAAGAAAGGTGGTCGAAAACGGCCCAAATCATCGTTCTTACCCTTTAAAACCGTGCTCTCGAATTGTGGTATGATTGAATTCCCGTATAAGGAAAACTCCCTCTCTTGGCCCGGTTTCAGAAAAACTGGAAGAGTCTGATGTCGACTAGATAGAGCTATTGGTAATGAGGAATGGCACCATCTATTTTCCCACACTAATGTGGAGTATCTGAAATTATGGGGATCAGATCATCGGCTAGTTTTGGCTAGAATCCAATCAAAACCGGGCAGAGTTCAAAAAAGTTTTAAATTCGATAAACGCTGGCTAGGCAAAGCTGGACTCAACGACACTATTGTAGAGGGTTGGGGATCCTTCGACGGCTCTGATTCGAGGGATTTCCACTCGAAAATAGGGACTTGTCGTAAAGCAATATCTAGATGGAAGATATTGAACCCATCTAATGCAGCCAAGGAAATTGAGGATATCAAACGATTCTTGAACAAGCCTAAACAGACGACTCATTCCTAAGTGAAGAGATCATGAATCTAAAATGGGAATTATGCACTGCTTTTCGCGAAGAAGAATTATATTGGAAGCAAAAGCTGAGTTATTTGGCTAAAGGAGGGAGATCGGAATACGAAATTTTTTCACGGGACAACTTAACATCGATGGGAACGAAACAGAATCACAAAGATTAAAAAACATGATGGATCATGGGCAGAAGATGAAGACGGTATAGAGAAGGTAGCCACATAATATTTCCACAATCTCTTCACGACGACGTAGTCAAATGAGTTTGAGGAAGCTCTCCGGTACGTTACCGCGCAAGTCTCCCTAGAGATTAACGATTCCCTCACCCGACCTCCTACGAACGAGGATATAAAAAAGGCAGTTTTTGAGATAAATCCCAAAAAAGTGCCCGATTCGGATGGGATGACGGGCTTATTCTACCAGAAGTTCTGGGAAGCGACAGCAAAAGATATCATCAATCTGGTAAAAGACTTCTTTATCACGGGAAGTTTTGACGCTTGTCTCAACCAAACCAATATCTGCTTAATCCCAAAAACAGAGAGGCCGAGAGAGATGAAAGAAGTTAGACCCATCAGCCTTTGCAACGTAAGCTACAATATCATCTCCAAAATTCTGTGTAAACGGCTAAAACAATTCCTCCCGAAGTTAATCTCGGAGACTCAATCAGCCTTCGTGGCTAGACGTCTGATCACAGACAATATTCTTGTAGCTCAAGAAATCTTCCAATCCGATTTGCAAATCTAAATTTGTGGCAATAAAAACGGATATGAGTAAGGCATGTGATAGGGTGGAGTGAAATTTCTTGGAAGCCCTAATGCTTAAAATGGGCTTCGATGCGAAGTGGGTTTCATGTATCCGATGGTGTATGTCTTCGGTTTCATACCAAGTCCTTCTGAATGGAGAGCCGAAAGGAAATATAAACCCATATCGGGGTCTTCGTCAAGGAGATCCCCTTTCACCCTTCCTTTTTATCATCCTTACTGAAGCCCTTATCTCACAGCTCCAAGGAGCGGAACCAGAAGGGCATATAACATGACTAAAAATAGCGCAAGCAAGCCCAACGGTTTCTCATCTTCTATTTGCGGATGATAGCCTTTTCTTCTGTAAAGCGGATGTCCCGCCATGCATAGACCTGATGAAGATCATAAATTGTTATGGACGAGCCTCCGGACAACAGCTAAATGTCTCAAAATCGTCCATCATATTCGGAAGCAAAATGGCCCCGAGGTCAAGATTGAACTCAAGAAGACGCTAGGTATTTCGAAGGAAGGAGGTATGGTTTGTACATGGTCCTCCTGATACGATCATGGACATGCATGCCTTGGATGAGGTTCCGGAAGAAGCTTTGATCATTCCCGAAGGTCCAATGACGCGGTCCAAGACAAGGAGTTTAGCCGGAGCTGTTCGGAGAATACTTAACGAAGTTCGGATCGAAGAAGAAAACCAACTTAAGCTCAACGCCTTGACTTCACTATCAGCTACGATATCTTTTTGAAGTTGGCCGTTAAGCGTAAGTTGTTGTACTCTTTTTCCACTTCTCGGTTTTGTCCCGATGGATTTTCCGAGTTGGGGTTTTAATGAGGCAACACTTATGCTTATCATTTACGGTCCAATTTCATGAAGAATATCAAGTATATTTTGCATGGAAATTATACTAAGGAAGGAGCATTCTCACGTGGAAGGCTAAGAGACATTCAAACCTTGTTTTAATTCTTAGTCAAAAGTCTTTGGTCTTAGTCTTCACAATTATGTGACTTTGTATTTTCCAAGGCATTGTATTTTGTGCCTTTCTTCTTCACCCCTTCACCTTCTCTTCCTATAAATACTCTTTGTAGTTCTTCATTTCAATGATCCCGAATTTTATAAATTTTTTTAGAGATTTCTCTCCTTTGTTCCTTTGTGAACTTTTCGATTCTTTTGGTGGTTAGCCAAGAAAATCAAACATCCTTGAGTGGTTAGCTCTTTGATCAAATCCGAGCATTAGGTGGTTAGCCTTCTGTTCAAATCCGAGCATTAGGTGGTTAGCCGACGAGTCACGATTCCAAGGTGGTTAGCCGAAGAGTCACAAACGTTCCTTAGGTGGTTAGCCTTCGGAATAGGTTTACCGAGTGCCGTTCATAGCATTCGACGCAGCCGTTCATCTTCCCCGCCTTGCTCGTTCAAGGATTATCCCCTTTCTATTCCGCATCAAATACCGACAAGAGTGAGTTCCTTTGAGAGTGCGTATCAAGTGATATCAGAGCAACGCTCTTGATTGCCCGGTATTTTCTAACCTATTTTATCTCTTCATTTTTCTTTTCCTTCTATCTTTTGTAAAACCAATTCAAAAAAAAAAATCGTAAATCAAAAAAACAAAAACAATATTGGTTCGTAATTATTCACTTTTCATCTATCTTTGAGTTTTAAGATTTGGTTTTTGGAAGCTACCATCGATTTGTTTCGATTTAGTTCCTTAAGAACTGAGGAGAACTTCTAGAGTGTTGTGAGAGTATTACGAGTGTTGAGTGAATAAATTCGAGAGAAACACTTGTGAGAATATTTTTACTAACGTGTTTGCTCATTTTTGCGAGGTACCATGTCCGACTATTCTACTTGTTCATATTCACGGAAGTTGCGTGAGATGCGTGATAAGGCGATGGAGCGCAAGATGGACAACATAACCCATGTCTTAAATGAGATGCGCGATCGCATGACAAATCTTGAGATTAGGACACCGGCTAGGCAAGAAGGAAACAATGACGCAAACAATGGCGTTTCTCAAGGAGATAACTCGGCCGAGGATCAAAGATCCGACCGTAGTGCTGTCCGAAGAAACCCGCGAGTGCTGCCAAGGCATAGACGAGCCCAAAACCAGCCGATCCGACGAGAGCAACAAGGCAAGAACATCGATAATCCGTTTCACGATCTAGCCGATGAATCTGATAGGAATCAAAGTAGGCAACAACCGACCAGAAGGAGAAACGATAATGATCTCGGTGGTTTCAAGCTACGTATTCCATCCTTCTACGTGACTAATGATCCGGATGCGTTCCATGAGTGGGAAAAGAAGATTGACATCGTATTCGGTTGTCAAGACTTTATCGAGCAAAAGAAGGTTAGGTTGGCTGCTACGGAATTTCATGGTTATGCTGTTGATTGGTGGGATAGCGTTGTGACTAACAGAAGGCGTCAAGGAGAAAATCCCGTTGAGACGTGGGACGAGATGGCAAGATTGATGCGGAGACGGTTCGTGCCGATCCACTATAGTCACGAGCTACACCACAAGTTACGTAGGCTTCAACAAGGAAGTAAGGGCGTCGAGGATTACTACCAGGAGATAGAGCAGCTCATGCTCAAAGCTTATGTTGATGAGCCCCGTGATGCAACTATGGCCCGATTCCTAACCGGAATGAACCACGATTTGCAAGATCGCATGGAGATGCAAACGTATAACACCAAAGAGGAGATGTTGCACAAGGCAATTCTCGTGGAGCAGCAACTAAAGAGGAAGGGTGTTACACGGTCACCATTCGTGTCCAAGCCAAACTACACCAAACGCGAGAAGCCGAGTTACCCGGCCCGTGCCGATGCTAAGCCCAAAACGGACTATAAGCCTAGTTCGTCCGGTCACGACTACAAGGGTAAGACCAAAGTTTCTAATCCTTTACGAAACCGTGACATCGAATGCTTCAAGTGTAGGGGCAAAGGTCACTATGCGAACAAGTGCCCGAACAATCGCACGATGATCATGTTGGAAGGAGGTGAGATCGTGACCGAAGATGAGGAGGAATTAGATTCTGGACCGATCTATGATGACGAGGAGGAACATGCCGTCGATGGAGAGCTCCTTGTAGCAAGACGCGTTCTTCTTTCTCAAGAACCGTTCGTTGTAGATGAACAACGTGAGAACTTGTTCTACACTCGGTGCAAGGTTCAAGGTAAGACGTGCAGCCTTATAGTCAATGGAGGTAGTTGCACGAACGTTGCTAGCACGACTTTGGTAGAAAAACTTAACTTGGTGATGAGGGAACATCCGCGGCCGTATAGCCTTCGTTGGTTGAGCAACCAAAAGCAACTCAAGGTAACTCATCAAGTCGTGGTACCTTTGTCTATTGGCCGATATGAGGATGAGATCCTTTGTGATGTATTGCCGATGGAAGCCGGTCACATCCTACTTGGAAGACCATGGCAATACGATCGGAGAGCCATTCACGACGGTTACACCAACAAGCATTCCTTTGAGCATAAAGGAAGGAAGATCACTCTTGCGCCGTTGTCTCCCCACGAAGTGTACTTGGACCAGCTCATGCTCGAACAAAACCGCAAAGGTAAAAGCATTGTGAGTGATTCCCCAAACACATCTTTACCTAAAAATGAGAGTGAGAGTTCGAGAAAAACCAAGCAAAAGGCCGTTGAGAGAAAACCCGTGAGCAAAGAAACCCTTTTTGTGAGGCCGAGTGAGATTAAGCATGCGCTTATCACTAAGCAACCCTTTGTTTTGCTTATCTTTAAGGATGCTCTCGCTAGCATGACTAATCCCGAGCCGGATCTTCCGAGCAATGTGTTGTCTCTTTTGCAGGAATATAGTGATGTCTTCCCGGAGGATAACCCAGGCGGTTTACCACCCATTCGCGGGATATAACATCAGATTGACTTTGTTCCCGGAGCAACACTTCCGAACCGGCCCGCTTACCGAACCAATCCGGTCGAGACCAAGGAACTCCAACGAAAAGTCGGTGAACTCATGGAGAAAGGTCATATCCGGGAGAGTATGAGCCCGTGTGCCGTACCGGTTCTACTTGTGCCGAAGAAGGGCGGATCTTGGCGGATGTGCGTCGATTGCCGCGCCATCAACAACATCACGGTAAAGTATCGCCATCCGATCCCTAGGCTAGATGATATGCTAGATGAACGTCATGGGTCTAGTATTTTCTCTAAGATTGATTTGAAAAGTGGCTATCACCAAATCCGGATGAAGGAAGGTGATGAATGGAAAACTGCTTTTAAGACTAAGAACGGTTTATATGAGTGGCTTGTCATGCCTTTTGGTCTTACGAACGCACCTAGCACTTTCATGCGTCTTATGAATCATGTTCTAAGGTCGTTTATAGGTGTCTTTGTTGTTGTCTATTTCGATGACATACTGATTTATAGCAAGACACTTTATGATCATGTAGGACATTTACGTTTGGTCCTAGACGTGCTTAGGAAAGAACTTCTTTTTGGCAACTTTAAGAAATGTTCTTTTTGTTTGGATAACGTTGTTTTTCTAGGCTTTGTGGTGAGTGCACATGGTATACAGGTTGACGAGGACAAGATTAAGGCGATCCAAGATTGGCCGAGTCCTAAGACCGTTGGTGAAGTCTGAAGCTTTCACGGCCTTGCGGGTTTTTACCGAAGGTTCGTTCGGGATTTCAGCACCATTGTCGCGCCACTTACCGAAGTCATCAAGAAGGACGTGGGTTTCAAATGGGAAAATGCTCAAGAGGATGCTTTTCAGCTCCTTAAGCATAAGCTTACTCACGCCCCACTTCTCGTTTTACCAGATTTTATGAAAACGTTTGAGATTGAATGCGATGCTTCTAGTGTAGGTATCAGTGTCGTGCTAATGCAAGAGAAGAAGCCGATTGCTTTCTTCAGTGAGAAGCTCGGAGGCGCGACACTCAATTACCCGACATACGACAAGGAGTTTTATGCCTTAGTCCGTGCTCTCCAAACGTGGCAACATATCTTTGGCCGAAGGAGTTCGTGATCCACACCGATCACCAATCACTTAGGCATTTGAGGAGCCAACAGAAGTTGAACAAGCGACATGCCCGTTGGATGGAGTTCGTGGAGACTTTCCAGTACGTAATCCAGTACAGGCAAGGCAAAGAAAACGTAGTGGCCGATGCCCTATCTCGGAGGTATACTTTGCTTTCGACCCTTGATGCTAAGGTGCTTGGATTCGAGATGATTAAGGTAGCATACTGATATATCATGGTTTTTACCCGTTTTTGACCATGATATAAGTCATTTTATTGAGTATTTCTAGTGTTTTTGGAGTCTTTTAGAGTCTTTTTAGATTTTAGGTACGTTTGGAGCATAATTGGAGATATTGAAGCATTTTGGAGCATTTTGGAGCAAAGCAGAGATCATGTAGCTGATAAGTCGATTTAAAGCACGAGTATCGACCGATACCACTTATGGTATCAATCGATACCGACTGCAGAGAAACACATGTCGCGACTTTTCTGAAGTTTGAAAAAATTGCTCATTGGTCCAGAAGACTTTAATAATTACAATAAGCCCCAAAACGTGTTTGAGGTTATTAATTAGGATTTTTAGCCACTTTTGTAGGCTACGATTTACTCTATTCTGGTTTTTGTTGAGAGAGCTTTGGAGGGAGACAAGTCTGAACTTTGTTCGTCAGAGAAAAGATTTTCGAACCCTTGTTTTACTCTACTCTTATTTTATCTATTGAAGTATTATTCAGTCATGTTGCTTTCTTTGATCTCCATGTCTGAGTAGTTATCTTTTAGGTTTAGGGTTCTCATTAAAGGATTTCTCTGTATGTTAGATAGATCGATTTATTAGGATTCATAATCAATTAAGTTCTTCACCATAGGTTATTCTTAGTGCTAATTCTAGCTTGATCACCTAGAACTTAGATCTTAGGTTAATCAATTAGACACGAAAGTGTGATTGGAAACCTGACAGAACCTAGGGTGAGCAAAATAACTATCTGCAAAGAAATTTGGTTTAGTTGTTTTGTGAACATATCAAACCTGAACTCTAAAGCTGGTTTAGATCTTTAGGATTAGCAAAGAAATTTGGAATTTTAGGATTTAGACTTAGATAATTCTCACAACGAAAGTTGGTTAATTATAACTTAGTGATTTGAGTTTAAGAACCGTGCTAAATCTGAATCATGATAGATTGTTTTGTCTGCATTCTCAGATTTCCCGAGAGATACCCTGAACCTAGTTTTTCCCATTGAATTTACAACCCACTTGATAATCTTAGTTGTTTTCTGTTTAATCTATTGACTTAGCTTAATTCAAATCTTGCAATCTATTGAGTGATATTTTGAGTCTTTGTGGTTCGACCCCTAACTTACTGCAACTACTGCTTTAGTACTTTATGGTACTATATTTGAGCATATCACATACGCAACCGACCCCGACTTTCAGGAAGTATTTCTTACTTGTGAAAAGTTTCTTTCGGGAAAGTACTTTCGTAGCGACGGTTTCTTATTTTATGAGAACCATTTGTGCATACCTAACTCTTCTTTGCGAGACCTTCTTGTTAGGGAAGCACACGGCGGTGGCTTAATGAGACATTTCGGCGTAGCCAAAACCTTTTCCGTGGTGCAAGACCACTTCTTTTGGCCACATATGAAGCGATACGTCGAACAGATTTGTAGCTAATGCACGACATGTAAGTTGGGTAAGTCTAAAAGCCAAGGCCAAGGTATGTACACTCCTTTGCCTATTCCTAGTGCACCATGGACAGATATCTCGATGGATTTTGTGTTGGGATTGCCGAGAACTAGGAGAGGTAGCGATTCGGTTTTTGTGGTTGTAGATAGGTTTTCTAAGATGACTCATTTCATTCCTTGCAATAAAACCGATGATGCATCTAACGTTGCCGATTTGTTCTTTAAGGAAGTTGTCTGTTTGCATGGAATGCCTAGGACGATAGTTTCAGATAGAGATACCAAGTTCCTTAGCTACGTTTGGAAGACCATTTGGTCTAAGTTGAGGAACTAAGCTATGTTTCTTGACAACTTGTCATCCGCAAACTGACGGTCAAACCGAGGTGGTCAATAGGACCTTAGGGACACTTTTGCGGACGGTCATTAAAAAGAATCTTAAGTCATGGGAAGATTGCTTGCCTCATGTTGAATTCGCATATAACCATGCCATGCATTACACTACTTCTTTCTCTCCGTTTCAACTTGTTTACGGTTTTAACCCGCTTACACCTTTGGAGGCCTTTGAGTGAACGTGTAAGCATGGACGGAAAAAAGAAGGCAGAATTGGTGAACATCGAGCATAAGACTGAGCACGAAAAGGCAAAGCAGAACATCGAGCATAAGACTGAGCTTTATCGCAAGCAAGCCAACAAGGGACGGAATAAAAAGACGTTCGAACCCGGCGATCTCGTTTGGATCTACTTGCGAAAGGAGCGGTTCCCGGACGAAAGGAAGTCCAAACTCTTACCGAGAGTTGATGGACCATTCACGGTTTTGGAGAAGATCAATGACAATGCTTACAAAATTGATCTCCAAGGTAAGTACTCCGTTAGCTCTAGTTTCAACGTTTCTGATATTATTCCCTTTATTGCAGATGAAGATTTGAGGACAAATCCTTTTCAACTGGAGGAGGATGATACGATCATGGACATGCATGCCTTGGATGAGGTTCCGGAAGAAGCTTTGATCATTCCCGAAGGTCCAATGACGCGGTCCAAGACAAGGAGTTTAGCCGGAGCTGTTCGGAAGCTACTTAACGAAGTTCGGATCGAAGAAGAAAACCAACTTAAGCTCAACGCCTTGACTTCACTATCAGCTACGATATCTTTTTGAAGTTGGCCGTTAAGCGTAAGTTGTTGTACTCTTTTTCCACTTCTCGGTTTTGTCCCAATGGATTTTCCGAGTTGGGGTTTTAATGAGGCAACACTTATACTTATCATTTACGATCCAATTTCATGAAGAATATCAAGTATATTTCGCATGGAAATTATACTAAGGAAGGAGCATTCTCACGTGGAAGGCCAAGAGACATTCAAACCTTGTTTTAATTCTTAGTCAAAAGTCTTTGGTCTTAGTCTTCACAATTATGTGACTTTGTAGTTTCCAAGGCATTGTATTTTGTGCCTTTCTTCTTCACCCCTTCACCTTCTCTTCCTATAAATACTCTTTGTAGTTCTTCATTTCAATGATCCCGAATTTTATAAACTTTTTTAGAGATTTCTCTCCTTTGTTCCTTTGTGAACTTTTTGATTCTTTTGGTGGTTAGCCAAGAAAATCAAACGATCCTTGAGTGGTTAACTCTTTGATCAAATCCGAGCATTAGGTGGTTAGCCTTCTGTTCAAATCGATTCCGAGGTGGTTAGCCGACGAGTCACGATTTCAAGGTGGTTAGCCGAAGAGTCACAACCGTTCCTTAGGTGGTTAGCCTTCGGAATAGGTTTACCGAGTGCCGTTCATAGCATTCGACGCAGCCGTTCATCTTCCCTACTTGCTCGTTCAAGGATTATCCCCTTTCTATTCCGCATCAAATACCGACAAGAGTGAATTCCTTTGGGAGTGCGTATCACCTCCCTGAAAGGATATGTGGCTCGAAGAAACAAGCCTTTGCCTTTATTCAAGAACGCCTTAACAGCCGAATTAATTCCTCGTCAGCAAAGTTTCTATCAAAAGGAGAAAAGGAAGTCCTTATCAAATCGGTTGCCCAAGCACTCCCGACCTATGTTATGTCATGTTTCCTTCTACCCCAGAAGATTATTAATAAGCTTAAAGGCGATATCTCAAAATTGTGGTGGAATACCAAGCAAAATAATCGGGGCCTACATTGGATTGCATGGGACAAAATATGCCTCCCCATCGATAAAGGCGGGCTGGGCTTTCGTGATCTAAAGAACTTTAATCTCGCACTCCTTGCGAAACAATTATGGCGTCTTATCCAATTTCCGTCATCACTTCTCACATGGGTTCTAAAAGGAAGGAATTTTTGATACTCAAACCCGATAGAAGTGGGGAAAGCAAACTCCCCATCTTATGGGTGGCGAAGCATAATGGCTTCTCGTAGTCTCCTCCAAGCCAGCCTAAAGAAATCAATAGGATCGGGTTTTAACACGAGAGTATGGCATGACATTGGATCCCAGTAATTCCTTCTAGACCAGCCTCAGATAATGGCGTCTTCCGAAATCCGCATCTCTATGTTGGACACCTGATCGACTAGAATACCAAGGAATAGAAATTGGAGACTTTTCAAAATCTAATTGCCCCTGAAGACATCTCGTTAATATGAAGTATTATGCCGAGCCGAGGCTATAAGGCGGATGTTTTTGCTGGAATCATACAAAGTCTGGCATCTATTCGGTAAAATCAGGATATGCACTAGCAATCCAGCTGAAGGAGGAAGAAGGTCCGCAACAGATCCTCGAACCCAGCACCCAGCCCTTAAACGCAAAGTATGGACTTTGAAAACACCAAGGAAGATCCAGCATTTCCTATGGCAGGCAGTTTCGGGGTGTGTTCCCGTATGCAACAACTTGGCAGACCGTCACTGTGGTATGGACNNGGCATGATAATTGGATCCCAGTAATTCCTTCTAGACCAGCCTCAGATAATGGCGTCTTCCGAAATCCGCATCTCTATGTTGGACACATGATCGACCAGAATACCAAGGAATAGAAATTGGAGACTTTTCAAAATCTAATTGCCCCTGAAGACATCTCGTTAATATGAAGTATTAAGCCGAGCCGAGGCTATAAGGCGGATGTTTTTGCTGGAATCATACAAAGTCTGGCATCTATTCGGTAAAATCAGGATATGCACTAGCAATCCAGCTGAAGGAGGAAGAAGGTCCGCAACAGATCCTCGAACCCAGCACCCAGCCCTTAAACGCAAAGTATGGACTTTGAAAACACCAAGGAAGATCCAGCATTTCCTATGGCAGGCAGTTTCGGGGTGTGTTCCCGTATGCAACAACTTGGCAGACCGTCACTGTGGTATGGACTGTTCTGTCCGAGATGTGGAGCGGATGTGGAATCTATCAACCACCTCCTTTTCGACTGTCCCCCAGCAGTCCAGACCTGGGCACTTTCAGGAATTCCATCCAGTCCGGGCCTTTTCCCAGGTGAATCTCTCTACAGGAACTTTGATTATCTCCTTTGGCGGGCAAAGGAAGAAGGTGCAATGGAAAAACAGCTAGAGGCTTTCCCGTGGATAAGTTGGTATATTTGGAAGGCTAGGAATGACAAAGCCTTTAAGGGCAAGGATGTTTCTCCCATGGATACCCTCCAACTCGCTATCCATGAAGCAGAAAATTGGAAAGTTGCACAAGTGGTCTCGCAAATAGGTGAAGAAAGCGTCCATCCACCGGACTCGCCTCAAGGTGTTGAGAGAAGTGGACCAAGACCTCGATGTCAAATAGATGCCTCATGGGCATCCGATGATGACCTGTTTGGGGGTGGTTGTGTAATAGAGCTAGTGAACGGACGAAGAAATTTCGGCGCCTTTGCGAAGGAACGAACTTTATCCCTCATTCATGCTGAATTTAATACTTTATTATGGGCCATGAAGACCGTCTTGCTGCTAGGAGAACTGGCAATGACTTTTGAAACAGATTGCCTACAGATGATTAAGGTGATCAATGAAGAAGAAGAATGGCTCGCTTTGGCCTCAGAATTGATGAGTTCTATCATTTGCGTTATACTTTTGTTCATTTAGATATTTTATTTATTCCTCGTGCTTTCAATGTCCGTGCTGACTCCCTTGCAAAAGGGGCTCGAGCCCGAGGTATTGTTTTCTCCCATGTAGACTCTTTGATTCCGATATGGATGGCCTCCGAGACCACCCTACTAGAATCATCGTAATAATATATGAAGCTTTTGACGTCAAAAAAATAAAAAAATCTACTATAGTATGACATGTACATTTGTGTACGGTACACAGAGAAATAATAAGAAGGTAAAATCGTTTGTTACCTATAATATATGAAAAATAGACAGAATTGCACCAGATAACACTTATTTCACGTTTTTACGATTTTCACTTTTGATTTTTTTTTATCGTTTAGCATCGAAATGATCGTTTTACCCCTCCCGTTAACGTTATGTGTACCGTCTATGGTCGTACACGGCGTACTTTGCAAAATTCTCACGGCTATGTACTGTCAAAAAACTATGAACAGTGTTCTAAGTGCTAAAAAATTACAAAATCTAGAAAATGCTAATTCTTGCAAAACTCTCTCAAAATAATAAAATGTTGAAAACTAACAAACAAAAAATAAGTGACAAATGCAACTATCTCTTTATAATTATCTTTAATCTTTAATAAACTTTTTATGTTCCAACAAATTAAAATTTAAAAGTAATAGTATCTCACGTTTGGTTGGTGTACGTAATTATATTTTTATCACCATTTGACTTATTTTTATATGAGTGCTATAAAGAAAAATCGGTTGCTTTTTATAAGTTTTGTTTTAATATATGATGTAGAAATAAAAAATAAAAAATATATTGAAAATGAAAAAAACACTCTGACCCAACAAAGATCAAAACTTTTTGAAAAATGCTGTCATTGTTCCCTACGTTCCAAACAAACAAAAATATGTTTCCACATTTTACTAACGTTAGTCCTGTCCAAAAGAAAAACATCAATATTGAACTTTGTTTTGTCTCACTAATGTTTTGTACCGAGACAAAGAAGTCTTTATACGGTAACAAATATGCAAAACGGCCGTACAAAACATTTGATATTAGTGCTATATAATATGAGTTCGTCTGCACTAAAAATTAGATTAATATAAAAATCTACGGCTAATGGTCGTAATTGTGTAAATATTGCAGTTGTCATATAGATACTACTACAATATAATACAATTGGAGGGCACGACATCGATGAATGATGAAGTCCAAACATGTATTGTAACTAGTGCTGCCGATGAACAATATATTAAACATTGTTTCAACTGAATTCATATAATTATCGAATTATTTCATCCAAATTTTTAATAGTAATATAGTAATCGTAAAATCGATCCATTTGTAGCACGACAACCATAGTATTGAAGTGATGAGAGATGATATTGGAAAGATTTGTTATTGATATAGTCAGAAGAAAAGTTAGGTTACATAAACTTATATAGAACTAACGTTTTACTTAATTCTTAAAATAATGCAATCACATAATACAAATTAATATAATGTCTTTACAATATTTACGATGTCTTTTCCATCTTTCTAAATCCTTGTACATATAATTTATATACCACTGTTCGAGTTTAAAATAGAGAATTGCACCATTACCCCTCAAGTGACTGAATGGACAAGCCCGTTATCTACAGCATATGGCTGTAAATTACTGTTATGATTTCAATTTATGAAATTTATCCCAAGATAATCTAAATTTGATTTAATCCAACCAAATACATTTTGTAGAAAAAGAACAAACACTAACTTTGATCCATGGTTTGATTAGGCTTGAGATTAGGCTTGAGATCAATTGATTTCTTCTTCCTTATGATCTCCGGAGAAGAAATCAAACTTTTCTATCTTTCTATTCTCTTATGGGTGTGTATAGTAAAAACTTTTCTATTATGGTGATGTTCAAGAGTGTTCGTTACAAACCTTCGTGATCATGTGTCCTTTTATAGTGATCTTAATCTTCCATGAAGGTGACATGTATGAGTACATGTGTTACACGTACTTAGACTTCTTAAGCATAATACGTGTCAATTAAGACACATGCACCATTCATAAGAAAACACATGTAGCTTTAATATCACAACTATTACACACACCCATTTCTTACGTATACTAGTGAAAGACTTTGTCAATATTATAAGGTAAGGAAGAGAATTATCAATACATCCGAATTCTAACGTCTTTAATCAAAACCGATCCATCACAGTGTCGTTTTTTATACTAGAATTCTAAACTTTAATATGAACTTGATCATTACCATTAAATCGATAAACACATATGTCACATAAGAATAGAAATATTCTTACATTCTCCCACTTGACATATTTGTCGACTTGATGATTTAATAACTTTAATGCGCGCCTTTATATCAATTCCACTTGACTTTTAACTATAACAATAAAATCAGAATTGATCGAATCATGGCGGTTACAAGTCATTCAATCGACATGATCCGTATCACAACCAATCCTAAATATATATATATATATATATATATATATATAGCTTCCTTTATGTTGAGAAAAACTTTAATTCTCAAGCTAACTATATGCTATTTTCATACCATACGTATACACACAAACTTTAATGATATCACACTTTATAAACCAGAAACGTAACCTTAAGTGAATTCAAAGTGTAACACCCATAATGAACAAACCATAACTAAAACAACAAGGCTCTATTTATAATACCCATACGTTCTACATGGCCAATGAACGCTTTGGGTGGTAATCCTTTAGTTAACGGATCTGCTACCATCATATCCGTTTTTATATGCTCAAAGGACACTTTACGTTTCTGCACTTCTTCTTTAACAAACAAGTACTTTAACTCCATGTGCTTAGCACCCTTTGAGTACTTGTCATTTTTTGAAAAGAAGACAGCTGCGGAACTTCTCACAATAAATTCTCAGCGGCCTCTCTATACTGTCGACAATCTGAAGCCCTGAGATAAAGTTCCGCAACCACAATGCGTGAATTGTGGCCTCAAAGCATGCCACGAATTCAGCCTCCATAGTAGAAGTATCAATGACAGACTGCTTTCCACTTTTCCATGATACTGCTCCTCCGGCTAATAGGAACAAATAGTCAAACGTCGATTTTCTGCTATCGACGCATCCGGCATAATCTGAATCTGAATACCCAATGATCTCTAGATTATCGCATCTCCTATATGTAAGCATGTGCTCTTTGGTGCCTTGCAAGTACCTGAGAACCTTCTTTGCAGCTTTCCAGTGGTCCATTCCGGGATTACTTTGATATCGACCCAACATACCAACAGCAAAGTTGATATCTGGTCGAGTACATGTTTGAACATAGTTCAAACTCCCAACCACTGATGCGTAAGGAATTCTTTCCATTTCTTTACGCTCCAATTCAGTTTTAGGACATTGCAGTTTACTGAACTTGTCCCCTTTCTGAATTGGAGCTATCCCTGCGGAGCATTTTTCCATTTTATATCTCTCTAAGATTTTATTGATATATCCTTTCTGAGACAAATTTAACAATCCTTGTGATCTATCTCTAAGTATTTCTATTCCGATCACATAAGATGCCTCACCCATATCTTTCATTTCAAAAATCTTAGAGAGATACCTTTTTATATCATGTACCATGCCCATGTCATTTGCAGCAAGCAAAATATCATCAACATATAAGACTAAAATCACAAATTTTCTCCCACTGACATTAATGTAGATACACCGATCCACGATGATCTCTACAGAACCATATGACATAATGGTATCATTAAATTTCAGATACCATTGTCTGGAAGCTTGTTTTAGTCCATATATTGACTTTCTCAGCTTACATACCAGATGTTCTTTTCCTGTGGCCACAAATCCTTCAGGTTGGTTCATATATACTTCTTCCTCAAGCTCTCCATTCAGAAAGGCGGTTTTCACATCCATTTGGTGAAGCTGAAGATCATACTGAGCCACCAAAGCCAAAACAATTCTTAGAGCATCCTTCTTTGAAACTGGAGAGAAGGTCTCTTTGTAGTCGATACCGTCCTTTTGGGTGAAAATTTTAGCAACAAGGCGAGCCTTGTACCTTTCAATGTTATCTTTCGAGTCGCGTTTAGTGTTAAAGACCCATTTAGAACCAACGGTCTTGAAACCGTTAGGCAACTCTACTAAGTCCCATACTTTATTATCATCCATGGACTTTATTTCTTCTTTCGAAGCGATCAACCACTTTTCAGAATTATCACTTTCCATGGCCTTTTGGAATGAGTTCGGTCTTCATCAATGCTTAAGTCACATTCATTTTCAATAGTGTAAACCTCATAGTCATCTGAAATGGCAGATCTTCTTTCCCTTTCAGATCGCCTTAATGGTTCTTGTGGTGCACTATTCCCTTCCTGAATTGTGACATGTTCATCAATTGTACTTTCAGCTAGTGGGTTTTGCACACCATCATGTTGTTCTATTGTGTCGTTTGACTGTGATCCAACAATAGGAACAATTACCTTAGGTGCATTACTGGGTGAAGGAAGTTCAACTTTTATTTCTTTAATGTCAACCTTCTATGATTCACCACTCCCACTAGTTTCACCATTCTCAATGAACCGAGCATTTCCCGTCTCAATTATTCTCGTACTATGGTTAGGACAGTAAAAGGTATACCCCTTTGACTTTTCAGGATAGCCAATGAAAAATCCACTGACAGTCCTAGCATCAAGTTTCTTCTCATGTGGATTATATAGCCTTACTTCTGCAGGACAACCCCAAACACGTAAATGCCTTAAACTAGGATTCCTTCCCGTCCACAGTTCATAAGGGGTCATAAGAACTGCCTTACTAGAAACCCTATTCAGCACATACGTTGCAGTCTTTAATGCATATACCCACAACGAAAGAGGTAATGAACAATTACTTAACATGCTCCTAACCATATCCATTAAAGTACGATTCCGCCTCTCAGCTACACCATTCTGCTGAGGTGTACCCGGCATTGTATATTGTGCACAAATGCCTTTACTTTCAAGTAACTTTGCAAATGGACCTGGACATTATCCACATTCATTAAATTTTCCATAAAACTCACCACCTCTATCAGACCTCACAACCTTTACTTTTCTATCTAATTGCCTTTCCACTTCATCAATGAACACCTCTAGGACATTCACTGATTTAGACTTTCATGCAGTAGATATGTATATCCATAACGTGAGTAATCATCGATAAAGGTGATAAAGTACTTTTCACCACTCCAAGAAGGATCATCAAAAGGGCCACATATATCAGTATGTATTAATTCAAGAAGCTGAGTGCTTCTAGTGGCTGGTTTCTTTATGATATGTTTAGTCTGCTTTCCTTTAATGCAGTCTATACATACATTTATGTCACTAAAATCCAATTGAGGAAGAATCTCATTATTTACCAACCTCATAATCCTTTCTTTGGAAATGTGACCTAATCTTTGATGCCACAAGAAAGCAGAACTTTCATCAGATGCACTACGCTTAACGCCTAGACTTTCAATATTAAACAGAGATTCATAAAACTTTTCATCAAGATTGAACCTATAAAGTGATTCATACAAAGTACCACTACCAAAAAAGTAATCATTCCGGTACAATGAGAACACACCATGTCCAACCTTAAAATCAAAACCTAAATTGTCCAACCTACTTACGGAAACAAGATTTCTAGCACATTCAGGTACATAGAGACATACTTCAAGATCAACATGACATCTAGTGTCCATGACCAATCTATGCGTCCCAATGCCTTCTATTCGTGCTTTCATCTTGTTTCCCATGAACAAAAACTGTTCAGGTCCTCTTATGGGCTGGATCGAACTGAATCCTTGCTTAATATGAGACACATGAGTAGTAGCACCAGAATCTAACCACCAAGTATTATTAGGCACTTCTATAAGGTTCAATTCAGAGCAAACAAAAATATGATGTTTACCTTTCTTTTCAAACCATGCCTTTCTTTTTGGACAATCTTTCTTGAAGTGTCCCTTTTGCTTGCAAAAGAAACACTTCATTTCCTTATAGATTTTACTTTCAGGTTCTTTCACGAAAGTTTTATTCTTCCCTTTGTTCTTTCTACTTGGTTTTCCTTTATTGCTGTTGGCACTTCCAAAACCTACGAGATTCGCAACTTGATCCCTCATCTGCTTCAATCTCCCTTCCTCTTGTACCAGCATAGCCTTTAATTCCTTAAAGTTCCACTTTTCTTTAATGGTATTATAATTCACCTGGAACTGGCTAAACTCAAAAGGAAGAGAGTTTATGATGAACTGGACCAAGAACTGTTCATGAACCTCCATTCCCAAGGTTGTTAGCTTTGTTGCCAAGTTAAACATGTGCGTCACATGATCATGGATTAGCTGAGACCAGTCAAACTTTCTTGTAGTAAGATCATTCATTAAGCTTCCTACAATTGACTTATCAGCCAAATCCGACTGTGAACACTCCTTAATTTTCTGCAAGAATTCCCTCACTTTCTCTGTCTTAGGCATAGATGGCTTAATACTTTCCGCCATCGTCATTCTCATAAGGTTCAAGCTCAGCCTGTTAGATCGCTCTCATCTCTCATACCGAGACTTTTCAGATTCGGAGCTATCTTCTTTAATGACTGAGGGTTCATCTTCCGTTAGTATGGCAGAGTCCAATGCCATAACACCCAGTGTAAACCGGATCTGTTCGGACCACTCTCCATAATTGAGCCAATTGAACTTTACGACAGAGTTAGCATATGCAAACAGATTTGATGAAGCTGCAATATTTATACATGCTTACATATTAGTGCATTGAGACCTCAATACAGATTCAGAGACTGTAATATAAACTTTAAAGCATGAATTTAAGCAACCTTTGGGCAATACTTAGATACATGCACTTTCATCGATGCTAAATTTATCCTTTTATAATCAATCAAATCATACACAAATCAAATAAGCATGCTACCTTTGGGTATACATACTATTGATTATAGTAAGAAATGATTAATCCTTTTCGTATTACTAACTATATTCAATGATCCACCTTTGGATGATCTCCTAGAATATAGATAGTAAAACAATTGATCAATCATAAAAACTATTATGTCATTTATAGCATCTCTTTAATAATGATCAATTGATAAATTCTATTATTCTCTCAATGTATATATGTGTAATACAACAAGACCATTTTGGTGACTAACATGTTATATTACAATATAAACATTGAAACTTTAATGGGCAAACAACCTTATATTGTGCTAATATTTCATAACACAAATTTTCCTTTATTAAAATGCACAACGGAAGCATTTTATTTTATTATAATATCAAAACAAATTTAAGCGTGTTCTTAAACCATATGAGACACCAACCATACAAAACCAAACAGGCGGTTCAAGTTTCATCTTTAATGGTACTCTCTTAATAGCATCTCACCTCCCATAACAACAATCTTTAGGCAGATGGATCGACAAATTCGTGATACAATCCTGACAAAAAGAATAATAAAAAAAAGAAGCTTTGGTGACCTAATAAATATGGTTCACTAGATTCTAAATACCTTTTGACTTTGTTGGTATGATTTCTATTTTGTTTAATTTTTTGGCAAAGGTTGGCATTTTTTTTAATTCACCTATAGACCCTCTGTTCCTTGTTAAATTACATTAATTTAACATTCATATACAAAAATATACTCCCTCTGTTTGGAGAAGAAAGATTTTCTGATTTTTATTTTTGTTTCACAAAGGTCTATTTTTTAAGTTTTATATGCATTTTAATAGTAGTTAATGATGATGAATTATAAATTTTAAGAAAAATAATTGAGTTTATTGAATTATATTGGTTTAGAGTTATAGGAAATTGTTAATCATAAAAAATGATGCATTTATAATCAAGATTAATTTGTTTTTTTTTAATAATCCCTCTGTTCTAATATAAGTGATGTTTAAGGTTTTTGCACACAAATTAATGATTCATTTAATTTGTAGTTTTACATACTAAAAACATCATTTATTACCCATTTAAGCACAATTCAATCAATAAAAAAACAATATGCATAATACAAATGGTCAAAAACAATAAAAAGTTATTTAATTTTGTATTGAAAACTGAAAACATCACTGATTTGAGAACAAAAAAACCCATTAAAACATCATTTATTTAAGAACGAGGGAGTAATAGTGAAAATTAAAAAAAAAATATATTAATTAGAAACAAAGAGAGTGTTATATGTATAATGTGTGTGAGTGAAGAAACAAGGGATCAAAAAGGTATTGTCATGTGGCCCCTTCATGCCTCAAATAAACACACATGATATATCAATTACCAACCCAATATGATATATACACGGTTGTTCCAGAATACATTTTTTTATGTTACAATTTATTAATTCTAGAATGAATATTAGAAAACAAAAGAAAATGTCTTCTGTTTTCCCCCATGTGATGAAAATGGCATCCCTCATGTATATCCCCACATGACAATCCATCGCATCTTATCAAATTTTGTCATATAATTTCCTTGTATGTATATATAATTGTAGTGTTTTTTGTTCGAATGTTAATGGATATGTATCTTCTTTTTCATTTATGCATGGAAATATGTTATAATTTATTTATGTTATTGTAATGTGAACATTGATGATTTTTATATTTTTTGGTTTCCAACATGATGATTTCTATATAAGAACTAGAAATATCAAATATCTCACAAGATCAGTTATTTTTACATATTCAGTTAAGCATATTTTTAAAAATCAAGCAAAAAAAAAGAGATAATTTTCAATCACTCTATTATTAAGTTAAACATGTTGGATTGTACAATATATTTATTTATTTATTAGCTTTTTTAAGGTTATTGAGCCTAAAATCCCAAACTCAAATACGTATACTTTGGTTTATGATTTATATAATCACATAAAATATACATGCGTGTTTTTCTGTTGAAAAAAAAATATGTTGTATATTAACTGAAATCTAATATATAATAGTCGAAAGGAAACATCACTTTATATGTGGTTTCTGGGTTTGCTAAGATAAATTCGGATACAACATCACTTCAAGTAGAATCAGCCGGTTTTATTCAAGCATTACAAGTTATTTGTCTATCGGATGGAGACAAATTTGGTTCGAAAGTGATAGTAAAGAGTTAACAACGATTATTAATGGGAAAGAGAAAAACCTTGAGATTGGTAATGTGCTCTATGACATTCGTCATTGGATGATTAAGTTACCAAATTGTTTTTAGATCATGTTAACAGGGAAATGAATCAAGCGGGCGGATATCTTGTCAAAAAAGCGTATGAAGTTGCTGATTTGTATTTTGTATTTGTTGTACCGCCAATTTGGCTGATTGACTATTTGTATCATCCATTTACTATCTAAGAAAATTAGTTGACAAAAACAAATAGTTGAAAGGGAATTCTCCGGCGTTGATACCACCTCATTTTAGAACAAATGAAAAATAAACATGTGTCCAACTATTAATTACATATCAAAAGTTGTTTAATTTAAATTTTAATTATTTTTAAAAATTATTAAAACATAAACACATAATAAATCAAACTTAGATTTAATTTAGAGACATCATAAACATAAGCGTATAAATATTAAATAATACAGGATTTTAAATGCATACTATCATTTTTTGTGTCATTTTCATAGTCATCTCTGAACTAACAAGAATAATACAATTTTAATGCAACTGGAAAAAAAAAGAGCAAAAAAAAAAAGATCAATGGGTTAAGAAATTTTCAAACAACTAAGTAAAAAAATAAGAACTAGAAAACCATAAGATATAAAAGAACTTTTGATTAACAATCGAATAAATAAATTATCAAGAATAGAGAGAAAAATAAGACAAGAAAAAAAACATAAAAGAAGGCGAAAAAACAAAATATGCAAGAATTTAAGAGCATGAAAAAATAAGATGAAATCAATGAATTATATGTGAAAACAAAAACTCAAAAAGTAAATTGAGAACTTAAAAAATTATTAAAACATTGAGATTTGGATGAATGATACTACGAGACGAATATGCATAACAAGTAAATAATCGAAAAACAATGGATGAAAAAATTGTTACGGTCGTCAAAAAAAATAAAATTATATATATATATATATATAAAGGAAAACGCAAGAGCATATTGATAATCCAACTAAAAGCAAAAAATATATTATTATAACATAAAATAAACAAAATTGCGCGCAGTGCCGATTTTCTCCTAGTATATTTTATAAAAGTCCTTGATGATTATGTGGTTATTCCTTCATCTCTCTTTCTCTTTTATGTTTTCTTTTTTGTTAATTTTTCTCCATCCCTCTCATTTTATTTGATCTGAATTTCTTTTTAATTTTTTTTTAATCAAAACCTGCAATCTAACTGAAAAATAAATCTAGATTTTTTTCTCGAATGTTTATTTTAACGGACCCAAATTTTCTAAACAAATGGATTAACAAATCTAAGTAAGAATGAATTGTTCTATATATAACACAATAACATTTTATTCTATTTATTGCTATATAGAATAGTACATACTTGTTGACAAAACAAGAATAATACATACTTAGTTAGACTCAGTTATTCATTTCTAATATTGTATTCGTTTTTCAAATTTCAAATCGTTGCATATGCGTTTACATATGTTTTTATTTAAATTTCTAAAATGGACACAACATTCTGTAAAAAATAGATTAATGAATCTAAAGTAAGTATTGTGAGTAGTTTCAAAACAAAGATAGATCTTGCTCTATAGAACTCTAACAAGTAGAAAACTAAATCTGAAAATAGAAATAGCTCTAAAGAGCTTTATTAAGAACAAGAAACTAAAGAGAATAAATGAAACTTTGTTGTTACCAAGATCACAAACAATTTTAGATTGATATTTTTGGAGATGAAAGAGGGGCTACTCACTAACAGCAGCCAAAGTTACAATATCAGAAAACACAAAAGCTATATTTATACTAATATAAACTTAGAGTAAAACCTTAAACACATGGGCCTTCTTTTAACATTGCTCGTTGGAATAACATTGGGCTTGGATCTCTAATAAGTATTCTTTATTCTATATAGAGCTTAATAACATTCTATTTTAGTTCTTCTATGTAGAATGACACATATTCACCTTCCAAATAATATATTGCTCATTTGTTTTAAGGTGTTATATTCTTAATTTTAGTTTTTTTTTTGGTTATTCTACAAATTCACCCTTTAACCGATATTTATTTTTTAAGGATTTAAACAGACCAAATACATAGTCGGTTAATTTAGGGTGTATGTTTTCAAGCGGTCTAATTAGACGGTACGGTTCGATTAACATTATATTTGAATCAATTAAAAATGTCATTAAGCAAAGACAATCCCTGGGATCTCAAGAAATTTTAGGATTTGTGAGTGATTTTAGCTTCTGAGATCTTCTGGCTTCAGAAATTTGTGTTTTTAGTAAAGCCTCAAAACTCTTAAAAGCCACGATACCAATCACTCCCTAATTCCACTTCTCCAAAAAAAAACTAAGAAAAATGAACAGTTGACTCTAATAATTCAACCGGTATATAATTGGTTAATTTATACAAATATCTAGAGTTTTTTTCAAGCTATATAAATAAATATTCTTATAGTCTTCTTATAGATGAGTTTTGCTATTTCTATTACATAAAAAATTCCTACTTCAGCCTTATGCACATTTGGAAGCACACACTAAGAGCAATTCCAACCACAACAACAAATTTAGTGTTAAAAATAACACTAAATTTGGTGTTATAGAGTCTAACCAATTTTTTTTAAAATTTATTATTATATTATTAAATTTAAAATTTTTTTTATTTTTTAAATAGTTTTGAAAATTACTAATTATTCTTATACATGATTAATTATAATTTAAATATAAGATTACAATC
>PKMM01018144.1:495256-574650 GCA_002933915.1 Eutrema heterophyllum
AAAAAAAAAAAAAAAAAAAAAAAAACCAGAGATGGGAATTTTTCGTATTTGCATTATTTTATCTATCAACATGGGTATTCTTTTGATTGTTTTAAAGTTTAAGTGATTTGGAATTTTAAATATTATTTTGATTTTTCGTCAACAAATTACTTTTTCGCTTTATAAATTTTAAATATGAACGCTGATGCGGTATAGTAACACTATTAATACATACTACTAATTAAATTACGAGTCGATTATATAATTTTAAATATATTGGCATTTGAAAAATGTTTTGACATATGAATTAGAGATAAATAAGAGTATGAAAAAATTTGAAAGCGATGAAGTAATGAGGACGCCATGCCGACAAGAAATCTCCATATAAAATGGATTCTTGTATATAAATAAGAATGTGACCCACAGAAAAAAAAACAAAATATATATATATATATAGGAAACATATATTCATGTCAATGTTACAATTTGGGGACTATTTGGACCCTCTATTGGTCCACGTTGCTCCCCCGTGGTAGCCCCCTCTTGTGTCCTTTGTCGGCTATTTTTTCTTCGTTTATAATATAGCTTTTACAAACTTTTCTATACGTTTTATTAGTTTAGTTCCAATGAGATAATTTTTAGAATTCTCTTTTTGCCAACAATTTTAATTTTGCCTCTGATTAGTGACGGTAAACCATTTTTTAGTGGTAAAAGATGGTTGTGTAACTAGATACAGTATAATATAATAGTAAAAAATAGTGTTGCAAAATTAAATATGACAGTATAAATATATGTTTGATTGGTAAAAACTAGCGGTACGATAAAAATAGGTAAACTTAATAGTAATAAACTAAAAAATTACCAAAATGAGAAATGTTATTATTATTTTTTTTTTTGGTCAACATGAGAAATGTTATTATTTTTTTGTTAAAGATGAGAAATGTTATTATTATTTCACCAAAATTATGAAATAGAAATAAAATTTACCTAACATAAATTTAATTAAAACATTTGTGGGATACATGAAGTAAATTAATATTGTCATAAGAGGCTAACTAAATAAAATGAAAAAAATATTACAGTATTACACTTTAATGAACTTAACTATGGTTAATTAACTAAAATTATACTCCATCTGTTTCACAAAAGTGTCATTTTACAAAGAGTGTCACTTTGTATTTTCAATGCAAAAATTCAGTTAACTAACGTAACCAATCTAAAATCCATCCTCAAGAATTTATGATTATATTTATCCCAAAAAAAAAGAATTTATGACTATATAATTTATTTTTAAAATATCTAACGGGAAAAAAATAGTTTAGATTATGTAGTGTTAGTATCGATAATTTCCCTACAAAATTCATTTTTAGTGGCGTGTACTCACAAAATTAGAATGTTTCGAACTATCTATGGCAACAAGAAAGATATCAAAGGTTTGAACGAAGCAATGTTACTATATATAGATATTTATACATAGACTACAGTTAGTTATATCGTCGGAAACGTGGCGTACCATTTTGACCATAACACGTACCACGCGTGTTCGTTTAGGCAAGCAATGTTCGTAAAAAGAAAGTTTCGGAAGCCGAACCAATAATTCATTTAACTTTGAGTCTTTGAGATGTCAAAATCGTCTTAAGTTATTCTTCAGTTCTCATTCTCCAATTGTATTTCCCGAATAACAAACTTATGATACCAAATTACAAAACTATCTACCGAAACACTTGAGAGTTTAACCCTATAAATAACTATTGAAATAACACATCAAAAATTGTAGTATATAGGGGTCGAATCCACAAAAACCAAGTGAAACATTACGAGAATGCATGATAAAAGTAAATCTAAGACGAATGCTATGATTTGTGGTTTTATGAATGAACTAAAACTAATAATGCAAATAAAACGATGTAAGTTTGAATGAGAAAAGCGCTAGGTCTTCAGGTAATTCACAAGAATCCAAGATTCACTAAACATATTATCGAACAAGGAAAGAATTAAGAACCGTTCTCGAACTCAAACATGAATTTCTAACTAGTCCACTGGCGTGGCACTAACTACTATGCCTAATAACCTAAGTATCTAAACTGTCGTTTGACCTTAGAATTCTAGGCACGCATTAAAGTTCTTGTTTGATAAGTTCACAAATCGCCTTAGCATCAGCTTTCATTGGCTAATGACGATTTGCTCATCTAAGTTCTTTCAGGAAATCTAAAAAACTTTTGATGAATAGATGAATCATAAGATCATAAACTAGGTGATCAATCTAGTCTTAGCCTTAAACTCAACAATAAATGAAGAACTCTATGCAATTCCCTATTCTAACATGTATGTTTCAGCGATTCATGAAAATCCCTTGAAACCCTAAAAAGCTAATAGAGAAATTACTCAGACATGGAAGCAGAGAAAACACAGAGAGACGAAGAAGAAATCATAATCCAATAGAAATAATAAACTAGGGTTCAAAAATCTTCTCAAAAGCCTGTAGAGTCAGAGATTCGTCTCCCCAAAGAAAGAGATGTAAAAGTCTGTAGAAAAATAAAGCGTAGCCTAAAAAATGGCTAAAATAGGTATAAATAGGTCTCCAGTCGTTCAAGGTCAAAATTAGGAAAAAACCATGTCAAAATAAGTGAAAACTGAAATTTCCTTTTCTCTTGCGTCGCTAAACCGGTCGATTTGGGTGTGGATCGATCAATCGATTCTTTCTGTAAAATTTCAAGAAAAGGATCATTTTTTAGATCGATCGATCGAAATGGCTACTGATATGCCCCTCTGCACATGCTTCTTCTGCTCGCCAGACTGAACTTTCTTCACAAAAACTGGCATAACTTTTGATCGCACCGTTGGAATGGCCTCAAACCACTTCTAAATGAAAGCTAATTCATTCCTCTATCTTGTATCAAAATTTGAGCTCAATCCATCGGTGAGAATTTCTTCAACGAATGCCAAACTTATGACGCTTATGCATGATTATGCATCTCCATATACTCATTTTCACCCAAAATGGCTCATTTTCTCCTCAAGTCACCAAAAAACTGAAAAGACTCGATAAGGGACTAAAAACAAACTTTGATTCGATAAAAGACACAAAAACAAAAGTTAGAACATGGTAAAAACACAGTTTATCAACTACGTGTTTTGCAGTTTGAAACACATGTCGACCCATGAACATATATATATAATTTTTCGTCTTGATTTTTTTCGGTAGTCTTCAAACATTCGTAATTATGTGCATATGTGTGGTTTAAGATAGTGCTCAAGCAGTAGTTGCAGTAATACCCTAAAGTACTAAAGCAGTAGTTGCAGTAAGTTAGGGGTCGAACCACAAAGACTCAAGATATCACTCAATAGATTGCAAGATTTGAATTAAGCTAAGTCAATAGATTAAACAGAGAACAACTAAGATTATCAAGTGGGTTGTAAAAACAATGGGAAAAACTAGACTCAGGGTATCTCTCAGGAAATCAGAGAAAGCAGACAAATCATTCTATCAGGATTCAGATTTAGCACGGTTCTTGAACTCAAAACACTAAATTATAATTAACCAACTTTCGTTGCGAGAATTATCTAAGTCTAATTCCTAGAATTCCAAATTTCTTTGCTAATCCTAAGGATCTAAACCAGCTTTAGAGTTCATGTTTGATATGTTCACAAAGCAACTAAACCAAATTTCTTTGCGGATAGTTATTTTGCTCACCCTAGGTTCTGTCAGGTTATTCAATTGCACTTTCGTGCCTAATCAATTAACCTAAGATCTAAGTTCTAGGTGATCAGGCTAGAATTAGCGCTAAGAACAACCTATGGTGAAGAACTTAGTTGATTATGAACCCTAATAAATTGATCTATCTAGCATTCAGAGAAATCCTTTTATGAGAACCCTAAACCTAAAAGAGAACTACTCAGACATGGAGATTAAAGAAAACAGCATGACTGAATAATACTTCAATAAGTAAAATAGGAACAAAGTAAAACAAAGGTTCGAAATCTTCTCTCTGACGAACAAAGTCCAGATTTGTCTCTTTCAAAATCTCCCTCTCCAAAAACTAGAATAGAATAAAGCGTAATCCAGCGTAGCCAACAAAAGTGGCTAAAAACCTAATTAATAACCTAAAACACGTTTTGGGGCTTATAGTAATTATTAAAGTTTTCTGTACCAAAGAGCAGTTTCTTCAAACTTTAGAAAAGTCGCGACATGTGTCTTGCTGCAGTGAGTATCGACCGATACTAAGGTAGTGTCGATCGACACTCAGGCTTCAAATCGACTTCTCAGCTACATGATCTCTGCTTTGCTCCAAAATGCTCCAAAAAGCTCCAATATCTCCAATTATGCTCCAAACGTGCTAAAACATGTAAAAGACTCTAAAAGACTCCAAAATAGTAGAAAGACTCTATAAAACGGACTTATATCATGGCTTAAATGGGGTAAAAACCATGATATATCAACTCCCCCAGACTTAGCCTTTGCTTGCCCTCAAGCAAATAGAAGACCAAACCAGAGAAAGAGGTTTGAAAACACGGAGACTCACTTGTTCTTGAAACATTGCAATGACCCTTTTCCTCAGCTCTCTAGATATCACCTAACCAGTTCCAAATCTAACCACCATGTACTTCTCCGTATACATTCGCAACTTCCCAGACTACACACATTATTTCACAACATTATCCAATAAAGCCCTTCATCGCCAGTTTCGTCGCTGTGACCAATGCCAAGAACTTTCTAGACTCTTTCCCATACAATATCATGACAAAAGAACCACCCAATTTTCACACTTTTGGTATTGTTTTCTCTCCCCCAGACTTATTTCTCATTATGTTCTCTTTTTTTTTTTTTTTTTTTTTTTAGATCCGCATATACACATTAAGGTCTGAGACGCGAGTATTGATGGTGTTTGCCACCGAATCCCCGGTTCTTCCCTCTCAATGTATCAAAGGGTGTAGGCGAATAATGGCATCATAGGAAAATCCTAGCCTCGCTTCCAACATTTGTGTGATCATTCCTCAATAAGTAGAATAATGGGATCGCTGGAAACATTCCTAACCCTCTGCTTAGGAGAAAATTATCTCATCTTTTTATGTTTTTTTTAATTTTTATTAACTTATAACAGGGGAGAGAGATACCATTACTTTAAACACATGTGTTCATTTGTCAGATATGAATGAGGAATCAAGCTCTATGGACACTAACCACATCGACGAAGTGCAAAAATTTGGCTCAGGCTTGAAAGGACTCTGCTGGAAACATGTGTGTCTTCTAGTTAACTGGTCAGCCTTTGGATTTTTCATTAGCCGATCTGTAACTGATTCTGTAATATTGGTCACTAAAAAGCAAAGTTAAAACAATAGATTCAAGAACAAGATCATAATCTCCAACAAAATTTTGACTCAATAAAACAAATTTGACACAAAAATGACTGACTCTAAGAAAAACAAACACGTTGTCAGCAACTACCTCCCCCAGACTTAAACAACACTGTCCCCAGTGTTATTTAGCCTAGAGTTGGTAAAAGAAAACAGAAGAGTTGAGTGGATTGGTGAAAATAGAAGGAGGCGTACCTGGGTGGCGGGTATCGACCGATACCATGTTGGTATCGATCGATACTAGGGATATTGGTCGATACAATTTTGACATCGATCGATCTGTTGCTCACGGTCCCTTAAGAAATACCCAGCTCATTTGTCGTGTGGATGGTGTCGATCGATACCGGATGGGTGTCGATCGATACCGCCCTTCTGAATCTGCTTCTTCACGTGAAACACAAAACCAAAAACCAAAAATTAAAAATAAAAATAATAGAAAAACTTATATATAACTTACCAGTGGGTTGCCTCCCACCAAGCGCTTGTTTTCAGTCACTAGCTTGACTGTGCGGATGCCTAGGCAGTGGGTGCATCATCCAGAGGCACAATGTGTCCTCTTGGAATCTCGGCTTTCGCCCAATAGTGTTTCACCCTCTGTCCATTGACAGTGAACTCCTTGCCTTCAGCACTTATTAGCACAACCGCACCGTGTGGTCGGACTTCCTTGATGGTGAAGGGACCTGACCAACGAGAACGCAATTTTCCAGGAAACAATTGCAAACGAGAGTTATACAGAAGTACCTGGTCATTGGGTTCATAGTGGCGAGAAAGAATCTTCTTGTCGTGATATGCCTTAGTCCTCTCCTTGTACAGCTTCGAGTTCTCATAGGCGTAGTGCCTAATCTCATCCAGCTCATTCAGCTGAATCAAAACGCCTCTCAGCAGCAGACTTGATGTCAAAATTCATCAGCTTTGTAGCCCATGCTGCCTTATGCTCAATCTCCACTGGAAGGTGACACGCTTTCCCATACAGCAAGTGAAACGGAGTAGTCCCAAGCGGTGTCTTGAAAGTAGTTCTGTAAGCCCAAAGTGCATCATCTAGCTTTGTATACCAATCCTTCCTAGTAGTACCCACTGTCTTTTCCAGAATCTCCTTGATCTGCCTGTTAGAGACTTCAACCTGCCCACTAGTCTGAGGATGATAAGGAGTAGCCACGCGATGAGTTACACCATGCTTCTTCAATAGCTTTTCGAAGACCTTGTTGATAAAGTGAGTGCCACCATCACTAATAACAATACGAGGTACTCTGAATCGAGGGAAAATAATGGACTTAAACAGCTTAAGAACAACGGAGGAGTCGTTGGTTGGACTAGCAATCGGTTCCACCCATTTGGACACATAGTCCACAGCAACCAGAATGTACCTGTTCTTAGATGATGAAGGAAAATGCCCCATAAAATCAATGCCCCAGCTGTCAAAAACTTCCACCTCAAGGATGAAGTGTTGTGGCATCTCATGTCGCTTACTGATCTTCCCTCTCCTCTGACAGACATCACACTGGGAGATGAAGGCATGAACATCCTTAAACATCGTAGGCCACCAAAAGACTGCTTGAAGAACCTTGGACACCGTCTTGAAAGTGGCAAAGTGTCCAGCATACTCAGACCCATGACAATGGTACAACACCTCTGGTACCTCAGACTCCGCAATACATCTCCTGTACATTCCATCAGAACAGTGCTTGTACAGGTAAGGCTCATCCCAGAAGAATCTCCGTATGTCACGCATGAACTTCTTCCTAACATGTCGCTCTATATGCTTTGGCTCATCAGCTGCAGCAAGATAATTGGCGATATCAGCATACCAAGGTCGAGCAGGAGTAGCCACAGCAGCTAGAAATTCCTCAATATCAAAGTGATCCATGGGCAAAAATGGCCTGCCTGGCGACGGGTATTGATCGATACTAGGGGAGTATCGATCGATACCAAAACCTTCAGCTCGTGAAAATTGCAGATTTTTGGCAGGAACGCTGTGAAACCCAGTCCCGATGAAGTAAATGTTCTCCTGAGGTAGGAAATCATCAATAGGCACGTCTTCATCGATCCTCATCCTCGAGAGATGGTCTGCAACTCCGTTTTCGACGCCCTTTTTGTCCTTGACTTCGATGTCGAAACCTTGGAGCAAAAGGACCCAACGACATAAGCGAGGCTTGAGATCCTTGTTCTGCAGCAAGTACTTGAGAGCAGCATGATCCGTGCGGACAGTCACCTTACTCCCAATCAAATAGGACCGAAATTTCTCAAAAGAGAAAACAACCGCAAGCAACTCCTTCTCTGTGGTGCTGTAGTTCCTCTGAGCATCATCCAACGTTCTGCTGGCATAGTAGATAACATGAAGTTTCTTGTCTTTCCTCTGGCCCAAAACTGAACCAACTGCAAAATCGCTCGCGTCGCACATAACCTCAAAAGGTAAATTCTAATCCGAAGGTTGGACAATAGGAGCACTCACCAAGGCTTTCTTAATTTCCTCAAAGGCTGCAAGGCAATCAGGGGTGAAATCAAAGTTGACGTCCTTGCATAACAGGGCGGTGAGTGGGCGGGCTAGCTTGGAGAAGTCTTTGATGAAACGTCGATAAAACCCAGGATGACCAAGGAAGCTTTGATGTCCTTCACAGATTTCAGTGGTTGTAGGCTTGTCATGACTTGAATCTTAGCTTTGTCAACCTCGATCCCAGCCTTAGAAACCTTGTGCCCAAGAACGATGCCTTCTTGAACCATAAAATGACACTTTTCCCAATTAAGGACCAAGTGTATCTCCTCGCATCTCTGTAGCACCTTGCACAAGTTATCCAGACAATTCTTGAATGACGATCCATAAATTGAAAAATCATCCATGAACACCTCCATAAACTCCTCAATCATGTCTGTGAAGATAGACATCATACACCTCTGGAATGTCGCTGGAGCGTTACATAATCCAAATGGCATTCTGCTGTAGGCGAATGTGCCATAAGGACATGTAAAGGTAGTCTTCCCATGATCCTCTGGATGTATAGGAATCTGGAAAAAGCCTGAGTACCCATCGAGGAAACAGTAGTATGGGTGACTCGCTAACCTCTCCAACATCTGGTCAATGAAAGGCAATGGGAAATGATCTTTCCTTGTGGCCGCATTCAACTTCCTGTAGTCAATACACATCTGATGACCAGTGATTGTCCTTGTAGGAATCAGCTCATCCTTCACGTTCTTCACCACAGTGATTCCTCCTTTCTTAGGCACAACGTGAACTGGGCTGACCCAAGAACTGTCTAAGATGGCATAAATGATCCCTGCTTCCAACAGCTTCATCACCTCCTTTCTGATCACTTCCTTCAGGTTCGGATTCAGCCTCCTCTGATGCTCAATTGAAGCCTTTGACTCGTCCTCAAGGTGAATCCTATGCATGCATAGATCTGGGGAGATACTTGAAATGTCATCAAGAGAATAGCCAAGAGCTTTGCGATACATGTGCAGCTTGCTCAGCAGTAATGCAACCTCTGCGTTGTTCAAAGATGCATTAATAATCACAGGGTATGTGGAATTATGACCAAAAAAACCATACCTCAGATTGGTTGGAAGTGGCTTGAGTTCCACCTTAGGAGCTTTCTCCTCGCTCTAATCTCCAAGCTTAGCAGCTTGCTTGGAACATTCGGCCAACTCCCTGTCTGGTTGTAGGGTATCGACCGATACTAAAGGAGTATCGATCGATACTGATGGTGCAGTGTCGAGCATCTTCGAGTAACCAGTAGCGTATTCACTCAAGAAAACCTCAGATTCAGCTGAACAGACCAATGCCCTCTCCAACGGATCCTCAGGATGCATCTCCAAGAAGTACTCTTCAGCAATGTCCGTGAAAGTATCAACGAAGAAAGTCTGCCCATCGATGGTTGGTCTCTTCATCATCTTCTCCATGTTAAAAGTCATGACCAAATCACCGATGTTAAGAGTTATCTTCCCATTCCTGCAATCAATCACTGCACCAGCTATTGCAAGGAATGGTCTGCCCAAGATAAGAGGATCTCTGGGCTCAGCCTCATATTCCAGGATAATGAAATCAGTCGGGATCAAGCAATTCCCGATCTTAATAGGGACATCTTCGAGTAGCCCCTCTAGAAGTCGCACTGAGCGATCAGCAAGTATCAAAGATATTCTGATGGATGTGAAGTCTGTCATGCCCATCCTCTTGGCAACTGAATATGGCATGAGGTTCACACTTGAGCCAAGATCGCATAGAGAACGCTCGAACCTTTCGGTGAATATCGTACAATCCAACACAAAGCTCCCTGGATCTGGAAGTTTCTTTGGGATTTTGTTGGTCAAGATCGCACTGCACTCCTGAGTAAGCATCACACATCCTTCTTCAAGGTTCACATTGCTCGATACCATCCGCTTGACATATCTCCTGAATGCTGGTGAAGTCTTGATAGCCTCGACAAAAGGAAGCTCAACAGTCAGCTTATCTAGCATTGGAGTCTTCTACTTCCTTCTTGGTCTTCCTGGGAGGTAGAGGGTAAGGTATCTTGGGTTTGTAAACCCTTTCCTCGACAATATTGGGTTGCTTCTCGACTTCAGGGTCAGTATCGATCGATACAGGGTTGGTATCGATCGACACACGAGGGCTTGAGATGTCCCATGAAAGTAACTGCACTGGTGTCGATCGACACTGGTTGGTGTCGGTCGATGCTTGTTGTCTCGAAACGTCTTTGGCAGATCCTTGGACGGGTATCGACCGATGTTGGCTGGTGTCGGTCGATACTGGGGCGATTTCGGGAGCCTCATCATCGTCATCTTCAGCAAGAATGACGAAATTCTTTGGAGTAGAGGTCTTCTTCACTCATGTATTGACCTCTTTTCCACTTCTCAAGGTGATAGCATGAACATGTTCCATTGGATTCATTGTTTTCCCTGGAAGAAAACCTTCATGTCTCTTCACAGCATATGCGGTCTGAGCGACTTGAGTTTCCAGCCTCTTCTGATGGATGCTAAGAGCTTCAATCTTGCCATCCAGATCTGTGTACATGACATCCATCTTCCCATTAAAATCCACTGTCATCTTTTGCTGTCCCTCGAGAAGCTGTTCGAACATAGATTCGACCCTTCTCTCCTGAGTCTTGGGCGGTGGAGATTGATAGGACGAACTCCCATAGGCACGCNGAGAACTGTTCGAACATAGATTCGACCCTTCTCTCCTGAGTCTTGGGCGGTGGAGATTGATAGGACGAACTCCCATAGGCACGCGTGTAATCGCTGCTCTGCATTGGTTTCTGGGAAAATGTATTTGCTCCAAAACCTGAGGGCTTGAAATCAGACTTGAATCCTCCTCGCTGAGCATTATTGGTGAAGCCTCGGTTGTTGTTGTACTGATATCGCTGATTTTGAAAACCAGCACCTCCAATGTAATTAACATCCCCTGCCTCATCCTCATCAACGTTCTCGACCTCATCAGCAAAGTGAACAGCCTTCTGCTGCTTGCCCATCAACAAATTATGCACCGAATCCAGCTTCGCATGCACCTCAGCAATCTGCGACCCATCAATGCTCCCATTCAACCTCTTCCGCTCAAAATCTGCATTCTTGGTGCTATTGCTAGACGCCAAGTTCTCAATCAGCACATAAGCATCTTCAGGATATCTCGTATTGAAATTCCCATTGCTCGCAGCATCCAGAGCCATCTGATACCTCCAATCGATACCTCTGAAGAAAATACCCAGCAACTGAACCTGAGTAAACCCGTGATGCGGGCAATCTCTCTGATATGATCTGAACCTTGCCCAAGCGGCTTTAAAAGCCTTTGTCTCTCCCTGAGAAAATTGAGAGATCTTGTTCCTCAGCTCCTCGGATCTCGCATCATCATAGAAGTTGTTCAGGAATGCGTTATTCGTCTCTACCCAAGTAGTTAGCGATCCTGGAGGCTGATGCTTCAGCCAGTAAGCTGCATCCCCACCAAGAGAGTATGGGAAAAGCTTACAGAAAATGAACTCATTGGGCACTCCATTGTATTTGATGCTAGTGACCAAATCCTCGAACCTCTCGATGTGATCCATGGGATGCTCATGAGAAAGACCATGAAAAAGGTGTTGACCCACAAGTGTGTAGTATGCAGGCTTCAGCTCAAAGTCATTCCTCTGAAAAGTGGGAATACGAATCGCAGACCGATTGGCATAGAACTAATCGGGTCTGTTGTACTCTCCAAGCGTCCTGGCACGATTAACCCCAGCATTCCCATTATTCACCTCGTTGTTGCACGCAGCTCGCGCGACAATCTCATCGACAGCTACGGGAGGGATTATGATGTTTCCCTTTCCATCAAGTCGATGTCCAGCCTCATTGCACATATTACCATCCTGGTCCCTCAAGGCTCCAGCCTCGTCACGATTCAACACAACTTGATTGTTCATCTCTGCTTGTTTCTTCTGCTTCCTGATCGTGCGCTCTAAGTTAGCTAGCTCCTTTGTTTGACAGATTAGTCAATTGTGTGCTCTTGTTTCTCATGGTTTCACAATTAGGCATACACCTGAAACACAAGAGTCAAGAGACATAAGTAACAAAAATCGAAAAAAGGTAAACTAAAACGGCGGGTATCGACCGATACTAGGCGAGTATCGATCGATACCGTCAGACTTAGTCGAAATTCTCAGCAAAAATCTAATGGTGAAATTAGAGTCCCCAGCAACGGCGCCAAAATTTGATATGCTCAAGTATAATACCCTAAAGTACTAAAGTAGTAGTTGCAGTAAGTTAGGGGTCGAACCACAAAGACTCAAGATATCACTCAATAGATTGCAAGATTTGAATTAAGCTAAGTCAATAGATTAAACAGAGAACAACTAAGATTATCAAGTGGGTTGTAAATTCAATGGGAAAAACTAGGCTCATGGTATCTCTCAGGAAATTAGAGAAAGCAGACAAATCAATCTATCAGGATTCAGATTTAGCACGGTTTTTGAACTCAAAACACTAAATTATAATTAACCAACTTTCGTTGCGAGAATTATCTAAGTCTAAGTCCTAGAATTCCAAATTTCTTTGCTAATCCTAAGGATCTAAACCAGCTTTAGAGTTCATGTTTGATATGTTCACAAAGCAACTAAACCAAATTTTTTTGCGGATAGTTATTTTGCTCACCTTAGGTTCTGTCAGGTTATTCAATTGCACTTTCGTGCCTAATCAATTAACCTAAGATCTAAGTTCTAGGTGATCAGACTAGAATTAGCGCTAAGAACAACCTATGGTGAAGAACTTAATTGATTATGAACCCTAATAAATCGATCTATCTAGCATTCAGAGAAATCCTTTTATGAGAACCCTAAACCTAAAAGAGAACTACTCAGACATGGAGATTAAAGAAAACAGCATGACTGAATAATACTTCAATAAGTAAAATAGGAACAAAGTAAAACAAAGGTTCGAAATCTTCTCTCTGACGAACAAAGTTCAGATTTGTCTCTTTCAAAATCTCCCTCTCCAAAAACTAGAATAGAATAAAGCGTAATCCAGCGTAGCCAACAAAAGTGGCTAAAAACCTAATTAATAACCTAAAACACGTTTTGGGGCTTATTGTAATTATTAAAGTCTTCTGGACCAAAAAGTAGTTTTTTCAAACTTTATAAAAGTCGCGACATGTGTCTTGCTGCAGTGAGTATCGACCGATACTAAGGTAGTGTCAATCGACACTCAGACTTCAAATCGACTTCTCAGCTACATGATCTCTGTTTTGCTCCAAAATGTTCCAGAAAGCTCCAATATCTCTAATTATGCTCCAAACGTGGTAAAACATGTAAAAGACTCCAAAATAGTAGAAAAACTTTATAAAACGGACTTATATCATGGCTTAAATGGGGTAAAAACCATGATATATCATACTCCATTAATTTGCGGTTTATCAGTTTTAGATTTTATTCTTATAAGCAAATATATATATATATATATANATAAAAGTAAAACTGAAATTCCAAATCAAAATATTCGTTTAATTTTGAATGTATTCTATTGTTTGGTAGTTCATGTCAGTTTAATTTAACCGAGTTAGACATTTTAGTTGAAGCAAATAGATCATAAAAGTAATAATAACTCTCTGTTTCACAATAAATATAATTATAGACTAATTTAGTTTTTGAAAAGATTGTCATTTAAAAATTTAATGTCATTTTTATTATGATTTTAATGTAAATTTTGATGCGAAATATTTAATGTTTAGCTCAAAATTATTAAAAACTAAACAGCAGACTAGAAGACAACATTTTTTTTGTAATGGTATAATAGAACCTTTTATTTGTTTTTAATTTACGTCAAAATGTCCAAAAAAAAAAGTAAATTAAAATGGAGAGAGTAGAAAAGAGGCGATGATGATTATTGCTCAACAGCTTACTAAACCCATTAACCAGCCCTTAGTTTGCAGCTCCCTGATTCATTCATGAGTCTCAACATAACCCACACCACATAGAACTATATCCAATGTGTAAATTAAACATATTTTATTTTTGTAAGTGTTACTACGATATCACATATTTGTGACGCAAGTCCTAGTTCTATTGGATTAAAAAAAACTTAATATACAATAGCCAAAGTATACTATATTTTATAGTTTTTAACCGAATTTTTCAAAATCTCCTAAAACATAAGGGCTTATAAATCAAAATGCAGTGGTAAAAAGAAAAAAGTAGTATGATGGAAAATGGTTTAAGAGAACTTCCACTATTGGTAAAAACTAATAAAACGACGTTCTACTAGATCTTATATTACTAAACTATATGAGATATTTCAAAAATACCACCAAAACATGTAGAGTTTTCAAATTTACCATCATTAAAGTAGTATATTTGAAAGATAAAAAAATGTGATTAATGTAAAGAGTAACACCACAAAATTGTATTTAGTCGTCATAAATTTGTTATGTTTAATTTTGATACTTACTTTTTTGTCATATTTTTCATTTTTATTCAATCTTTTATTACAAATAACTATTACTAATATAATAAAAGGAGAATATTTATGATTGTAGGTTGTCATTCTAAATATTGGTAGAGGTGATAATAAAAATTTCCAATTTACATTATTGCAATTTACTTTCTTTTGAGACAAATAATTGAAGTTTGGTTAAGTGTTGTAGGGGCATGATGATCCTGTTTTTTGAGATATCTTCTTAATTTTTTTTCTTCTTTTTAATTTGTTTTAGAGATTATATATTTTTGTTTGTTAAAAACCCACATGATTAGGTTGGAACTTTAGTCGTTAAAATTATATAGTTTTTATTGTTAATATATTGTTAATAAATCAGCAATTTTAAATAAAAAAATCGACTCATACGGTAAAAAATTGATTTTCCGCCTAAACTAGCCGAACACCAATAAATCACTGCGGCTCTCCACCGAGTAACGTCTAAACGGCCGTCTAATCAGCTAGGCAGCCGATCTTTTGAAGCCATGTGATGTCACTAATCACTATAACGAAACTAACACAAACCACTATACTACATATCCTAACCAATTCTAAAATTTACCATTTAAAACTCAAAAGTTCTACTACATTTTTATTGTTTCACTATCGAGCAATTAATGTTGCAATTTGAAATTAATTCAGGGATTAAATACTATTGGGACTTTTATCAAAGATAATTTCACCAAATTGTATAAATTAATCAATAAATGTGACAATTAGTCCCAAAATTAAGAAAAATGTAGTATATTTGACAAATGTGGGGTTCAGCAATAGTCTAGTGGTCCAAAGTGCTCTCGTCATCCACCTTGGCAAATCCAACTTCGATGCTAGTCAATCTCTCATCACGTGGGAGCAAAGTCTACAAGAATCCATAAAAATAAATTGAGAATTAAAAATGGTATATATGCCAATCTTAATTGGACAATAAGTAGGAAAAATTAGTGGTTAATACTTAATAATATTCCACTAACCGGTGATTATTGGGTCCCTCTATATTATTTGAGAAGTAACAAAATTGGATCCATATATTACGACAATCCTTACTTTGATATGATCTTCGGATAAGCTTTGTAACCTTTGAAGCTTAACAACACCAAGTGAGGGCTCACAAGTAAAGACAAACATGCCATTTACGAGTTCTGAAGCAGAAGCTCTCTTGTTAATTTTTTTTTTTTTTTTTTGTTGACAGCAGCTCTCTTGTTAATTAACATATGTTTTTTTCGTGCTTATGAACAATTATTAGTTAATAGTTATACAATCATATTAATCATCATTCAAACATTGACCTCTATTTTAGCAACAAAAAAAAAAAAAATGACCTCTACATTTTATGTACAATGTATTATGTTTTTTCAATGGCTGCCAACTTAAAAAATATTCAGTCTTTTTTACGTCAAACCTAAAAAAATACTCTCTCTGTTTCTCCGTTTCAAATTGATGAACGTTTTGAAGAAAAAAAATTGTTTTAAAAAGTCTATATTTCCTATTATGTTCTCTTTTTTGTCTTGATTTTTTTTTTTTCATTTTATGACAATAATAAATAAGATTAGTATTGTCAAAAAAATCTTAATATATATGAAAAAAATTAAAAACATACATCAATTTGAAACAGATAAAATATTGAGTTAATGGTTGAATTTCCAATGTGATTTTTTTTTAATCACGTTTCCGATTTCTATTCCAATTCCGAAGCATTGATCATACATGTGATAAAGTTCCCGTGCAACCTAAACGCTAATTTTTACAACAACCAACAAAAAAAAAACTAATTGCTTATTAACTAATGTGCATGTTAATTAATTATTGTTCTTTTTTATCATGATGAATAGGATCAAGAGGGTCCAATTGAAAGTGAGTGACAACTAAGATGACGTTCACGTTGTCCCGGTCCTCGCAAATTTCCTAGTAGCTATAGAGAGACATTACTATATGGATCAACTCTTTGCTTCACCTCTTCCATAACGTAGGACCCTTCTCCAATCTTGCCATTTGGCATCTTTTGCCTCTCACTCTCTAGTAAAACAAAGAATAAAATTGATTTAGTTTTGTTGTGAAAAAAACATTTTCAGATTCTATCCAATATAGATATGTTCATGTTACTTATAGATCAAGAGTATAAAAGCCTTGGAATCTTTGAAAATGTTTTGATTCGTGAAAAAAAAAACTATCAATCTTAGAAAGCAGACACACATCGAAAAAAATCTAATACAAACATAATTTTCATAGGATATCGTACGCGAGTGTGTTATAGTCATTTGAATATAGTACTAAGGTTACAAAAATTCTAAACTTTAAAGTGTTAATGTTAAAATTTCTCTATATCCGATGACTAAATAATATGCTTGATGATAAAATATTGTAATGATTTCTTACAAGTTAATGTAGTGTAGTGACAAGGCTTTGTTGTATGTGCCTTCTTTTTGGTTCTTGTTGTTAACAACTTGCAAAACTTGGTGATTGATAACTATTTTTGCCTTCACATTATGTAGTCAACGAAAATAACGCATTCCCTTCAACTAAATCCTACAACTTGTATAATCTAAAGAAGCCAAAAATAGTTGCAAACAAAACAAAAGAAGCTATTTGATCATTCTCTCCGAACAAAATACTTCAGTCGAACCCATATACAGTGACACTATAACAACATCTCTCGAACGAGTAGGACTAACAATGTTTAAGTAAAAAATACACTTACACATGATATGTTATATTCAATTTCGATTTAAAGCCTTAATTTTGTCTGCATAAAGAAATGCCACACTGGGTCAATTTTAAGAATATAAAGAGTACATATACACAACATTTAAGCATGGAATGTTGCTTTGAAATGGATCGATCTTCCATTGAAGCAGGACATTTTAAAACATTGCAATAAATACAAATTTCAAAAAAAATATCCAGCCTTGCTTTGAAAGCTATTCTTCTTTAGATTTATTATGCAAATTGTTAACCCAATAATTTTGTTAATTTAATGGCTTTTGTCGTGTTGGCCAATTCTAGACATTGATTCATATAAAACATTTCTGAAAAATTCCTGAATGTTGTTGTTGATTGGTTTTTGTTTATATAGCACTATTATACGGAATATGTTAAAACTTTATCCGGTTTGAATTTCTGAACCGTTTTAATTGAAGCGTATCCGACGGATCATGTCACTTGGTCTTTCTCACCCTCTCTTTAACCGAACCGAACCTAACCGCCTAACCAGATCGTTTGTGATCAAATTGTGACCCGTTTTTGTTTTGCAGAGAAGATATTACCGGTGGTGAAGAAGTAACATTCACTACTCTGTAAGCTACTGGTCTGCAATGCAGCTGCAATGGATGTCACATAACTATAATCGGTTTCTCAGAAACCGAGCACAATACGAGGTTCAAGAATGTTTACAGATTGATTTTTTTTTTTTTTTTCATTCAGGCTCTACCATTCTTCCTATATAGCTTGGTACGCCATTCTCAATTCAGTCACTTTGATACTTTTCTTGGTTGAGGTTGGTCTTAAACATCAATGCATCTCCTTCCTTAACTCGATAGTTTCATAGGTTTTTTTTAACGTTTTTTAAGGCGTTGAAATGCGTTAGATCCTATCTCAAGCGTGTGTAGAAGGTTCGGATCAGCAGTTGGTGCCAAGATGGTTACGTTGATTCCAAGATGGTTCCGATAAGAAAAGGTAACGTATCATTCCCTTGAAATGAATTGCTTTGAAGATGCTTGAACTGAAGTTATTATGATTTAGGGTCTTTACCCAGTTAGTAGATCTTGAAAATGTAACAGCTACTACGACAGGGTGTATAACACGAGTAACACGGGATTTTTCTTTTCAAAAGAATATTACTAGATTAATCATCAAGAATACTTACAAGTCTTCTCTCAATCTCACTGATCTAGTCTCTCATGTTCAAAGATTTATACACGATCTTCGAACCTCACAAAACACCCCTTAGCCCTAGCTTTAGTTTTCTTACAAGAAAGCCCAAAACTCTTTGCTAAGTTATTGCTCTCAACGTGTTAACCTCGTACAAAGGCTTAACACACCTATTTATACATAATAGGTCACGGCCAATACTAGCCTACGCCGCCAAGCTAAAGATAATAACAAATCTCTAGCAATAAGTCATATTTCCCTTTTCTTAGGCTAAGATCTAGGAAATATTCCTTATCTCCAATATGGTGAATAATCCCCTTCAATATGCTCTTCCAGTTCAGCTACCGCCTCCTGGTGCATCCACGTGTCTCCACAGCTTAGTCCAAGTCATCTCCTTCGCTCCAAGTCATCCAGTGCCTTGCGTTGCTCGCCTGTATCACTTCCTGTGCTACTTCTCAATTGGTACAGGGGATGCATCAACACAGCTACATCTTCAGATCTTTGTTGGGAAAAGAACAAAAGCCTTTGTTTCGAAGAACCTAGCTGAAAAACTCTTGTCGATCTTCACTGTAAAGAGATACATCAAGCTTCTTTATCAAACTATTACCTCGAGTAACCTTGTTAATGAGGAGATGCTTCTCTATAACATACTCAATGAGCTTCAAAAGGGTCTTACTCACCAGGTTCTTTTGAATCTATCATCTTCCTCGGAGTTTTATGGTTACCTGGGATTGACAGAGGAACCTACTGATGAACATAGAGAAAGATGTGAAGGTGGAGACTGATGGAGACATGAATTCACTGGAGAGATTGTAAGAAGCAAGAGATCTCTTAGGAAAGTGTCAACACTTTTCTGACTATATCGCAGGAAACTGATTGTCACGCCAATGCTTAGAGACACCGGAATTACTTTTGCTTTCGCTACAAAGTCCAAGAAGATGTTAGGTTAATCAAAATATACAGCAGATTCGGGCTTACTTCGGTTTATTTTTACATTGATGCACTTACAAGACTCTTTGCTGTCAATCATATATACCTAAGTAGCTATGTTACACTTGTTTTAGAGCTGTCTTGCCTAAACACCCACATGATTATCATTAAGCAACAAAGAAATTGGATTAAAAGTTATAGCATTTGCCTGAATATCTATGATCATTCAATGTCTGTAGCTCCTGATGACTCATTGAGGAGGAGGAGCACGGTATATGGCAGCGATAGTACGAGGGAAGAACATTTTCCTGACTCCTTCTGCTTTAATTATGGGAAAGATGATGCCTGAAGCACTCTGTGCAAGAGGAAATTATCAAAGATCAATTTTCCTTTTTTTTTTTGCAGATGTTAGTGTAAAGTAGAAGCAATTCTGTTTCAGAGGGTGGGAAGAACCACTTACCGAGATTATCCTAGCTCCAAGCCAAACACTTTTGATAGAAGGAAATGGTAGCATTAAACGACCAACAGCGTAGATCGCCACAGCAAAGAAGTGGAGAACTAAACTCAGAGGACGAGGGTTTAAACCAGAGAGCAGTGCAACCGGACCAGATGAGCAAACACCTCCAAGGCTAAGATAGTCGAAGCAAGCTTCACGCATTTCTGTTTTTGCTTCATCGGAAGAGGCTAAAAAGACCTTGTACAATGCACCCGCCAATGTATTAATGGTGGAAGCTACAGGCTGTAGAAGGGCCATACATAACACCATCAAAACTTGAATCAACACATGGAAACCGTTCACTTGATCTAAAGGTGCTTACTTTTCGCAGTGTGTAAAAGGATTCAATATACTTGGACAGTGCTTCTTTGTCATTAAGGCTGTGAATAGGCCTTAGAAGATCACGGAGTACAACGATATCTGCCAATGCAACGGTCATCCCACCACCGGTTAAAGGATGTCGCATGTTGAATGCATCGCCCAGAAGAAGTGCTCCAGGGGTAGGAACCGGATCAGCTGGCATGCTTCGGTTCGGCATGGTTCTGATATTACCCTTTTCAACCGCAGCGATGAACGCTTCACGAACCTCGGGTGGTACTTGAGGCGCAACCTGAGTTTTCAGATACTTTGCCATCTCTCCATTTGCAATGGGAGGAACTTTTTGACCCGGTACATCAACTAAGCAACGGACTTCTGAACTGCTAATGGGATATAATAAGATGGGAGATGGGTTACCGAGAACAACATGCCCGTGATTTGCAAATGGGAGCTCACAATTGTCCAAGACAAGACCCACAAAAGTAGAGGGCACATCCACCTGATTGGATATCAAATTGAGTAAGTTCCACAAATAAAAATGGATACTTCCCTCCTAATGACTAATCTAAGAGAGAACAGAGGCCACCTTAGGTTTGCAGAGAGAGCGACGCAAGTTGGAGAAACAACCATCACATACAATTGTGAGAGGAGCATATGATCTAAGTTCATTGCCCTCCTTTATTTTGTATTGAACCCCTTTGATAGTCCCGTTTTCCTCAAGCAACGACGTAACTGTTCCTTGCTCCAATCGTACACTGAATCACAAACAAAGCATTCAAATAAGCAGAATCGCATATCAAAAGCTAGATTCGAATAACAACAATCAAAATGATTACTTTGAAAGAGTTGCGGCTTTTTCTCGCATTCTCTGCACAAATCTCCCATTGTGGAAGCTTCTCCCGGCTATATCCGAATCAAACGTTTCTAAGGGGTAAGAAAGTTTAGTGTGCTTCCCATCTTTGAAGAGAGCATAACCAAGAACTCGTTGAGCATCTATCCCCTTCACACAATCTACACAACGAAACTATGTAACATACCTAAATCGACCGAAATATATAGTTATATAACAGTCAAGTTCATGGGTCTATCTACCCTCAAGGCCGAGCTCAATTAACTTCAAGTAACCACCAGGTTGAAGCAATTCACCAACGATTCTGTCTTGCTCAGACAAGTCTCTTTCTATAACGTGAACTCGTCGTCCTTCCTGTAACCAGACAACAAAGACCAAAAAGCAGACAAGAACTTGCGTCTTGAACACATCCAAAGAAAAAAACCTGAGTTTTCTATAACTTGTTGAAGCACACATTTGGAGTAATGATCAAGAAACAAGCATATCTATCTCCAATGTTCCGGGAACTAAAGATCACACCATTTTTGTGATCCTAATCAAAATATAATCTAATATAAGCTAATTGTTTTTTAGAGATTTATCATCTATGTGTGTAATAACTTTCTAACAACATGAATTAATAAATTCGAACAGCTAACAATCAGATAAAATGAATCACATTATTGCAAAAAAACAAATATTTAAAAAATCCCTGAATTGTATTTGGAAAGAAAGAAAAAAAGCAAGAAAATTTCCAGAAATAGAATCAAAATCAGAAGAACAAGAAAATGAGAGGAGCTTTGGACAAAACCAAAATCAAAAACCGACACAAATTTAGAGACTTGCCTTGCCGAGAGTATGAGCAAGAGCGGCACCGGCAACACCAGCTCCGACGATGATAACATCGATGCCGGAATCATCCTCCGTCGCAAAATTCCTCGATACGGCGTCGTTTTGAGCAACGACAAGCCCACGGTTCTTCTTACTCCGGATTAAATTCGCCTCGTGGCTGCTGCTCCGGCGTAAAACGTAGAGAAGCACAAACGCGAACAGAGAAGCCACACATGTCCCTAGAATGAATTGATCCAATTCAATCACCGGAGCCATTATCGTCTTCGCAGAAGTAAGGGCGGCGCGTTTGTGTCTCTCTTCCGCCGCTTTCCCGCGGCGAATAAAGGTGGCTCCGGCGGTTAAGGAGAGGTTTCTGAATCGGCGCGTGGAGAGAGAGAAACGAGGAGAGAGGGAGAGATCTGTGTAGATAAACGAAGATCTAAGAGATGTGGTTGTTAATCGAAACCGTGGAAGGTTTTGGATTACGACCGATTTCATAGTTTTTGTTTGTTTAAGAGAGACGAAATTAAATAAGCCAATGATAAGAGTCATAGACCAAAGTCCAAAGATTAGCTTGGCGTGTAATAAAATTATTTTCGAGTAATAATTGTTTTTTCAAGTGTATCAATGTATAAAGATTTCAATTAATCGGTGAATTAATTAATATATAGTATAAAAAGTAATCTGTTTTTTTTTTTTCTGGTCGAAAGAGTAATCTTTATTACATAAAGCATAGAGTTCAATAGAGCTCGAAGAGCGTCTTTTGCAAAGGAAATCGAAGTGAAAGATAATGCCACAAGACAAATATCGTGAACAATAGCGTGGTCTCTTGCGAGTTAATCAAGTTGACCAGAGTCAAACAATTCGATAGCACATGAAGTTCTTCAACTCGGCGATCAATTGCTTGCATAAGAGCCTCTCGCATAGCCCAAGCTTCTGCTGCAAGGGCGGAGTTCACAAGAAAACGATGAGTAGAGAACTCTAATTCTCGATCATCTGTATTACAACGAAAAAGAAACCTATTCCACAGGTCATAGATTCAGTCTGCCACGCAGCATCAACGAAACAAGACATCCCAGATTGGGCTACTTGGAGTGGTGACTTGCAGGTTTTTGATGAGCGGGTTTGTAACGAAGCTCCTGGGCGAACTGCCAAGCTTTAGCTTCGACGACGGCTTTAGTGATAACTTCATCTTCCGAGAAAGCTCTGTTTTCGAAAATCCGTTGATTCCTAGCCGTCCAAATGTTCCGGCAAATCCAAGCCGCGTAGATACCCATCGATGGGAGGCAAGTCATATTGGAAATTCTGTAGAGGAAATCCAGAATTTGGACCGAGACAACTTGTCTAATACCCAACGACTTTAATGTTTAATCCCCAATTTTTTTTGACAAAACCATTTTATTCCTGACCTTACGCAACAATTATAGTTGATTAACGATATGACTATAACGATTTGGTCAATAAAAATTATTAATTTTTTTGGTAAATAAAAAAATTGATTTTTTTGCCCAAATATTTATTTTTTTCTTACAAACTTTTAGATTAAAATAGTTAAAATAATTATAGCATTAAGTAAGATTTAAAGTAGAAAAGATGATTGTAAATGAGCAAATATACAAAATTGAGGATAAAGAGGCGATATCAAAATATGAAAATAGCTATAAAATTTGTGAAAATTAATTCATAATTTTTTTTGTAAATCGTTAAAAAAATTACTAACATTTTAATTTTCATTATTTTTCAAAGCAAACTTTATATAGTTTTTTCTTTTATATAAAATTGTTAGATATGCCAATAATTTTAGTAATTATTTACAAAACAATTATAAATAAATAATCATATTTGGGTTATCTTTCGCAAAAATTGATTTTATTTTAAAAATGGTAATTTCGTTTTTTTAAACTATGGTAAAGTTTTAATTAAAAAAACTTCAAAATAGTTTTTAGGTGAAAGATAAAACGGTGATTTCATTTTTTCATCTCTATTTTTTCAAAACCAATGAATTATATTTTTTAATTGTGAATATTTTGTCATCCATAATCGTTTTTACTACTTTAATCAAAAAGTTTGAAAAAACATTTGGGTAAATATTTTTTCAAATTTTTTATTTACCTAAAAAATCCCCAACTTTTTTCTACCAAAATAATCCCGAATTTTTTATTCAGCAAAAAAAAATCTCCAACTTTTTATTTACCAAGCCGTTTTAGTCCTAGCGTTAGTCAAAAATTATAGTTTATTAACATTGAGTCTAAAACGATTTAGTCAAAAAAAAAGTTGGGGATTAAACGGATTGATCAAAAAAATTGAGCATTTTTTATAAAATTGGTAGGTTGAAGATTTTTTTGACAATTTAAAAAAAAAAAGAGTGAATTTAATAAATATCAATGGTTGACCATTTTATTAGCAAACTAACAATCAATAATTCATAATTAGTTCTCTCTCCACACTGTTCCAAAATTCGGACTGAAATACCCCTATATGCATCACAATCATCATGTTAGCAATAATATCTGATATTTGTAACGTGTTAACATCGTAAATATCCAGATTATATGTGTCGATAACATAAAACTGTCTGTAGTTTTTAATAGATAACTATTTGGTTAACATGTTAATTAATATGTTATTACCATAAGTTTATGTTTATTGTGTTAACCCAATTATCATATAGTATGTTAACGTACTAACAATAATATCTGATACTTATAACGTGCTAACAATAATATCCGATATTTATAACGTTTTAACATAGTAAATATACGGATAACATTTGTTTTACGCGGCAAGATAATAAAATTACACGATAATATTTATATTAACGTATAAAATATTAGCCAATAATAATGGTGAGGTTAACATGATAACAATGATAACCTCATTAATACAAATCTTCGTCAATCCCCACCTTCCACCACCGTCATCGTCACCACCACTGTCGCCGGCACCACCACCGTCGCCGTCACCATCACCTTTACTGACACTGTCATTGTTACAAACACCATCACTACTTTTCACTACCGTCATTACCACAATCACCGTCGCCATCATCACCGTCATCGTCACCATTAGCACTACTATTTACGATACCATCGCCACGAACACCGTCTTTTTGCACTCTACACCTTCGCAATTTTCAACTACCGTGAATATGAAAGAAGAAGAAGAAGAAGAATGTGAAGATGGTGAAGAGAGAAAAATGATAACTAAGGGTTTCTTTATTTTTTGCAGGTGAACAATATCGTTAAATAGTATAAAATTGGTCAAACTAATTTTTAAATTATCTGTTGCTATCTATTGGTATTACTAAAAAAAAAAAAATCCCATAGATGATGGAGGGCCTCGGGCAGGGGGTGAAGGCCAAGAACGAAAAAAAAATAATTAAAATCAAGAGGATTAAAAGCAATGTCATGTCACTATCTTATCATTATTTTATATTTGATGTGATTGGCTGCTGCACCAACCACGTGACTCTCAAATTGGTTGCTCCACACCAAACCATTTTTCAACGTGGACCGACGAGTGAATTAGTAAAACTCTCAAAATGGTTGCTCCACATATACCCCTTTTCTTTTCTGGTAATTATAAAGATCATTTTTTCCCGTATAGGACTCAGTATTTAGAAAGTTAAAGAGAATGAGTTTGACACTAAAGCTTCTGCTTCTACTTCTATTTGTCTTGAGTCATCATGCTGACTCTGGCTCTATCGTCAAGTTTCTTCCTGGTTTTGAAGGCCCTCTTCCTTTCCAACTCGAAACCGGGTTTGTAAAATGTCTCTTCTTCTTTACATTAGTATTGTGAATTTGGAGTTAATAATAAGTCATTCTTCTGAATGAAAGATACATTGGTATTGGTGAGGAAGAGGAAGTGCAATTGTTCTACTATTTCATTAAGTCTGAGAATAATCCACAAGAAGACCCTCTTCTTATTTGGTTAACTGGGGGACCTGGATGCTCTTCTCTCGGTGGCCTTCTTTTTGAGAACGGTAGTAAATCTATAAAAGTCTCTTCTTCCGCTAAGCATCATTTTCATTGACATGTTTAAAATGGTACCCAAAAAAAAAAAACAAATTAGGACCTGTGGCTTTGAAGGTCGAGGTTTACAATGGAAGTGTTCCTTCTTTGGTCTCTACTACATATTCATGGACAAAGGTAGCATAAAGTATGTTCATATTGGATCACAAACCCAATAATCTATTCTTGGTCTTATAAAAAAAAATTGATCAATCTCTCAGATGGCAAACATAATATTCGTGGATCAGCCTGTTGGAGCTGGCTTCTCATACTCAAGAACTCCACTTGATGAAACTAGTGACACAAGTGAGGTTAAGAGTATCCATGAGTTTCTTCAAAAGGTAATATAAAACAAACTTAATTGTCTTTTTGAAGCAATAGTCTTTGTGACTTAAAGCTCTTGTGTATGTTATTGATTGATAGTTGATAGTTAACAACACCGATTAGCCAAACACGTTAAAACACTCCCTGTCTCATTTAAGCCTAACACATTCTGATTTTTTATTCAAACCGAGCATGAAACGATCTAGGTTTTTATTGGTATTCTGCGAGCGGTTAGCTCATCAATAGAAACACAACCATCTAGAGTGTGATTTTTGTTTTGTGCAGTGGCTAAGCAAACATCCACAGTTTTTCTCCAACCCTTTATACGTCGTCGGAGATTCTTATGCCGGTATGATTGTTCCAGCCCTCGTTCAAGAAATCTCAAAAGGTATCAAATGATTCAAATCAATCGATCCCCGGCCCATACACTTTGCTTTATATCGTTTAACCGATATTTTATCTCACTTTTTAACAATATATACACTATGATGCAGGAAATTATATATGTTGCAAACCTCTTATAAATCTACAGGTTATTAATATTTAACTGATTCTTATGTTATGTATACTTTCGGAACACTCAAGATTCATTGTTATATACTATTTTTTTTAACATAAAACAGGGTTATGTGCTCGGAAACCCAATAACATATGCTGAATTTGAGAAAAACTTTCGCATTCCATATGCTCATGGAATGTCATTAATATCTGATGAACTCTACGAGGTATGAAAATATGCAATGCTTAATTTGTTATTTTTTCATTTGAGAGTTTTTAACCTTTAATTTTGATAGTTATATCCTTTACGAAGCCTCAAATGATGTACAATGTATAAAGTTTTTTTTTACAGTCAATGAGGAAAATGTGCAAAGGAAATTATGGAAATGTGGATCCACGTAACACAAAATGTTTGAAACTTGTTGAAGAATACCATAAGGTACACACTCTTAAATTTGGTCAATGTTTATTTTTATTTTTTTTATTGGTACTAAATAGTAAATATCATCACTTATTCAGATTTTTTTTGTTTGTTTCTTTACAGTGCACTGACAAAATAAATTCACAACATATATTAATACCAGATTGCGATGACAAGATAAATTCAGAGCATACATCTCCTGATTGCTATGTAAGTAAAGTTCTCTTTCCTCCATCTAGATTTATGTAGTATATTATATATATGTATGAATAAGCATATCTGAACTGTGTTGACACACACACAAAAACATATCTGAAATGTATAGTTATTATACATAGATGATTTTCAAAAAAAGAACCAGTTATAATATTAGTACTGATTGAAGCAACTGATATATGAAAGAAAAAAAAAACATGATTTTTTTATCGTATCAAAGCAGATAAATATATATATATATATCTAATTAAGTAACTAGTTTTGAAGAGAATAATTAAGATTGTGAATATCACAAAATAAATCTGGACATACGCTTACTCTCCACCCCAGGGCCAATCTTGAGAATTTTGGAATCCCAAACAGAATAAAATGGTAACTTAATTTTAAATCATAAGAAAAATACATAAAATGGTAACTTGTTTTTTTCAGAAATAATTTAGTGTATTTCAGTATTTCCCTTTTTCCTCTACAAAATTATAACCTCTATTAAATTTTAAACCATATGTATACTAATGTAAGATTATTTGTGGACATATCCATATTTTGATAAATAGTTCACACACAAAAACAAATGTCGATTTTTATGATATTTCGAAGAAACATATATGCAAAGTTGCTTTTGCAGTATTATCTGTATTATCTCATTGAATGCTGGGCCAACAACGAGAAAGTTCGTGAAGCTCTTCATGTTAGAAAGGTATATAGCCAAGTTTGGTTTAAGATCATTGACGAAGTGTAAGTGATGATACAAAGAAAATTTATAAAATCTAAATTATTGACGATCTATGATTACAGGGGAGTAAAGGACATTGGCAGCGATGTAATTGGACTATTCCATACAATAACGACATTATAAGCAGCGTACCATATCATATGAGTAACAGCATCAGCGGATACCGATCTCTTGTTTATAGGTTTGGATTAACATTTTTTTTTTATGATGCGGAAGCTTTTAGGAATTAGATTAGAGATCCGTTGATTCCTTATAATACTGAAAAACTAGGATTTATAAATACTTTTCTCAGAGTTTTCAAAAGCTCTTTTATTAATTCATCAAAAACAACAACTTATAAACAAAACCGTAAACTAGATTGTCCACTCTTACCTACACAAGATTCAAGAGATTGTAAAATTTGTGCGGTTTATGGTGAACAGTGGTGATCATGACATCACGATGCCTTTCCAAGCAACTCAAGCCTGGATCAAATCTCTAAATTACCCCATCATTGATGACTGGAGGCCTTGGATGATAAAAGATCAAATCGCTGGGTAAATTTTGTTATTTTAGGCTCTTCTTTTTCATTCATTTTCTCATCGTATCGCAAGCTTATCGAACTCACTTAAAATGCCTTCTTTTCTTAACAGATACACGAGAACTTATTCCAATAAGATGACATTTGCTACTATCAAAGCAAGTCTTTTTGTTTCAACTTAGCATTTTTTTTTTTTATAAAAAAACTTAGCATTTTTACTATCATAGTATCATTGCATTACAATGAAAGTGTTTATTAATCTTTTTGAGCGTTTTGATTATAGGGAGGTGGACACACGGCAGAGTATAAACCAAACGAGACCTTTATCATGTTCCAAAGGTGGATCAGTGGCCAGCCTTTGTGATAGAGGCTCATGGCCTTTATAATAGAGGCTCATGGCCTTTTCATTTTTATGTGATTTTATGTACTCCAGATCATTATTGTAGGTCATGACCTATGTCAATGGTATACACATTTTTTCATCAATCCATAAAACATTTTACAATTTAGATTACTGAGTCGCTTGTCTGCTTATTTTGTACAGTCCAGGTTATATACGACGAACTATATAGTCATATCGATAATGTTGATTTCAGGGGTGGGCATTTTGTTCATCAGTTTTACTGCCATCCTAATCATCAAACATGAATTAAATTCTTCTATTGACACTAATCCGTCTATCTTTCCCGGTTCCATCTCTCATGATGGCCTCACAAGAAAAACGATTTGTGATGATTATTTAGTGCGCGGTTGATTTGGTGATTATTGCATGTTTCTATTTGCTCTTTAGATTGGTACTGGTTCACTTTGACTGGTCGGATCTGAGACGTGATGTCTCCAACCGGCGATCTCACTGCGATGTTTTTAACTAAGCATTGGGTTTTGTTTTGCGCTGTCCGATTTGGAGATCTTTCAAGGGATGCTAGTTATGTGCACAATTCGCATCACAGTGAGATCGATTACAAAGAAATAAAATAACATAATCAATAATATGGAAGCACGTAAAGCTTTATGAGAGAAAACATCATGTAATTTTCCTTTTTTGTTTTAGCGTTTTCAGTGCATATTTTTATTTATGTGATAGTTTGCATTTTAAAAGTTATGTATAGTGATTTTGTAATATCAATTTGAAATCAATGATATCAATGACGCGGGTGACATTAAAAGTTAAAATTAACAAGGGGAAAATAATAATAACAATTATTAACAGGGATGAAATAATGAACAAAACCATTTCATGTCTTATTTGCCTCAATGCCAAAAGACATGCCTCGCTCTTCCTTATCTGGTTTATTTGTCCTCTTTTATTTTACTTTTATGAATAACGCATTCATGTGGACCAATGAATACTTATGCTTCCTACCTACAAACACAATTAAATTGCTTCCCCTTTAACATATGAAGAATTGAATTATTGAACACTATGAATATTAAATTTGATTCATCCATCCCTTAATCTCGGCTTCATAAATTATCTAACTAAAAAACTAATCATGTATTAAGAAATGACTGTGAAAGCCCTCTTGGTTCAATGGTTAACCAAGAGTTCATTAATGCTTCTACACCATGAAGTAGAGAGTTCGATTCCCAGAGAATGTAAATTAAAGGAGACAAATTTTTAGAAGATTTCCAACGCGGTGCAAGCACAGCCACTCGTCATGGTCCATCGTGTCAAGGGTAAAGTGCTTTATCACGAGCATGGTGCAGGTAGATCGTTCGTGGTCCAGCGTGTCAAGGGTAAAGTATTTTATCACGAGCATGGTGCAGGTAGATCGTTGATCGTGGATCCTTGTAGGCCGGTAGAATTTTCCGTTGTAAAATTGTTTGTGTATTTGTTCTCATAATTTGTAATTGATAATATTCTAGACGATAAAAAAAAAATGATCACTGTGTTAAATTCAGCGTCCAAGGCCACGTAGTTTCTAAACTATTTTTGGCTGGTGTATTCTCTTTTCCTTGTCGATGTCTACTTTCTCTCTTTTTAAGTATAGACTTCAACATAGGCATGCATGTTCCGTTTTTCGGTTCGGGTTTGGTTCGGTTTTTCGGATCTGCAAGTTATTCGGGTTTCAAAATTCTACCAAAACTAACTGAAATAAAATATGGTTCGGTTTTCGGGTAGTTCTTATTTTGAAACTTAAAATTGAAATTTTAGAATTTTGGGTTATATTCGGTTAAAATCGGGTAAATTCAGTTAGTCTGATTCTTCGGTTTGGAATTTTATATCTATTTTTTTAATTCGGTATATATCGGTTATAGAAAATTAGAAGAACAAAATCCTAAGAAGCAATCCACCACGGAACCGAACCTAAACAAAAAAACCGAATGTATTTCATAATGTTGCTGATAGTTGCATAATTTAGCCAATTTTAGCATATATTTTAGTTAGCATTTGTGACTTTTTGCATTCATTTCATGGTTTTTGGTCTAGTTTGCATCCATTTTAGAGTTAGTGAGTCTTAGATTAGTTCTTGCATATGTTTGTGTGCTATCAAGTCTTTTACGTACCATTTGGAGCTTATGGAATCATTGTGGAGCTTGGAGGAAGATCATAGGGAAAAACGAACCAGTTTGGAGCAAGAGCTATGCCCAAAGATCAAGGCAAATGCAGAGGCCATCTGAAGTGCTTTAGAGATCGACTCAGTAGAAGGGTTTCCATTTGGATTTAGCTTTGGCAATCTTCATCAAAGTCGTATATAATTGAATTACCTTTCGTTTGGAGGTGGTTTCATGTCATTCGGAGCAGCCATTCAAAAGATACGGCAAATTTAGTGAGCACATGTCCGTCTGGCGCGCGAGTGGGCTACCTGAAGCTTGTAGCGGGGTACTGCAGCAGGGGAAGGCTGGCCGCTGTGAACTCGCCCGTCCAAAACCAGAAACTTCACAGCGGGCAAGAGGTGGCCGCTGTGGTTTCCTCCGGAGCAAAAATGTAGAGTCCGTTCGAGGGGACTGAAAGATCGTGCAATATGAAGGCTTTCCATTTAGATTTAGCTTTGGAGCTTTTGATGAAAATTATAGTAAATTGAGTTAGCTTTCCAATGGAAGTAATTTCAACTCGTTCCGAGCAGCGGTTCAAGAGATACAACAACTTTAGCAAGTGCATGTCCGTCTGGCATGTAGACGGAGCAAAACCCGAAATCCACATCGGCCAGCTGCATCGGGCAAGTACAGGCCGCTGCAACCTCCGACCCACTTTGCTATTTAGGCCAAAAACCTTATTATTTGTGGAGATATCTCATTTTTTCCTTTTGTAAACACTCTTCTTAGAGAGAGTTTGAAGATTTTGAAAAGATCTTTGTTTTTAATGCAAGTTCTTGTTTGTTTTCATCTATCTATCTATTTCTAATCATCTAACCATAAATCTAAACACCTTCTACATAGGATTTGTTGAGATTATCATGGTTTGTGAGTAGTTTCTTTAGAACTTTGGGTATGGTATATTAGATGTTTTCTTGCTAAATCATGATGCTTAGGACTTAGTTTATGAAGATTCCTTACTTGTTAGGTGTGATTAATGCTAGATTAGCCTTGATTAGGTTGATTTAGAACTTAGGGAATTTCTCGCCCGAAAGGTGTTCGATGAAATTCCTCAACCAAACTTCGCAAGTGTTTTACATTCCTAGCCTATGGAAATGGATGTCTAGGGTGTTATTAATGCTTGTTGATCATTTAATTGCAAATGGAAGTTTGTTCTCAATTAAGTGATTATTGCCATGGAAGTGGATTAGTCTAAATTGGTGATTTAAGGCCTAAGGATTAGCATTGTTTGATTGTTTGAGTGTCATGGTTTAGATAGAAGATGTCTAAGTCGATTACCATTACCCGAAGTTCATTTGCTTTATCTTGTCTAAATCGTTTCCGTTTTCGTTTTGGTTCAAAACTTGTTAGTCTTTTAATTGCTTTTGTTATTTGCTTAGTTATTTATTGTCTTGTCTTTAAATTGATTAGGATCATTAGAAAACCTTATTTCGATTAGCTTAGATTAAAAAGCGTCTCGCATTCTTGGTGTGTTGTTCTCGTGCCTCCCTAGATTGATCCTTAAGTATTGCAATGACATGAGCATGCTTGAGCAATTGATTTTCAACTTACAAAAGTTCTGTTATCAATTTGGTGCCATTGCCGGGGTGGTTTAGCAATAGCCATCGAGATTAGGACTCTTTTTTAGACTAAGTTTTATTTTTCTTTGTTTACTGATCCTTCCACCTTGTTTGCTCTTATCTCTCTAGGTGCATGAACTTGCAAAGTCGAGGTATGAATATGAATCTAGCACCACCGGTTGGAGATGCAAATGAGAATCGAGAAGAGGCTGCTCAAAGGGTTAGAGCACCGAGGTTGATTGGAGCGGGTGATGCTCCCAATGCCCATGGAAATCGCGCCGGTATACATCCACCACCGGTGGAGAATAATGATTTTGAGATCAAGGCGAGTCTCATTTCCATGGTGCAAGGAAACAAGTTTCACGGTTTAGTGGTGGAGGATCCCTTAGACCACCTTGATCAATTCGATAGAATATGTGGAATGGTCAAGATCAACGGAGTTTCTGAAGATGCGTTCAAGCTTCGATTGTTTCCATTATCTCTTGGAGACAAAGCCAACCAATGGGAGAAGAACCTACCTCAAGGATCCATCACTTCTTGTGATCAATGTAAGAAAGCCTTTCTCGCCAAGTTCTTCTCTTCCACAAGAACGTCAAGGTTGAGAAACGAAATCTCTAGCTTCACTCAAAGGGGGAACGAGAGCTTTTGTGAAGCATGGGAACGGTTCAAGAGCTACACAATGCAATGCCCACACCATGGCTTCTTCGAATAATCACTCTTAAGCACTCTATACCGAAGAGTTTTGCCCAAGTTTCGTATGCTTCTAGACACGGCGAGCAATTGGAACTTTCTTGGAAAAGAGGTTGATGATGGGTTGGAGCTAGTTGAGAATCTTGCCCAAAGCAATGAGAATTATGGTGAAGATTATGATATAACTTCGAGAGGAAGTGGAGAGTATGAGGACCGAAAGAGAAGGGAGATGAAAGCCCTTAATGAGAAGTTAGACAAAGTCTTAGAGGCCACACAAAGACAAGTGAACTATGTAGGAGATTGCATAGATTACCAAGAGGGAGTTCACTTTGTAGGAGGACAAGGCGGTTACAACTCCAATTTCCAAAACATGCCAAGACAAGTCTATAACCAAGGATCTCAACCTCAAGGATCCAACTTCCCGCAACAAGGGTTTGTTCCTCGAAACTAATTCCAAGGAAACCAAAGCGGTCACCAAAACAAACCATCTTTGCACCACAACTTCAACAAGGGCAAGGAAGCAACTCGACACAACATGATGTCGAAATGAAGGGTATGCTTCAACAACTCTTGACGGGGCAAGCTCATGGAGCAAATGAGTTGAATAAGAAGATGACCGAGATTCACACTAAGGTGGATTGCTCATACAACGATCTCAATGCCAAATTCGAAGATCTCTCATCTAGGATCAAACGTTTGGACCAACAACGCACTCAAGGAGGTTCCCTCTCTAGTAGACCCATAGAGAAACTAAAGGGCAAAATCGATGCAAACCCAATGGAGCATTGCAATGTTATCCTCTCAAGTGACGAGATTGAAGAAGCTATACGAGAGATAGTGATATGATCATGGCCGAAGAGGAGGAATCGGTTGCTAACCGATCAAGATTGCGACCCGACGGACGTACGGACCGTTTGGAGGAGGTTACCAAGGCAGCACTGGTCGTTCCCGAAGGACGTATCACACGGTCCCGAGCCAAGAAACTAGCCAAAGCTATTATGGAGCTACTAGACGACGGGAAGTTTGAAGACGACGATCAACGTATGCATGGAGCTCTCAACACCATTTCCTACTTGGAATCTACATGACTTTGGTCGCTTAGCTAAGTCATTGTACTCTTTTTCCTTATGCTTGGTTTTATCCCATTGGGTTTTCCGGCAAAGGTTTTAACGAGGCAATGACTTATGCTATCTTGGGCGGTCCATTTTCATACGATTCCCTAAGTATATCATGCATGGCAAATTAATACAAGATCAAGGAGCTCAAGGGTCCATGCGCAAAAGGAGGCCAAAGATCCCATTTATCTCTTATCTTTTATTTTAATTTTTCTCTTTTATTTTGTCTTTAAGTCAACAATAAAGATCGTGTGATCTTTCCTCTCCCTTTCTTTCCCTATAAATACTCTCTTGTTCTCATTTGTAAGAACTAATCATCTTTTTTATAAACTTCTTTTTGAGAGAAAATCTCCTTTGTTCCTTTGGGACTTTACGAGTTCTTGGTGGTTTTAGCCAACGATCTCCTACGTTTCTTTTTTGGTGGATTTAACCAAACGAAACCGCACTGTTCTTGGTGGATTTAGCCAACGGGCAAAGATCGATCCTTAGGTGGTTTTAGCCTAACGATCTCGTGGTTAATATTGTGCTGTTCATAGCACTTGACGGAGCCGTTCATCTCCCCTTCGCCTTGTTCCAAGCCTTCATCGTTTGGATCCAGGTTCTATCCTTGATTCTACCGATCGCGAGCGTGAGATCTTAGGGAAAGTGCATCAGATAGAGAGACTTCTCCATGGCTCTAATGATGAAATTTCAATGGTTACTAGCAAGGAAATGGTTGAGAAAAGAAACATGGAAGCCAAGACGGTTGCGAGAAAGGAGACTTCTTGTATTGAACCTCCTCCACGTGAGCCCAAATCAATTCCCAAGCTTGGAAATCCGGGTAAATTTGCCATCTCTTGCTCTCTTGGTGATTTGAATGTTGATGACGCCTTGTGTGATTCGGGATCAAGCGTGAATGTGATGTCACTTGAAATGGTGAAGAGTCTTGAATCAAAAGTATGAAGCACCACCCATCACACATCACTTTTGGAGATTCTTCTACTAAGCAACCACTTGGCATTGTTGAAGATTATCCTCTCAAGATCCGAAATTGTCTTATTTCAACCGACTTCATAGTTATGAAGATGAAGCAAACCAGCAAACTCCCCCTTCTCCTTGGAACTCCATTCCTCAATCCCACTGGTGCAAGCATGGACTTCCAAAAGAAGAGGGTCGTTCCCAAGAACGTGAATGACAAAGTCTTCTATTCCATGAAGCCCTCTTCCACCAAGCTTTGTGGCACCATTGTTTGTAAGGATGATGAAGTGGAAGTTAAAAAGGTTGAGTATGTGGGTAGTTGTGAGAAGATGAATTTGGCTTCACCCCCAAAAGCTTTTGAAAAGATGAAAGATTCTCATGAAGCGAAAGCTTTAGGTTAAGGTAATGTTGAAGAAGCCTTAGCATTGGATGGTGCTTGCTTGGAATCTCTTTTTCATACCGTTATGGAAAATGAGAAGGAGAGTATAAAGATTCGAAAGAAGGGTAAGGGCACTAAAGCCAAGAAGAAGAAACCAAAAGACACCCACCATCCCACCCTTGTCAAAGGCGTACCAAGCAAGCACAATGAGGTTAGATCATATTTTCCCAAACCCGCCACTATGACCTTGACACCGTGGAGATATGAAGATGGTGTGGTTGAGTACAAGATCAAGTGTAAAGGAAGACCAATGCCCTTTGCAAAGGTTAGAGCAATCATCACACCCAAACTCAAAGAGAAAGGTCAAGCCGGTCTTCAAGAGATCATGAGCAAAGTCCTCACACTCAAGCTCGAGGACCCACCATGGAGTTCCAATACTCCTTCTCTCCACGCCTAAAATGGTTTGAAACGTCAAGCTTAGTGACGTAAAACAAGCACTCTTGGGAGGCATCCCCATGACTATCTTTGTACCTATTTTTGATCTTTCTAGTTCTTTTTTATGTTTTTGTTTGATGTGTATAGTTTTCATGGGTCCAAGGTCGTGATGCTTAATGCATGAATGGGTTGAGGTACAACATGCTACACTCCTCTCCAATCCAAAGGTATGATCCAAACTCTATTTCATTGTACATACTTTTGCATATTTTTACCTTCTCATTTACTTTTGTTGCACTGAGACGTTGCAATTCAAGTTCGGGGGAGGAATTTGTGTCTTTTGATCTTGTGTTTTGTGATCTTATTTTCATTATTGCATATTTGAGTCTCATGCATACATATAAGTGCATAGAAAAACCATAAAAATCGGAAAAAAAAAATTGAAAATTTGAACACAAAAAGAAAGCATGTAGTTGCATTTTGCATGTTTAAGATTGAGTCTAGATGCATATAGGTTTGCATTCACTTGTATTGGAAAGATTATCCATGTAGAATATAAACTTAAGAGCTTGAATTAATGCCCTTGTTAGGAGTTTTTTGATGCATTTGAGCGATCATGAAGTTAAGGATGATCCATGCTTTGATCTTGCGGTTTGAATGTTTTTTGTCTTGGTTGAAGCATGTTTTGAATTGAATATAACTCTATCTACATGAACTCTAATCTTGACTCATAATTATCATGTTTATGCATTGAAAAGTGTAAATTCATGGATACCTTATACATATTTGAGCTATCTTACCCCTTTTCACCACTCTCTTGTTAGCTCCAATAGCCGATTCCCATCTTTGGAACGGTTAACCACGCCCTTAACTAAGCCTTTCCGTCAAGCCTTCATCTCTTGTGTGTGTCGTGAGGCCTAATTTTGAATGAACTTAGCAAAAAGTGTTGAGTTTGGAACGACAAGGAGTTGATAGATAGGACGGTGTTTTGGGTGTTGATGTAAAGAAAAGAGAATGTGAAGTAAGGATAAGATTGGGAAAAAGGATAGGGGAAAGTAAAAAATTTGGATTGGTTGGCATGAATATGTGAAATAGCTCTAAGTATAGAAAGTATAAGTCTCTATGTGTGTAAAAGAAAGAAAGAGCCAAAGAAAAAAAAATATATATGGCTAATGCATCTAAATGATGATTGAGAGACTAGTTATGAAAGTGAATAAGAGCTAAAATAAAAAGATAAAGAGCCAATCCATTTGTTGAAAGAGAAGAAGAAAAGAATCCCCTAAGTTAGAGAAAGAAGTGTGGGTTAAATAAGGCAAAATGCCTTATGATATGGGTGGTAAAAGAATGGATCTTGATGAGTTTAGAATTAGGAGTGGAGTTTATTGGGGCATTGGGTAGACGAATGTCATCCTTGTACGCATCAATTGTTATGTACTATTAGCATTTTGCCAAAATTCATTCTTTTGTGAGAGATCCCATTGCATTGGAATACCCATATGATTGAGATTACTTTTATCTCAAAACTTTTTCCCTAAGCCAAATGAGTTCACTTGATTTGTATTAAGCATGATCCACCATTGCACTTAATGAATGTTAAAGAGTTAGAGGATATGATTGCTTGTGGATGCTAAGGTTTAGACCCGATTCGTGTAGCGACGAGTATGGCTAAATCTTTTGAAGTAGAGGTTGTTTGTGCATCACATAACTACTCTCAAGGGCATTGATTTGAATTCTTTTGTTAATATTCTCGGATATGATCTCCCGTATTCCAACCTCTTCTTCGACTTGTTCTTGTTTGTTTGCTTGCGGACAAGCAAAAGGTAAGTTCAAAGGAGTTGATAGTTGCATAATTTAGCCCATTTTAGCATATATTTTAGTTAGCATTTGTGACTTTTTGCATTCATTTCATGGTTTTTGGTCTAGTTTGCATCCATTTTAGAGTTAGTGAGTCTTAGGTTAGTTCTTGCATATGTTTGTGTGTTATGGAGTCTTTTCCGTACCATTTGGAGCTTATAGAATCATTGTTGAGCTTGGAGGAAGATCATAGGGAAAAAAGAACCAGTTTGGAGCAAGAGCTATGCCCAAAGATCAAGGCAAATGCAGATGTCATCCAAAGTGCTTTAGAGATCGACTCAGAAGAAGGGTTTCTATTTGGATTTAGCTTTGGAGATCTTCATCAAAGTCGTAGATAAATGAATTACCTTTCGTTTGGAGGTGGTTTCATGTCATTCGGAGCCGCCATTCAAAAGATACGGCAAATTTAGTGAGCACATGTTCGTCTGGCGCGCGAGTGAGCCACCTGAAGCTTGTAGCGGGGTAGTGCAGCAGGGGAAGGCTGGCCGCTGTGAACTCGCCCGTCCAAAACCAGAAAATTCACAGCGGGCATGCAGCGGGCAAGAGGTGGCCGCTGTGGTTTCCTCCGGAGCAAAAATGCAGAGTCTGTCCGAGGGGACTAAAAGATCGTGCCATATGAAGGCTTTCCATTTATATTTAGCTTCCGAGCTCTTGATAAAAGTTATATTAAATTGAGTTAGCTTTCCAATGAAAGTGGTTTCAACTCATTCCGAACAGCGGTTCAAGAGATACGACAACTTTAGCAAGCACATGTCCGTCGGGCGCGCAGACGGAGCAAAACCAGAAATCCACATCGGCCAGCTGCATCGGGCAAGTACAGGCCGCTGCAACCTCCGACCCACTTTGCTATTTAGGCCAAAATCCTTATTATTTGTGGAGATATATCATTTTTTTCCTTTTGTAAACACTCTTCTTAGAGAGAGTTTGAAGATTTTGAAGAGATACTTTGTTTTTAATGCAAGTTCTTGTTTGTTTTCATCTATCTATCTATTTCTAATCATCTAACCATGAATCTAAACACCTTCTACATAGGATTTGTTGAGATTATCATGGTTTATGAGTAGTTTCTTTAGAACTTTGGGTATGATATATTAGATGTTTTCTTGCTAAATCATTATGCTTAGGATTTAGTTTATGAAGAATCTTTACTTGTTAGGTGTGATTAATGCTAGATTAGCCTTGATTATGTTGATTTAGAACTTAGGGAATTTCTCGCCTGGAAGGTGTTCGATGAAATTCCTCAACCAAACTTAGCAAGTGTTTTACATTCATAACCTATGGAAATGGATGTCTATGGTGTTTAATGACTATTTAGACTTGAAATTAATGCTTGTTGATCATTTAATTGCAAAATGAAAGTTTGTTCTCAATTATATGATTATTGTCATGGTAGTGGATTAGTCTAAATTGGTGATTTAAGGCCTAAGGATTAGCATTGTTTGATTGTTTGAGTGTCATGGTTTAGATAAAAGATGTCTAAGTCGATTACCATTACCCGAAGTTCATTTGCTTTATCTTGTCTAAATCGTTTCCGTTTTCGTTTTGGTTCAAAACTTGTTAGTCTTTTAATTGTTTTTGTTATTTGCTTAGTTATTTCTTGTCTTGTCTTTAAATTGATTAAGATCATTAGAAAACTTTATTTCGATTAGCTTAGATTAAGAAGCGTCTCGTATTCTTGGTGTGTTGTTCTCGTGCCTCCCTGGATTGATCTTTAAGTATTGCAATGATATGAGCATGCTTGAGCAATTGATTTTCAACTTGCAAAATTTCTGTTATCAGTTGCCGATTGGTTTTCAGCCAATAACCAAACCAAACCGGAAACTTTAGTTTGGTTTGGTTTGGTTCAAAACCTTAGGCCTATTTCAACATATCAAAATATTAAACCAAATATCAACATATCAAAATACTTACCAGGAATTTTTTTTGATAAAACTTACCAGGAACTGAATTTGAATTTTTTTTTTTAAACTTATAAATAACAAAGAAAAAAGACTTGGTTTCTAACAAACCAAGCATTTACGTCAATTTTAGTTTCCTTTTTTAAATAAAATCAGGTGGTTAGAAAACCATTATCACAAAAAAAAAAAATTTTAAAAATCAAACAAATAATCGAAATGAATCGTTGTACGTACCGATTTGCTAACGAGTTGTCGGAACAGAAAAACCACTACGTGACTGACATTCATTTATCTCAGAAATCAGATATAATAGATGTGCAAGACTTATATACAATAGATATAAATTATCAATCTTTCTTTCAATTATATAAAAATATATAGTCTATAGATTTGTGTAAATTAAATTTATTGATATATGTCCAAAAAAAAATATGAATGTTAACAAAAAAAGAACTATGAACTATATTACAATATACTATGCCCAAATACATAAAGAAAATAACATAAATTGATTTTGATTCGATTTAAACAAAGCACGTTTCTAGACCTAGAAACATAAATATGAGCCGTAAAAGACATTAACAATCTTCGAATTTTGGAATCTAAGCCTTTGACCAAACCTAAACCAAAATCTTAAAAGAAACAATTACGTCCATAGACATTTTTTAAATTTATATTATATTAGTAGACACTTTAAACTTTTTAGACAATTTGTTGTATGGAAAAATCTATTATACCTCTAACTAAATATTTCAATTGTAACTTGTTCTTTGCACACAAAAATCTTATATTCTCTCTATTTTCTCCACTTAAAAACAGCATCTTTCAAAAAAACACTTTTAGTACTCTCTTTTCTCTCTCTTCTCTCTAAAAAGTCTTTCTTCGTCGTCGGTGTTTGCTTTTTCCTTTGGCGGTGGCGCGCCCTTGGCGTTACCGTCGGAGGATCCTCTCTTGTTTTTTTCTGTTGAAAAGTAGATCTAGTTTGTCCCATCTTCTCTTGCCTTGTTTTCTGTTGGCCTTGGTTGTGCTTCCCGTTTCCTTGTGCAGAGGGATCTTGGTGTTTGTTTTTTCTTCGATCTGTTTGGTTTGCTGTTAGATCTGGGCTCTAGGAGTTTGAGGGGCGATTTCGGTGAAGGTTGTTAGATTTGGGTTAGCATTTGTAGGTTCTTCATGGGTTCGATTTGTCTCTGTTGGTGGTCTCTGGTGGTGGCAAGGCGGCGGCGCTCCTTCCTTGGTGGTAGATGTCCTTCCTTCTGGCCGGTGTTTGCTCAGAGGTTTGTGCAACTAAAAATAGATGGACTGAATAAAAAGAAGGATTTAGCGTATCCATGTAAATGAAATTGCTTTTAATTTTTCATTTGTTAATTTTGCTCTTGGTTTTACTTAATTTCTCAGGAGATTTAGAGCCGGAAAACATGCAACTAAAACCAGAAGCTCGTAATGGCTCGATTCGATTTCTCTTGGGGTGATGCAGATTCTCACGGAGACACTGGAGAATCTGAAAATCGGTGTGAATAACACTAAGAAGCTTTGTGATGTATGTTCTCTTCTCTAGTTTTACTCTGCTGGATCTTTGGATTTGGTCACGTACTTAATCTCATGAATTTTAAGATGGTTTTTGGCTTCTCCAAGTTATGCTAGACATTGTGGGACCTGAGTTGCAAGTTATCAACAAGAATGAGAAACCTATTTCTCTTAACAAATTTTGTCAATATAAGATGGACAATGTGCTCTTGCGTGGACAAATTATCACAGACATGTTTGTTACATCTTGTCGTAAATGTTAATGGATAGGTTATCGTGGACATTTTGTAATGGACACTATCTCATGGACATGGTTTTGTGGACATTTGTAATTCAAACCACTGCTATTATAAGAGTAAACAAATAACATGTTAAACGGAAACAGATAGCATTCTATTATGTGTTTGAATGTACGTGTACAAGTGGATTCTCTTGAACATAATGCTCTCGCTGTATCCACAACACACCTATCCACATAGACACGTCCATACTCGCTTGTCTATAATTTTGCCCATACAAAATATATCATGGATCCGTCGGCGAAAATCGGGGACTCTGCTTCACTTGTGCGATGGAAGAGGCATTGTGCTTCACTTGTGCGATGGAGTCATCCAAGAGGAGGTGCTAGTTAATAATCCTTTTTTTAATGTTATATTCTTGTGTTTTATTAACAAACTGATCAAATACAGGTAAAAGAAAAATGTTGCTAAGAATTTGTATAGAAGATGGTTTTAGTCCTTAACATAAAAATACAAAATATGCTAAATGCTAATCATGCCCACATAAAGCTTTTAGTGGATACGTTCTGGTGGATACGCTCTGGTGGATACGTTCTGGTGGATACATTCTGGTGGATACGCTCATGTTCCTTCTCATGTTCAGTTGTTGCATAGAAGCTCATAACCTGAACATAGATGATACAGTACAAAGAATTCCATCAGATAATTGTTTCATATATAAACTCGAAACCATATCTATGTAAGATGAAAAAGACCTTCATAAATTTAATATTCAAATGCATTAGCATTAAAGGGTTCTTACCTCGAAGAAGTATCGTCGAGGTGAAGCGGATGTAACATCCATTGTTAATTCAACAAAAGTCTTAAGGTTAATAGGGAACTGTGTAATTACTTTTTCACGAGAACCCATATTCTTTGTCTCTCTTGAACAAACCTCAAAATTAAATAACTAGAAGTATTCTAATAGCTATAAGTGTCATTTTTGTAACTAAATGTGCAAGAAGTGTCTATATATGTAAATCACTCAAAAAAAATTATAGTACATAGTATAAAAAGTTTTTATCTAATTTACAAATGTCATATTCTTGTGTTTTGCTAACAAACTGATCAAATACAGGTAAAAGAAAAATGTTGCTAAGAATTTGTATAGAAGATGGTTTTAGTCCTTAACATAAAAATACAAAATATGCTAAATGCTAATCATGCCCACATAAAGCTCTAGTTGATACGCCCCGGTGGATACGCCCCGGTGGATACGCCCTGGTGGATACGCCCTGGTGGATACGCTCATGTTCCTTCTCATGTTTAGCTGTTGCATAGAAGCTCATAACCTGAACAACGATGATACAGTACAAGGAATTCCATCAGATAATTGTTTCATATATAAACTCGAAACCACATCTATGGAAGATGAAAAAGACCTTCATAAATTTAATATTCAAATGCATTAGCATTAAAGGGTTCTTACCTCGAACAAGTATCGTCGAGGTGAAGCGGATGTAACATCTATTGTTAATTCAACAAAAGTCTTAAACTTGATAGGGAACTGTGTAATTACTTCTCCACGAGAACTCCTATTTTCTGTCTCTCTTGGACAAACTTCAAAATTAAAGAGTGAAAATAACTAGAAATACCCTAATAGCTATAACTGTCATTTTTTTAACTAAATATGCAAGAAGTGTTTATATATGTAAATCACTCACAAAAATTATAGTACATAGTATAAAAAGTTTTTATCTAATTTACTTGCATGTGAAAATAGGAAATGATTAAACAAATCAAGAAAATAGAACATTTTTAACAAATGAGAAAAAAAAAAAAAAAAAAGGTGGAACCAACTAAATTAAAATATACGTATGCCACACAAATCTAATAATTCTTTCAAACCAAGGGTTCATATTAAAAAAAAAAAATTCTTAACTATTTTCCCTAATTCCCATTCCCAAAATTGTTACACGCCAACTACTCATTCTCTAATTAAGGGGCAATTCGGGTTTTACAATTTTTATACAGTGAAAAAAGTGTCCAAAAATTGAGAAATGTTTATGTTTGTTATATTAAGTGGGAGAAGTACCTTTACAAGTAAATCACTCAATCCTAAAACCGGACATATAGCATCCACACAAAAGCTCGGTAGGTCTAAATCTAAAGTCTAACCCCTAAAACCCTATCAAATCTCACGTGTCATGTGGATACTGTCTGTGGGTCCCATGTGGACCACGACAACCAATGAACTTGAACGTGATCTACTTTACTTATACACCACGACCTACCTTCTTAATTACCTTTTTACCTATCATTTTTTTTTTTTCTTTCTAAATCTCAGTCTTTTTTTGGTAATTGGATAAAGTTATCAGCCTAGTTATATGATTTTAGAAGTTTTGATTGGTTATCAGCCTAGTTATATGACTTTTTATAGTTTTTTTTGTTTTTTTGTCTTTTGTTTGTTTTTTCTGTCAATTTGAAGATTATATTAGAAACCTGAAGTTCCAAACCAAATCGACATTGTGAAGTTTATAAAAGAAAGAAATAATAACACGATTTTATTTTACCCTCCAATCCAACTACTTTGTTCTATAACTGAGACTAATATGAGATAAAAGAAGAATGCAACAAAAAAAAAATGAGATGAAGAAGAAAAACGAGGACTTGAACTTTAAAACTATGCACCTATCCGTAGTCACATAAAGAACTGGTCACTTATATGTTGAATTTGTCACTTATATTTATGTCTCTTAGCTAACATGTATGTTCTTTGCTGAATTGTAAGTAGTTCTACGTTTCTAACACATTCTCTCTCTCTCGTATTAATTTCTACTAGATGCATTGGATATGTATTAGATCATTAACAGCATCTCCAATATATTTTTCTATTTTTATCACCAAAATGAAATTGGATTTCTCTCCAATATATTTCTTCATTTTCTACTCCAAAAAAAATATTCTAGATATATTTTTATTTTTTTATTTTATTGTTAATCGCTAGTAATATATTTATCTATAAATTTACAAATTGACTCATTAATTTGTTTTTTTTTCAAAACTTCCATAAATTATGATATCATTTAAATATAACCATTATCATATAAAGAAAAACACATTACACCACATAAAAATAACAAAACAAAGAAGATTTTAATTTAAACGTCATTATTTGAATATTTTCCCCATAAATGATCAATTAATGCATTTCGAAGTGAGAAATAAGCGTTTTTATCTTTGATTTCTCTGAATCGAACAAGAAAATTTTGGAACCGAATATTTTCGTCCTCAACTACTTCTACATCTGGAGGTGGAGCTTCTCTTCCCACTTCAATCGGAGCATCGAGATCGCGCTCATCCTCGATTATCATATTATGTAAAATTACAAATGTAGTCATTATGTCATGTAACACATTCTTTTTCCAAAAACGAACCGGTCCTTTCACAATAGCAAACCGCTATTGGAGAACTCCGAATGCACGTTCTACATCTTTCCTACATGCTTCTTGTCGCGTATCAAAATATTTTTTCTTTGCACCCATTGGCTTGTGAATAGTTTGCACTATGGTAGACCATTTCGGATAAAATGATCTTGTTGGATCCGGAAGTGGTTTACCGGATTATTATTAGTCATTGTTGCATTAAATTTATTTTATGTTATTTCTAATTTCAATACTTTTTATGTATTTTTAAATTTATTATCAGTTTATGCTCTTATATTTTTTGTTTTCAATTTTTAAATTTACCTATTATTTTTAAAAAAATTAAATATATATATATAGTACATTAAATTTGTCAAAAGAAAAAGTACGAATTTTTAAAATGTAAAATTTTGAAAGATTGTTTTGTAAATAAAAAAGTTCATCTCCATTTTGGAGTGGAAAATGAGGTTACTCCATATTTGAAGGAAAAATGGCATTTCCCCATTTTGGAGTTGAAAATGGGGTAGAATTGGAGAGAAATTTACTCTAAAATGACATTTGAAGTTGAAAATATGGTAGGATTGGAGAGAAATTTACTACAAAATAGCATTTGGAGTTGAAAATATAGTAGGATTAGAGATGCTCTAAAAGAAAAACACAAATACGAGAAATTTGGAGGATTTCCTTGTAGATATATGAGATTTAAAAAAAAAGCCAATAAATTCATGAACTAATAAAACCAATAAATCCTCCTAGATGTATATTTCCTTATAGATACACTATATGAGATTTTTTTAAAAAACCAAAAACTGAATTTTAAGAAGATTTATTGGTTCATGAATTTTAATGGATTAGAAATCTTCGTAAATTTCATACAAAAAAAAAACCCTTTGTAAAATTTACTGATTTTCAAATCTTTGTAAAATTTATTGATTTTTAAATATAACATGTGAATTTTAATCAGTATTTGTAAATCCATAGGTTTATTCTCAGATTTAAAATGTTTGTATTTTTGGTCAGATTGTGTTGGATAGTGTGGATCGGGTTCTGATACCATGTTAAATTACATAAGCGTCCAACTCAAAAACAATTGACAATAACTGGATTAACTCATATCTTTTATATATTATTTAAGATTCATTACAATTTTCGATGTGAGATATTGTTTCCTAATAATGAACATATACCAAACTAAAGAATACCCTTTCTGTTTCACATAGAATGTTATTTTGATATATTTCACACATATTAAAAAAACTAATAAAATTTATATTTTACCCTTTATTAATATATTAAACAAAATTTCTCTTTCTAATTAATACATTAAAACAATAGGGTTAAAACTGAATTTTTAATAAAAATTTTGCATTGAAAATACAAAGTGACATTTTTTGTGAAACAAAAATAACTTTTTATCAAACGGAAGAAGTATATTATAAAGAGAACTCTATTATAAATCAGATGTTCATAACTTCCTCGACATTTTCACTAGCGAATATGTACTAATGTTACATAACTCCATTTTCAAAAAAAAAAAAAAAAAAACTATAGAACCCAAGAGATAGAATGAAGAAGAATATAATGGAATGGGCCATGGTAACTAAAATCCTGGGGTACACCGGAGAAGACTAAGAGACGGTCCAAAATGTAATTGGGAACCACGTGAATCTGGTAGATATTTGATACTCCACTCAACTCTATATTTATTTCAATAGGACAAATCTCTAACCTTTTTCATACTAAAATCTCACTTCAAGTATACCCTTTCTTTCCTTTGCAACGTTTGGTTAAAAAAGCCTTAAAACTATATCATAACAAATTTTAGAGATACCTGCACCGCCTCAATAATTTAGGCGCTCTAATTAATTAAAGATTTTCAATCTGGGTTTTTGTGAACTTTCTGGTTCTGATTTTTTGGAATTATTTGTTATTGTATCGACAATTTTTTTAGCTATATATTATTTAAATCCTTTTTTATTTTAATTTTTTGAATTTTTCATGGTGATATAATGGATGCTGGATTTAGGACCAATGGGTTTGGCTAGTTTACCAATTTTCTCCTTTGTGGAGAGATTTCTGGCACCTTCCATTTTATAGAGAACATCTTTAAATGCTCAACTTTGAAATCAGTACGAGTTAAAAGTTTCGTTCGTCTTTAATGATAGAAGAATTAACCTTCTAGAAGGAGCTAACGTTTATTTTCTACGATTGTAACCTTCTATCATACTTTTATCATGCATTGTATTTCAATTATGTTTCAAGTTCAGACTTTGACAATGAATTTCCGATTTACTTCGATTGTAACCATGATTAAAATTAACATAAGTATGTGTTGAACAAAAAAATAGATTTAGGACCAATGGTGAAAATTTATGATAGCCTCGAGTTTTATATGTGCAAACATTGCATATTTGACCATTTGGTCATTTCGCCTAGGATACTTAATGCTAATTCTAAAATATAAAAGAATATGGTTAATTAAACTTAATCTTCTACCTAAGAATTATATTTACAATTTGTTTTGGGAGAATTGTAAATTTAGAGCAAAAAATAGAACTATTGTTCCCGTAGTATTTAATTGACTTTTATCACTTTTAGATTAAAATATCATTTATTAAATGTAAAAAATGCAAAATAAATATTTATACATACTTTAAAAATTCCAAAAATTCATATATGGTAAGTAATATATATTGTGTAATTTATTTTAGGAAAAACGAATATTTTTAAAAATATTTATTTTCATGTTCTACTATTTGTAGAATTTGGTTTCTGGTATTTTCTCTAAAATCTACCAAGTATAGAATATGTATTCTACTATTTGTTTTGCATTCTACTGTCTCTATAGAATCCGTATCTACAATTTTGTTATTATTCTACCAATTGTTGAATACGCATTCTACCATTTTCTCTATATTCTATTTTTTGCATAATAGAAGTTCTACAATTTTCTTTATATTCTACTTTGTTGTAGAATAGAAGTTCTAATATTTTGTCTTGATTCTACATAATGTAGAATACATATTCTACCAAGCGGTTAACAAAATCTGAGAGAAAATCTAGGACAACACAATTTTACTTACTCACGGTTTCTCTTCTTTTTTTTAGCACGTTTTTTCCATTTTTTTGTTACCCTAGCTACCATCTTCTTCACGATAACTCACAATTTCTCTTCTTCTTTGTTTTTGTGTTCCCTTCTTCTTCTTCAAATATGGTGCATATCTATGTCAGATGTGGTGTATGGAGATCGGGAATCAATAAAGAGTGGATTTTTATTGTTGATGAAGAAAAACGAGGTAGATTACTAACTTTGGAATCAAGTACTACTCTTGCAGAGTTAAAAACGATGGTTTTAGAGGACTATGGAGTAGTCGAAAATAATGTCGAGTTCAATTATCTACCGAGCGATTTGATTGATAACTTAGGATCACCCCTAGTTATCATCACAAATGATCGTCAAGTAAAAAAATTTGTTGGGTATGCAAAGAAGAATACGTCGATACGTTTGTGTGTGACGTTTACAGCTACAATTGATTTGAATAAGGAACCATCTGATTCAAGTAGTAGAGAAGATGATGCTAAGTTGCCTCAAAAGTCAGAAGAATTTGTGAAAGATCATCGCAATGATGACTTCAAATCGAATGTTTGTAACGTTTTGGATGTTGGCGATGATGGTGATGATGGCGTGCTTTCTGGAAACAAAAAAAAAGACAGTGACAAGAAAGCTCGGTTTTGGTTAATTGATGATGTAAAGGACCAAAATTAACAAGTATGTGGCTGAACATACATGTGCTCCTTCTAGGAAAAACAAATGCTCTAGGACAGCTTCAGCAAAAACAATCGGCAGTTTGATTATGCATAAGTATGAGGGTGTTAAGGAAGGGCCTAAACCGAGAGAAATCATACAAATTATGCGTATGCGAGATCTCTTACACACAAGCATGGGAGTCCCGTGAGTATGCAGTTAACGCTGTTAGAGGTATTCCGGAGAAAAGTTTTGCTAAAATTCCAAAATACTTGCACATGTTGAAAGAAACTAATCCTGGTACGCATACTCATTACGTAACGGATTGCGATGGTAGATTCAAATATCTATTTATTTCTTTTGGTCAATCGGTAAGAGGATTCTACAAAGCCATGCGTAGGGTCATTGTTGTTGATGGTACGTTTTTGAAGAGTAAATACAAAGGAGTTATGCTTGTTGCTACAGCGTTAGATGGTAACTCCAATTTGTATCCAATTGTATTCGGGGTTGTCGATTTAGAGAACGACTTGTCATGGGAGTGGTTTTTAATGTAACTAAAGGTTGTTATTGCAGATGAGCAATGTTTGGCTTTTGTGTCAGATAGAAATTATTCCATTATTAAATCACTTGCTAAAGTGTACCCGCACTCTAGACATGGAATCTGCATCCACAATTTGTTGAATAACGTGGTTACATATTTCAAGACAAGGGGTTTGACAGGCTTGATTTCAAAGGCTTCAAAAGAATATAGAGATGCTGAATTTGAGAGGAGATTCAACGATATTTGTGGTATTAGTCCACTTGTTGGAAAATATCTAGAGGAGGCTGATGTCGCAAAATGGGCTCGTTGCAAATTTTCTGGCTTCATGTATGATGTTAGAACCACTAACCCAGCTGAATCGTTAAATTCTGCGTTGCGATCACCTAGAGAGTATCCAATAATTCCTTTGTTGGACAGCGTAAGAGAAATGTTAACCCAGTGGTTTTATGAGCGTAGAATATTAAGCTCAAAGCAGAAGGATCCTTTAACCATTGAGGTGGAGAAAAAGATTGATAGGAGGATTGAGAAGGGTAAAACATTTATTATTTACCCGGTTAACCAGAATCGATTTCTTGTTGATTTGGACAGAAGAACGTGTTCATGTCGAAAGTACGATTTAGTAAAAATTCCTTGCATACATGCCATTAAATCAGCTTTTCAGTGGGCAAGGAGTCACACCCACTAACCGATGAAAGTTATAGTACTGCTGCATGGAGAACGGCTTATGAGGAATGCATTAATCCAATAGGTGTTCCTGAGGATGCATGGTGTGTCCCAGAGGATGTTGAACATGCGTTAATTCTACCACCGGAAACACGAAGAGCAGCCGGTAGACGAAGAAAACGAAGACACGAGACTGTGGAAGACAAGATACGTTCCTCACAAGGATCACAAGGGTCTAAGAAGCACAAGTGCAGTCGGTGTGGTATTGAAGGTCACAAGAGAGGGACATGTGAAAGAGCAATATATGCGTTGGTTATCTCTGTTTTAAATTGTTTTTTTAAGTTTTTTTGGTTCATTAGAATTTTGTTTGAAAGACTTTTGTTTTCTATGTTGCAAGACTTTTGAATATTGATCGATCATGACTTTTTTGGTTCGTTAGAATCTTTTGTTTTCTATGTTGCAAGAATTTTGTTTGAAAGACTTGAATATTGATCGATCAATGATGTGCAAAGGAAATCCAGAAAATTCCAAAAAAAATAAAAGATTGGATCGATGATCGATCCAATCCTTTTGCTCACTGTCGAAACATGTCATCTTAGAACGATCGATCCCAATGTTGATCGATCGATCCTTTCACTCACTGTAAGAACATGTTATCTTAAATCGATCGATCCCAATGTTGATCGATCGATCCAAGTTTTTTTTTATTTTTAAAGTCGGGGGTCAAATAAATTAAATGTGTATCAAATATCGATTGAGGTGTTTATCATCGCTGGTTATGTGCTCTATCTCTTAACCTACATGTCCCGTGTTCGACTCCTATACGGGACCTAAATCCCAAATTTTTTTTTTTTTTTTTGGAAAACTAGATTTATGGGTTTTTATATTAGACACACGATTATTTCTTTTTAAAACAAAACATCGAACACGGCTTTTAGTCAAAATATAGCGTTGGATTTTTTTCTTTGATACAAGATTCTCTTTTGATTTCTTATTCAGTTTCATATTCTATATTATAGTCAAAATATAGCGTTGGGATTTGATTTCTTATTCAGTTTCATATAGAATTGATGACATAACAAAATAAGTTTAAATAATTAGCTAAAATGGGTATCATTACAAAAAAAAAAACCAGTCTACATGAAAATCTAAAAGTCGATCTCAATCTAATTCTATAACCTCGGACTCAGCACTCGGTGTAGGTTCATACTTCAACATTCGGCCAATCAACACGGGATCATTTGCCGCTTGGAAAAGATCAAATGCAATCTTATGCCGAGCCTCTCTAATGTTGTCATCGTCCAGCAAAGACATGTTTAGTCCAAGCAGGTGACACTCAATGAATTTCAATGCATAGAATCCACAAGCACACTTACTCTTATTAAGGTGAGGCTGCATCGGCACATAGATGACTGAATATGGTGTAATATTCAGATGTTTCCTGTATTTTGGTGACTGAACTTCTTTCACGATCCGAGGGATGATGACTGTGAATGCTTCCACGTGCATGTTGTTTTTCTTGCCTGAACAAGTGAAGACTTCAATTATTCTCTGCACGAAATTAATGCACAAAGAAATCCAGTGATTATCGTTGACATGAACCGGAGCGTAGACACGATGAACGTCGACATCCCAAACTTTTCTTGTTATTCCATGAGATGGAAGCTCACCGGTTCTGTAATGTAAGAGCCAATGATCCAATTTGTGTCCCTTCTTATTCCCCACCAGTTTTTTGTACGCACTATTGATTTGGACGCCGAATAAACAGTTCATGAAGGCAACACGATCTGGTTTCCATTCGCGCAAAGAAGTGTTCTCCTGGAATAAGTACATAACTGCATTCATATCCTGAAAATGTATAACCCGTAAATATGTTGGGTTTTATGTAAAATTTCTAAGATATTTGTTAGATTAATACTTACCGCGGAGTGAAGCCATTTTTTTCGTTGAATTATACGATTAGCTAATTCATAGGAAAAAAACACTTGGACCAATATGTATATCCCTGAAATAGTAAAACAAATTCCCAAAAATTATTAATTAGTCAAACATGGAATATATAAAATTTCCAAAAATAAAATTTTGGAAAGACTTACTTGGACGACATAAACTGCGAATGCTTCCACGTGCTTGTTGTTTTTCTTGCCTGAACAATTGAAGAATTCAATTGTTCTCTGCACAAAATTGATGCACAAAGAAATCCAGTGATTACCGTTGACATGAACAGGAGCGTAGACACGATGAACGTCGACATCCCAAACTTTTCTTGTTCTTCCATGAGATGGAAGCTCACCGGTTCCATAATGTAAGAGCCAATGATCCAATTTGTGTCCCTTCTTATTCCCCACCAGTTTTTTGTACGCACTATTGATTTGGACGCCGAATAAACAGTTCATGAAGGCAACACGATCTGGTTTCCATTGGCGCAAAGAAGTGTTCTCCTGGAATAAGTACATAACTGCATCCATATCCTGAAAATGTATAACCCGTAAATATGTTGGGTTTTATGTAAAATTTCTAAGATATTTGTTAGATTAATACTTACCGCGGAGTGAAGCCATTTTTTTCGTTGAATTATACGATTAGCTAATTCATAGGAAAAAACACTTGGACCAATCTGTAAATCCCTGAAATAATAAAACAAATTCCCAAAAATTATTAATTAGACAAACATGGAATATATAAAATTTCCAAAAATAAAATTTGGAAAGACTTACTTGGACGACATAGACCACTCATGTAGCTTTTTCCATGAATCGTTTGACAAGTAAACCAATGGGTAATCATCATCTTGTTTTGGGTCTGATTTGGTTCTATGGTCTGACAGTTCTAAATTGGTGAAAGTTGTATTTGTGGACTTTTCACCATGCTTTGTTGGTTCTTTGGCCTTTGAAAGCTGTGTTAGATCAAAATCGGTTACAAATGAATCTTGAGAGAGATGGCTCATAGTTTTTTGGAGGAAATTTTGTGTAGCCATGCCCATATCGATATCTGAAACCTGACTCAAAAGTACTTCATGTAGATTATCGGCCTGTTAATACATAAAAGATCAATATTTATAACATTAACGATAACACATAAAACAAAAAAAATTGTTACAAAGACAATCGTGACTTAGAGTTTCTTGTTCCAAATAGTTATTACATTGTTATGTGTAATATTACAAAGACATACTCAAAATACGTTACAAACTCATGTTACAAAGAAACATTCAATTTTAATAAACCAATAACAAATGATATTCAGTTTTGATAAAACATAAAGTAATCATGACTTAGAGCTTCTTGTCTTTCTTACCATTTTGTTTTGCTGAGAAGTCTCGATAGTGGAGGGAATCAAACCGTTAGATGGCTCTTCGTTGTTTCTGGTCTTCCTTACCGTTTTTTTTGCTGAGAAGTGTCGATAGTGGAGGGAATCGACGAGGTAGATGGCTCTCCGTTATTTCTTGTCAATCCTGCTACAAGTTGTGTGAAATAATTCTCCAATTTTCCCATTCGGTCGTCAATTTTCTTCTCAAGTTTCTCTTCCAAAGCGGTGAATGAAGCCTGAAACATTCCTTGAATGAAAGCCTTCATGTCTTCATCAAGAGTTTTATGTTTTTCCGCTGATCGTTGACACAACAATTTGTACTTGCGTGTCTCTGCACCACGATCAACTAGCCTTTTCTTTCCACAGCTCGAACCAGCTACTGAGCTTTCTACAGTAGTTGGAGTTCCAACTTCACTTTCATCATCAACAAACGCATTCTCTGCATCAGCCACACGAGCTTGGACAGTAACGACCGAAGATGTGTAACTGGATTCTTCAATTTCCCAAATTTGATGACTCCAGTCGTTTCCCTCGCCGATAATCGTTTCATACGATCAGTCATTTCATCGACCCTTAAAAATTCAGCGGAATTGAATATATCGAAATTCCATGTAGAAGATATGTATGGATAGAGAACATCCTACAAGAAGAAAAAAAACAAAAAAATGGTTAGAATCGTATGGAGAGAAATAAAAAGTTTTACCAATTGAAATGTTCTTTTTAAAATACACTCCTCACCTCCTTTCCAAAAGTGCTCTCTAGTTGAATAATCTCTTCGTACGATACTCTCGCTATTCCACTCCACTTAGAGCATCTAGGAACTTCTGTATAATCATTGTTGAGTCTTTGGCCCAACAATGTTCCAAAATCGGGAATCGCCTCCATAATCCAGATTTGAAATGCCCATGAGAAGCCTTCCAAAGTGTAGCTTTTGGTCTGCGTTAGCCTCACCCGAGTTTTGATGATGTTCTCAACTAGAAGTTCAAACGAGTGACGACCTCATGGGTACTTCTGAAGCTGACCAATATCCATCACCAGTTTGTGTATTTGTGTGGGATATTAACAGTCGCACTCTGCGCCATGACTAAACCCGTAATAACACACAAGTACACCAACCTCAATCTGTCCTCACGCTTCCACTCATGTACACCTCCTAGGTGTTCATCCATTATCTTTTTTATGGTAATTCCTTTGTTACTCAGTAGCAACTTACTCCAAAAACCATCATCATCTTTCCATTTCTCAAAGTTGCAGTTCTCAGCGTCTTTGTAATTGAGCCCAGTAACTGCGTGAAATTCTTGGAGAGAAAAACGTAGAGGCATCCTTGCAAACACAAACCATAGCTCATGTTTCTTGTCAGTGATGAGTTGCTTACACATGAAGGTGTGGATCAATCTCGCTGAATACCCGAGACCGTTTTTATGAATTGCCACAATCAGACCAAAGACTGGATCGCTCAAAAATTTCTTGTACTCATTTGGTAGCAGTGCCTTCATTGTGGTTAGAATCGATATCATGCAGCGGTTTTTTATCTTTTCTACTTGCGGCTCACTTCTTGGCCTAAAGAACAGTTTTGGCAACTCCAAAGCCATACCTACAAAGAAGGGAAAACAACAACAGTTGTTAAATTTTTAGACAACTAACAACTAATATGAGTTAACACAAGATGTGTAAAAGACACCAATAAGAACTAATACAATAATCAATCACTTGATAAATTCTGAAGTCGAGAGTGATCCCCTGATATTATTATTTGAGGCTGAATCTCTTTAGCAAATTACTCCATGATAAATTATGAAGTCGAGAGCTGCATAGATATGAGCAATGTATAACACAAAGAAATTTCAGAGAATTGAATCTTAAAATTTGTGGGTACTAAATTATATCAAGAATCCATATAAGATGCATAGTATTAAATAAAGGACCGTGCTAATTTCCCCAGCATATTCCACCAATCATAATTCTGAAAATTCGATTAAAACTATTACCCAAAGCATCAAGGTTCAGTCGATCAATGGAAGGCAAACCATACACAAAGGAAACATATAATAAGGCTTCATGGTTCAAAGAAAAGGTTGAGCGTGTTGTGTTACCGTGATGTGTGGTAAAGCAATGTAGATAAGACCTACTTCACTGGTGATATATACCGGTAGGGTATAGCAACAAAAAGCTGTTGTATCTTAACAGATTAAACGAAAAAAACAAAAATTAGATCACATTTACGTATATGTTAATAATCCATAGTAAAAAGGAGGCTGTGATGTGCAAGAAAATGTAAGATAATGGGGTTTAATGTGAGAAAGCGTATATAGTGATAGGAAATAGACACAAAAATAAAGTAACAAATATAGAGGTAACGAAGAGAAGAGATTGTATTACTCATGAGTCCAAGTCAAAGAATCAATAATCGAAGAACTAAGTGATTTAGCTATCCTCAAGGAACTCCAAGTCGAAGAATCAATAATCGAAAGAGTATACTAATCAATACTACAAATTAGTGCATCCCACGATCATGGCTAATCCGAAAAACATAACACAAACTATAAGATCGGACCAGAATCCACTTCAACTTCCTACTTCATTCTCGAAGAAAAGGTGCAAACCCCGGAAATTTTTTTTAAGAAAACAGAAACCCCGAAAAATTGCAAAGTTCAAAATCAAACCTCTAGAGTTCAAATCAAAACCCCTAACTCACAAATCATGAAATCGACACATGCAGGGAAGATGAAAGAGATAAACCCAAATCATGAAATCAACACTAAATCCCTAAATCGGTTTGGTGAGATTATACGGCGGAGGAGGCATACAAGCGGAGGAAGAAGAGGAAATTTCACTTACTGGAGATGCAGGAGGAGGCGGAGAGACGACGAAAAGAAAGATATCGGAGAGGAGGAGGAGAAGAATTTTTTTTTTTTTTTGCGATCGTTTGAAGACTTTTTTTTTTTGGTTTTATTTATGTTTTTGTTTTTTCTATTTTTTTAATCAAAGTAAACTTAATTTTATTTGATTAAAGGGAATTTTAACTAAAATAAAATTTATTTAAAAGATAAAAATGGATTAACATTAATATAAATACTAAAGAAACAATAGTAAATAGTAAGAGAATAAGTATCAAGGAAACAATAGTTCCCATTTTTTGCTTTAAATTTATAATTCTCCCATTTGTTTTTGGATAAGAATTAAATTTCAAACGTTACTAAACTTAGACTTTTAACTTTTAACAAAACTGTTAAGTCATTTCGTTGATTAAAAATAACAAAGATGTCTTTTACAAAAAGCAAATGAAATTCCTTTCTTTGTGTTTGAAGTTGAAATAGAGTCGTAGAGACATGTCTCACGTGGTGTCCACATGTCTTTTATCTTAAAAAAGTTCATATTGCTTCCACTATAATTATTTTTTCCTTAATATCACCAAAGTAACTAAATATATCAAAACTATTATTACCTCTACATTTCCAAATTTTATATTTATAGAATACAAAATCAAATCAAATCAAGAGTTGGGAAAATAAATATATAAATTATGTTATCTTCTGTTTTTATTTTATTTTATTTTTGTTTGAATTTAATTCTTATAAAAACATGAATAAATATGTTGTAACATGTCCGAGATCTTGATTGTGTTCCGGTACCATCCTTTGTCTCCACCCAAAGCTAATATGATATCTCTCACTCCCCCAATTATTACTATTATAATTTTGATTTATTATTATTAAAATATTCTTCCTTCAAAAAAGCAAAAAATAAATAATATCTACAGTATAAAGAAAATAAAAACTTCGCCTCGTTCTTCTCCCTCTGTCTCTCTCTCTCTCTCTCCTTTACTCCGAGCTCAAGCGATTACCTCCCATGGGAAAAATCTCTGAAGTGATTATTTAGCTCTTTTTTTTGTCGCTTCTGCATCCATTTTTATGGATCTTGGAGTTCGGTTTCAAGGGTCGGTTTCGGGTCATGAAAACGGGTCTCCGGGTCAGTCAGAACTCGGATCTGGTTTCGGCAACAAGCAAGAGAGATCCGGTTTCGACGGTGAAGATTGCTGGAGGAGCTCGAAGCTTTCAAGAACATCAACAGATGGATTCTCTTCCTCCTCCTCTGCAACCAATAAAACGCTGTCGTTTCATCAAGGCATACCTCTCTTGAGATCTACCTCTATCGATCCTCGCAGACAAGAACATATGCTTAGCTTCTCCTCTGCTTCCGACAAATCAGATGTCTCGCCTTATCTTCAGTACTGTAGAAACTCAGGTCTGAATAAAAGTACTCTGTTTTTTTCTTTTTACTTTTCATATGGGTTTTGCTTAGAGATTGATTTAGTGAAATACTCTGTTTTTTTTTGTTTTTTTCTTACATTTTTTCAATCTTGAGATACTTACTTTTCTTCAAATCAGCATATAGGTTTTGCTTAGAGCTGTATTTAGTGAAATGGGTTTTTGTCAAATTTTAAAATCACTATATGGGTTTTGCTTAGAGCTTGATTTAGTGAAATGGGTTTATGACAAAATTTTAAAATGTTGAGATATGGTGGTTTTTGGGTTTGTGTTAGTGTCAGGATATGGTTTAGGAGGAATGATGAACACAAGCAGCATGCATGGAAACTTGTTGTCAGGAGTTAAAGGACCTTTTTCATTGACTCAATGGGCTGAGCTAGAGCAACAGGCGTTGATCTACAAATACATCACAGCCAATGTCCCTGTGCCATCTAGTTTACTCCTCTCTCTCAAGAAATCCTTTTTCCCTTATGGATCCTTGCCTCCTAATTCTTGTAAGCTCCTCCTTCCTATCTTTGATTCAAACATTGTTTCTCTAGGTGCTATTAAAAAGCATTTTAGGATATTGATCAATAGATTTGATTCCTTTTGTACTGTCAAAACATTAGCCAAGAATCAACTTTATGCTAGCCTCTAAAGTTGTTTATCTTAAAAACATTAAACTTGTATGGATTGGTGATGTGTTTATTATAGATTCCTGCTTTTTTGGTGAATGTTGTTATCCAATGGTTGTTTTAAGAGATACTGAGAGATTATTTTTTGTGTTTATGTAGTTGGATGGGGCTCTTTTCATCTGGGCTTTTCTGGCGGCAACATGGATCCCGAGCCCGGGAGATGCCGCCGGACAGATGGAAAGAAATGGCGGTGCTCGAGGGATGCTGTTCCCGACCAAAAGTACTGTGAACGACACATTAACCGAGGCCGCCATCGTTCAAGAAAGCCTGTGGAAGGCCAAAATGGCCACAATACTAATCCCGCCGCTGCTTCTGCCGCTGCTTCTACTGCTGCTGCTACGTCCAAGGCGGCGGCGAATACGGTTGTTGCGATGCGTGGATCAGATATTAATAATAGCCTCACTGCCGTTGGAACTCATCATCATGCCAATCCTTCTTCTACAGATTCTTTGGCTAACAGGTGAATAAGCTTAAGTCCTTTTTTCCTTTTTGATATAACATATTTGCATATTCCTAAGTTTTAATGTTCATACCTTTTTTACTTTTTTTTTTCTTCTTTGGCCTAGAGTAAGTAGAGACCCACACATTATTACTACATCTTTTGTGATTGTGACAACTCCTTATTAATTGAGGCTTAGGATTCCATGTTTTTGGATTTGCTTTTATGAACTATTCATTTACTCTTCTTTTCTTGATTCAATGATGCCCAAAAGTATATCAAAATCTATTGTGAGATCTTAATGGCTGTTTGTTGCAATGACAGAGTTCAAAATTCTCGAGGAGGTTCAGTTTTTCCTGCCACGATGAACTTACAACCAAAGGATTCTCATCCGAAACAAAGCAATAACCCTTTTGAATTCGGACTCATCTCCTCTGATTCGTTACTTAACCCGTCAAATAAACAACCCTCTTACGCAATCTCGTCGAAAGGCTTTGGATCGTATCTTGACTTCAGCAACCAAGCAAAGCACTCGGGGAATCACCACAATGTCGATTCTTGGCCCGAAGAGCTGAAATCAGATTGGACTCAGCTCTCAATGTCAATCCCCATGACTCCATCTTCCCCTGTTCAAGATAAACTAGCTCTCTCGCCTTTAAGGTTATCGCGTGAGTTTGACCCATCGATCCACATGGGATTAGGTGTCAACACCGAGTTTCTCGAGCCTGTGAAAAAGGCGAATAACTGGATTCCCATCTCCTGGGGTAATAATAACTCCATGGGAGGTCCTCTCGGCGAGGTACTAAACAGCACGACGAACAGTCCCAAGTTTGGATCTTCTCCAACAGGCGTCTTGCAAAAGTCGACATTTGGTTCTCTTTCTAACAGCAGCTCGGGAAGCAGCACCGTCCTTGGTGAGAACAACAAGAACGGCGATGGAAAGGATCCGCTTGGCCCGACCACACTGATGAACTCTTCCGCTACTGGTCCTCTGTGAAACTGAAAAACTAGGACGATGGCGAAAAAAAAAAACAGAACACTCTGTTTCTCTGTTTCTGTTTTTCTTGGTGTATTGTTGTTGTTTTTCTTTCTATATAAAGCCAGAAGAAACTAAAAGAGAGATGAGAAGAGAGATGGATTTTTTTTTTTAGTCTTCTTCAAAGACCTGTTTCTTCTCCGTCTTTCTGATTTCTGAATCCATGGATTTATTGGTTCTTAATCATCAAATTCTTGATTTTATTGTACCTGTTAGAGCCATTGTATTTGTATCAGTTACACAACTTGTAATGAATTATGTTCTTAAAAAACGGCTAAACCTTCTCCAAAAGTCCGGCTAAACGCTTAGCAAAAATTTTGAACTTTGAAAACATGATTTCACTATTTTTAAGTTTTCGCATTTTTGAAAAATGATTTCGTTATATATAACTATCGTGTTAAAAGTATAACTAAAAACAAAACGTGAATAATCTACTAAAACTAATTTTTAAGTATTTTATAATTATTCTACGTAAATTTCATCCGTTCAATTATTTCCACTAACGTAGATAATTATTCAGTTGCTATTCTGCTATATAAATTTGTTTTACAATGTAACTATTGTGATCCTTTGAGATCTGAAGAGGTTTCCTAGTTGCAGACAAGAGGCAAGATTGTTTTGTGGATTGGACATGGAACACTTCTTCGAAACAACTGTCTCCCACTTTAGTTTTGCTCTGTTTCTCCACTTTTGGGTCCCTTAACTACTTTCCCCTTCTCTCTCTAACCCTACTTTACTTATTCCTGTTTTCATAAAAAAATTGTTTTTTTTATTTATTTCTGAAAATTTTTAAAGAGTGTAGGACCCAACCATCTCAATTTATGAATGGTCCATAAGTTTTTTTTTTCTTTTCATTTGGATTCTTTGTATATTTTTGGAGATCTTGTGATAACACGTGGCATGTGTGGGTCGATGCAGACACTTCCACTTGCACGAGACAAGACAATTCTTATCTCACTCGATACTTTTGGAAATTTAAATATTTCAGTTTCAGTATTTTTTAAATTCTAAAAGTGTACGTTTTTAAAATAACATATTTTAAAAATTTAATCCTAAATTTAGTTAAAAATGACAGTAATAACATAAATTTAATATTAAAATGATCTAAAATCATATTTTAATGGGGAAAAACTATGTTTAATTTTATTTTAAATTTATTTTAGATAAACAAGTATTTTTACATAATTATTTGTGCTATTTTCAAAATTTTTAATTTATTTAGCTAGGTTTGAAACAAAAATAAATAAATTTTGTGCTACTTGTCAAGTAGGTTAATGAATGATTGATTAGAGGAAAATAATTGAAGGGTAGTGAAATTAGTTAGTTAGGCACGAATCTTTAGCCCACTTAAGTTTATCTAATGGGCCTCAAGAGGCCCAAATATGCAACAACCGCAAAACTAAGTCCATCATCTAAGTAACACTCTTTTTCAATTTACACATAGAGAGAGATCAAAAGAGACAGAAAGAAATACTTCGCTTCGCTTTGATCTGATTTTTGTTTTTTCATATCATTTGATGATCGCGTCACCATTGTTGATTCTGAAGCTGTCTGAGAATCAGAATCTGTCTCATTTCCGAGAATCTTCGTCTGAGAATTTCTTGTTCCGACAAGAGCCGATTGTTGTCCGTACTAATCTGTTCGATGTGGTACAGAAAGATTCGGAGCCCGTTTCTGAGTTCCCGGTTTTCTAAACCAAGCCGGTTTACTTCGTCTTTTAAATTCTCAATGTGTATCTGTTTACGCATCCTCGACCGCTTCGCTGATTCTCGGTTTGATTCCATCCGCTTCCTCTTACGGTCGTCGGTTGACTGCGAAACCGACCGGTTCAATTTCTTCCGATTATGGTCCGTGGCGTTTATCCGGATTGTCGTGTTTTCCGGGTCTAATTCGTCGGATTTAGGACTCGGTACGCCGTGAAAACATTCGGTATCATCGGAACCGAAGTTTGTTTTGACGGAACCGATACAAGATTCATCAGAACCGGGTTTTAAGTCGTGAAAACCGGTATTGTTTCTGACGGAACCGGTTTCGGATTCACCAGAACATGGACTCGGTATGACCGGTTCGAGAGACGACTGGATCACAGACAAGAGATCGGAGCAGTTAAAATCCCAAGGAGTGAATACGGTTTGGAAATCGGATAATTGATTAACCAAACCCGGTTCAGCAAAGGAAAAGGCCGGTACAGTAGACATCATAATGACCGGCTTTTTCTTGCTAATGGAGAGAGAGAAGAGAAGGAGAAAAGGGAAGAATTGCATTGTAGGAGCTTCGAATTTATGGGAAATGGTAAGGGTATTTCGGTCATTAGACGGTGTTCGACCGTATTTTATACTGTATAAACAACTTTTGAGTCATGTGGCACTATGTGGGGTTAGTATTTTTCAAAATAACTTTTATAAAAGTAGACAAATATTTTGTGGGACACCAATAAACTCGTTTATAAGAAAGTAAAGTAAGATTAAATTTTGTTAACCAAATGTTTGTTATAGCTTAGTGATGAAGAAACAGTCCATATTTAACACATGTGTTGTCTATTCATCTAATTTTGTTGCTATGCATTCAAATCTAGATGTAGAAAATAAAATAAAAAGTTAAATATAATTAAGATAATTTTAGGCACAAAAGTATAAATGGTGTCGTTGGTATGATTTATTTGTAGTTGGTTTGATTAGTGTGCTTGATGCGATTGATATGAAACAATTGAACAAGCATTTTATTTATATAGTAAACTAATATTCATGAATTTAGCTAAATTCAACTTTTTAGTTCCTAATGCTTTGAATATGGACGCAAAATATTTGGCTCATTTTTTTTTGTCAACTATTTTTATTTATATATAATATCCAAGATTACATAAAAAAATACACAAATAATAAAATACAACTTTTAAAGAAATAAGAAAACAAAAGAAATACATATGTCAGATGCTTTTCGAAAAAAAATCTTACTCGTTATCATATTCGCAGTTGATCTATTGCGAATTTCATCTTTGGTTATCAATATAACCAATTCAAACACATTTTCCTCATGTTGTATAACCTTGGCCAACTCCCAATTTAAATCTAGAGATTTTTTCGATTAAGAATCCAATGTATTTATTCTTTCGAAAGAAAAAAATATTGGGATTACCAAGTTTCAACGATTGTACGAATATCGTCATACAACATAGAGGATGCATCGACTCTAAACTCTCGTCTCTTCCATGGTAGTTGTTTCCAAAGCAAATCTATTAAAATGAGAACGCATAATTCGCTGGAAACCAAGTCCAACGAAAAAAGTGGTTGAAATTCGGCAACCAAATGCATGAAATAACTGTTAAGGTATCCCATTGTTGAAATTTGGAACCCCTTAAGGCTATTCCACCACGGTCGTTTGTCATCATAACCCACACAAGTTGGCAGCGTCTTCAAACTGAAACTGCTACATCAGAGACTTACTTGTCGCCGAAGAGAAGAGACTCTACGATGAGAGAGGAAACGGTTACAAAANTAGAGGATGCATCGACTCTAAACTCTCGTCTCTTCCATGGTGGTTTCCATTGTGGTTGTTTCCAAAACAAATCTATTAAAATGAGAACGCATAATTCGCTGGAAACCAAGTCCAACGAAAATAGTGGTTGAAATTCGGCAACCAAATGCATGAAATAACTGTTAAGGTATCCCATTGTTGAAATTTGGAACCCCTTAAGGCTATTCCACCACGGTCGTTTGTCATCATAACCCACACAAGTTGGCAGCGTCTTCAAACTGAAACTGCTACATCAGAGACTTACTTGTCGCCGGAGAGAAGAGACTCTACGATGAGAGAGGAAACGGTTACAAAAAACCGATATGAGAAGTAAAAAGAGAACAAGAACAGGAGCGAGAGTAACTGTTATCATTCTCCTTAGACCACAAAGAATATTTATCAATGAAACGAGTATCCATAAGACAAGAAGAAGAATCGAAATATGTAATCCAAAACTGGAAAATTGACCGACAATTATATCATCTTCCTCTCAACGTTCGCACGAAGAACAAAAGAGAGGAAATCCACAATGAAAAATCATTGGGTTTGGCTTCAGATCAGAAAAAGGGAATGGTGGGAAAATTGAGAAAATCGCCTTGGAGATCGTCTCCATAGCAAACACTGTTATCTTCCTCAGTTTTAATTTTTGTATATTTGGCTCATTTATATCGATAATTTCTTATATTTTATGTTTTTCACGGGCACTTTAAGAAAACGTATATTTTATTTGTTTCTGATTAAGTGTTTTTTATATTTTTAATGTAGATTTTTTTAAAAATTCAGTTTTATCTCTATTATTTTAATATATTAATTGTTAAGATAAAATTATATAATATATACATATACAAATGTGAAATAATATAGAATAGAGATTTTTTTTTTTTTTAATAAGTGTGAAAAAATCTTAAACAGAACTTGTAATGAAATGGAAAGAGTATTCGTTGGCACTTGATAATATATATATAAATATATTGATTTGAAAACAAATACTCACTCCATTTTTTTTATAAAGGGTTTTAGACATTTTGTTTTGTTATTTTTTATAAGAGCTTCTCACATTCCCATGCAAAATTTAATTAATTATACTCATTAGTAGTCTCGATACTATCATGAAACATTAATACTTTTATTCCTAATTGGATAACTAAATGTTGTTACGGTAGTGTTTAATGTTTTAAGCAAAAAAAAGATTTTCTTAATTTCCGTGTTTTTAGGAAAAACCCCTTATAAAAAAACAGAGGGAGTACTAGATATGTTATTTATTTTTTTTTGTAAATCTTAATAAGTAACTTTTCAAAAAATTCCAATTTCCAAGTGATTAATGATTTTAAATGAAACTCCAAGAATAATAATGTTCTGATGAGGACGAAAGTTGATTGGAATCTAAGCAAATAGCTAATATGTCCAATAACACATTCACGATTAAATAAGATTTTGTACTCTAAAATTGTATTATTCGGTTTTGTTAGTTTATTCGAAAAAGAAAAAAAAGTAACAAGAGAAAAATATAGCAACGGCCACATGCAAATCCTCAAAAGTAAAGCAGAAATATATTAAGAAAACTTTTATCATATGGTTTGGTAGCATGTTAAATCAAACTTTAATGTCCACAAAGATGTATCAAATGTTTCCCACCTTAACATTTAATTTTCAATAATCCCAACTTCTTTTATTACAAAGAAAAACTATTCCGCAATATATATATATCACTGCTGCTAATATTACAGAATAAGTAGGTAAATCAGTATATGTATTCTAAGTTCTAATATGTATATTTCTTAGTGATATATATATTGCGGAATAATTCTAATTTTCTAATTTGTTCTAAAAGATCATACTGATTGTTCGAGTTGTTTTTTTTTTTCACCGAAAATTATATTATATTGATCATTGTTTGCTTACAAGCAAAAAGGGATCCAAGGAAATCAACCCACTACAACTCATGAAATAATTACACAGAGATAATCTCGATTTCATACTCAAAAAACAATTTTAACCATTGTGTGTAGCCCGTTGCGACGTATGATTGACGACGATCCTCTTTCCACACATTTCGAGCAATAAAGAATGCTCCTCTAATAGCTTCTCTTTCCTCGTGATCTAATTTCCACTCTGCTATATCATCCAAAGCCTTTAAAAGCTCTATCGACTGGAATTTGAATGAGGGCCAGGCAGGTGGACGGGTTACAGCACCTATCAATTCTTTAGCTTCACCCGCAAAGATTACCTTTGGAATTTTCAAGCTTCTCATGCTTTCAATAGCCCATAACCAACTTTTAAGATGGGCATCAATGCCACTCTGAATGAAGTTGAAACTTCTCCTACTATGCAACAACACCTTGACCACTACACTTTTGGTGCTTGTTCCATGCCGATCCTATATTGCATTTCAGCCAAAGTTTACTTGGTGGTATCTAAGACTTTTTCACCACTTATTTCACTCTGCTTACCCCACTTTAATCTCTGATTTCTGGACTTTGAACATGGAACCATTGACTCACATCTTCTCTGATTTTGCTCAAAGTATCATTCACAAGAAATTTCATTCCTTCAAAGATAAAAGAGTTCCTATTCTTCCACAACATCCACAAGATCCAGGGAAATGAACTTCTTATTTCCACAGGAACACTCATGATTTTTCCATTCATCAAAAGATAATGAAAGTTCTGGAAGACTGACATCTCATCAAAACCATTCTCAGGACAAGGAAAGTTTGAGAATGCCCATACATGTCTCGCTAAGGTGCAGGTGAATAGTACGTGGTTATAAGATTCTTCTTCAAGCCCACAGATTTGGCATCTTGAGTCCAATTTTAGTCCTCTTGATGCCATTTTATCTGCAACTGGGATAGCTCCACTAATCACCTTCCAAAGAAACGTTTTTATTTTGGGCGATGTATGAAGCTCCCAAATCTGATATTTCAAACCAATTGTTGATGGTTGCATCATAACTTCTATGAGGACTTCATTATCTTCATCTTGGCCGGACTCTAGGGGTAGGTGAGAGGGGCCTACGCCCAGGGTACATACAAATTTTTTTTAAAAGGTCCCAAATTCTTCAAGAAAAAGGTCCCAAAACACTAAAAAAAATTTATATGAAAAAAGGCCAAAAAAAAAAAATTTCTGCCCAAGGTTTATTAAAAAGTTGAGACGCTACTGCCTACCGATAACCAGATTTCATAGAATATTCACCACATTTGTTGAATTTCCAAATTACATAATCCGAGGAGGATACTACATGTTTAATTTTCAGAATCAAATCAATGTCTCTAGGGAAAAACATATCCTGAAGCTTCTCCATATCCCATGATTTCGTGGTTTGATCGATGATGTCTTTTACTTTGAGGTCTGTTAGAGGTGCGTTTAGCATTCCCCGGTTTAGCCCGGTTTTAACCAATACCGACCCAATTGATTCCGGTTTACGACGGTTCGAACTAAGTGAAGAGGGCCCATAATCACACTCAACGGGCCGAGCTTGGTCTAAAGCCCAACTCGCGGACAAACGCACCGACCTCCGAGATTTGCGGAATCTTTCATTATTTCAGAGGGAGAAAAAGAAGATTTCCTTCTCCTGATAGAACTAGGAAAAGGAAATCATCCCGTTTAGACCGACTCGGAAACCTTATAAATAAGGAGGCCATCGCCCCATTCAAGGGATATCCACAATCATCTACGAGACCTAAGGAGATTCAAGAGCAGGGAACTCGGCTTTTATATTCTTAGTTCTTAAGTCTTCTTTACGATCTAGCAACTTTGTAGCTCCACCGAGTTTAATCAATAAAACAAGATTCGATCCATTAAGTTTACTGTTTTGCCCCTTGTGTGATTTTCATAATCAACAATTGGCGCCGTCTGTGGGGACAATTTTTTCTAAATCATTAAAACTTTCGGATCTCGTTGATTAAGCTCGGCGATGGTGGAACTACCAATCAACCCGACGCTAGACACTCAAAATAACGAGCTCGGCGATCTCAATCGCAACACGCTCAACCCGGAAGATCCACCACCAGCAATTCCACCAGACACTGCTACTGTAATCACAGCTGTAACACCGGCTCCAATCGACCAATCCGCTCTCATACAAGCTATGGCAGCGCAGCTCGCCAAACTCGTCAAGAAAAACGACGAAAGGTTTGAATCATTACTCGGCACTCAGACAGAATTCCGTGACCAGCTCACCGAGTTCAGGCAAACAATTCTACGACCCAGCGAGGAGACGCTCCTCAATCTTTGTCGAAACATGTTCTCTAAATCACAACGTCAAACCACCACACTTCGACACCCAGTTCATGGATCCACCGGTAATCAAGAGACATCTCCAGATCCAGGACATGAAATCCAAATTTCACCAAGCTACCAGCTCGGCACCTGAGATCGACCGTGTGATCCAAGAGACTAAAAAAACCCCATTCACACAACAAGTTCTCGACATCCCAGTCAAGCGTCTAGAAAGGATCAAGAACGCACAATACGAAGGCAACTCTGACCCCCGACACTTTATGACCTCCTTCGGCATCATGATGAATCGCTTCAAATTCCAAACCGAGGAGGAACATGATGCTGCTAAGTGTCAACTCTTCATCGAAAATCTCGGCGGGACCGCGCTCGATTGGTTCTCGCAACTCGAAGCGAACTCGATCAACAACTACACCGAGCTCACAACCAAGTTCCTCAAACGCTTCACCATGTTCATTAAGAAGAATACCAAGAACACCGAACTATGGGTCAGGCCGGAAGAACCGAAAGATGATCCAGCGGAATCAACGAGTGATCCTGAATCGTACAACGAATTTCACAAAAGAAAGGTCACAGTACCGAGGAATGCCGACACATCAAGGACCTGCTACTTAAGAGTTTCAGAACAAGGGAGATCTCACCTCAGAGCATTCCCCAACCCAACAACATATTCCACCGTGGCAACAACAACAAGAGGCAAAATACAAATAATAGTAATCCCGAGCGAGCTAAGGATACCGCGGAAACCGACCTGCCAAAACGCGACCGTGAGAACCAACCCGAAGATCATACAATCCCAAAAGCCGAAAGAGGGTTCACATGATCATGGGTGCACTCGAATCTTGCAACTATTCAGTTCGGGCAATCAAGGAACACAGCCGCGAAGCAATAGCGGCACAACGAAACAACCGAGTTCCGGAGAGTGGCGTGCCCATAATCTTCATGGAAGCTGACACAGTTGGAGTTCACATGCCCCATAACGACCCGCTGGTCGTCAAGCTACTCATCGGTGACATTACTGTTGAAAGAATTTTGGTTGATACTGGCAACTCAGTCAACGTTATCTTCAGACAGACATTGAAGGACATGGACGTCCCAGACTCAGACATCAAGCCATACATCGAACCTCTGACCGGATTCGCTGGAGAACATGCCATGACCGCGGGAACAATCAAGATGCCAATCTACGTCGGCGGAACAGAAAAATGGTGAAATTCATGGTGTTGAACAAACCAGCGATCTACAACGTCATACTCGAGACGCCGTGGTTGTTTGCAATGAAGGCTGTCATCTTAACTTACCATCAGTGCGTCAAATTCTTGACACCATACAGAATCTTCACTCTCAAATTCCTGACACCATACATAATCTTCACTCATAAATTCCTGACACCATACGATGTCTTGTTTGTGTTACATCAACGAGTGCAAACTACGAACCGCACCTCGGAAATTCGTGATCAGTTCACACCCAACTCCAACCGACCTGCTAAACAAGAAGAATGATCCCGACTTACCGAAGCAAGAGTCAGTCATACAAGTTACCATTGACGACCTCAATCCCGAGAGATGTGTCGGTATTGGAGCCGAGATGAATGAAAAGATCAAAAGTGACCTCATTAGCTTCCTCAAGAAAAACGTGTTAACCTTCGCATGGTCCATTAAAGATATGCCCGAGATCGATCCAAAAATCACCTGTCACGAACTCACCATTGATCAATCCTTCAAACCAATTTAACAGAAAAGACGGAAGCTCGGCCCAGAGAAAGCTCAAGCAGTAAATGACGAGGTTGAACGATTACTCGGAGTAGGATCAATCACCGAGGTCAAGTACCCAGAATGGCTGGCTAACCCCGTCGTCGTCAAGAAGAAGAACGGTAAGTGGAGGGTATACGTCGATTTCACCGACCTCAACAATTTCCCACTCCCGCATATTGATAGACTGGTCGAGGCAACCGCGGGCAACGAGCTCCTCTCCTTCATGGACGCCTTCTCCGGTTACAACCAGATACTAATGCATCTTGACGATCGCGAGAAGACGTCTTTTATCACAGATNCCCGACCGTGAGAACCAACCCGAAGATCATACAATCCCAAAAGCCCGAAAGAGGGTTCACATGATCATGGGTGCACTCGAATCTTGCAACTATTCAGTTCGGGCAATCAAGGAACATAGCCGCGAAGCAATAGTGGCACAACGAAACAACCGAGTTCCGGAGAGTGGCGTGCCCATAATCTTCATGGAAGCTGACACAGTTGGAGTTCACATGCCCCATAACGACCCACTGGTCGTCAAGCTACTCATCGGTGACATTACTGTTGAAAGAATTTTGGTTGATACTGGCAGCTCGGTCAACGTTATCTTCAGACAGACATTGAAGGACATGGACGTCCCAGACTCAGACATCAAGCCATACATCGAACCTCTGACCGGATTCGCTGGAGAACATGCCATGACCGCGGGAACAATCAAGATGCCAATCTACGTCGGCGGAACAGAAAAAATGGTGAAATTCATGGTGTTGAACAAACCAGCGATCTACAACGTCATACTCGAGACGCCGTGGTTGTTTGCAATGAAGGCCGTCATCTTAACTTACCACCAGTGCGTCAAATTCCTGACACCATACGGAATCTTCACTCTCAAATTCCTGACACCATACATAATCTTCACTCATAAATTCCTGACACCATACGATGTCTTGTTTGTGTTACATCAACGAGTGCAAACTACGAACCGCACCTTGGAAATTCGTGATCAGTTCACACCCAACTCCAACCGACCTGCTAAACAAGAAGAATGATCCCGACTTACCGAAGCAAGAGTCAGTCATACAAGTTACCATCGACGACCTCAATCCCGAGAGATGTGTTGGTATTGGAGCCGAGATGAATGAAAAGATCAAAAGTGACCTCATTAGCTTCCTCTAGAAAAACGTGTTAACCTTCGCATGGTCCATTAAAGATATGCCCGAGATCGATCCAAAAATCACCTGTCACGAACTCACCATTGATCAATCCTTCAAACCAATTTAACAGGAAAGACGGAAGCTCGGCCCAGAGAAAGCTCAAGCAGTAAATGACGAGGTTGAACGATTACTCGGAGTAGGATCAATCACCGAGGTCAAGTACCCAGAATGGCTGGCTAACCCCGTCGTCGTCAAGAAGAAGAACGGTAAGTGGAGGGTATACGTCGATTTCACCGACCTCAACAAAGCATGCCCGAAGGACAATTTCCCACTCCCGCATATTGATAGACTGGTCGAGGCAACCGCGGACAACGAGCTCCTCTCCTTCATGGACGCCTTCTCCGGTTACAACCAGATACTAATGCATCTTGACGATCGCGAGAAGACGTCTTTTATCACAGATCGGGGTATCTATTGCTTTAAGGTCATGTTGTTCGGCTTGAAAAACGCTGGAGCAACTTATTAAAGGTTCGGCCGGACAATGGAAGTTTATATCGATGATATGCTGGTGAAATCTTTCATAGCCAAAGATCACGTCAGACATCTCAGCACTTGTTTCGACATACTTAACTAGTACGGCATGAAGCTCAACCCCACCAAAATGCACATTCAGAGTCACATCTGGTGAGTTCCTCGGCTACATTGTTACTCAAAGGGGAAGCGAAGCTAATCCCAAACAGATCTCAGCAATCCTCAACCTCCCATCACCAACAACAAAACGCGAAGTCCAGAGGTTGACAGGTCGGATCGCCGCACTCAACTTATTCATCTCCCGATCTACGGACAATTGCCTATCGTTCTACCAATTACTTTGCGGCAACAAGGACCTCAAATGGGACGATAAGTGCAAGGAAGCATTCAAACAACTCAAAGCATTGCGACCTCGGTATTAGCCGTAAGCGGAGTCCTAGTTTGGGAAGATTGAGGCGAACAAAAACACATCTTCTACATCAGCAAGTCTTTAGACGAGGCCGAAACTAGATACCCTACACTCAAGAAACTCGCGTTGGCTGTAATCATCGTGGTTAGAAAACTCCGTCTTTATTTCCAGTCTCACTCAATCGCAGTCCTCACCAATCAGCCTCTGCGAACGATTTTGCACAGCCCAACTAAGTCCGGCAAACTCGCTAAATGGGCGATCAAGCTAAGCGAATATGACATAAAATTCAGAAGCAGAACCAGCATCAAGTCCCACGTTCTGGCTGACTTCCTCGTCGAGTTACCACGAGAGGTAACCATCACCGAGCTCCTAGGAGCGGAAAACTGGCTCCTCCATATCGATGGTTCATCATCACACCGCGGTTCGGGAGTCGGCATACGCCTTCAATCACTGAAAGGCGATATCCTGGAGCAATCATTTCGGCTGGAATTTCAAGCATCAAACAACGAGGCCGAGTACGATGCACTTCTGGTCGGACTGCGATTGGCCAAGGCAATTGGAGCAAAACAGATACAAGCATTATGCAATTCACAGCTTGTCACTAGTCAATACATCGGCGAATACAACGCAAAGAACGATCGAATGAACGCATATTCAAAGTTGGTAAGGGAACTTGCTGCCGAATTCCAATCTTTCGACCTCACTAAGATACCTCGCAGAGAAAATGCCCCAACTGATGCCCTTGCCGCCCTCGCCTCAAGCTCGGACCCTCGACGTACGATCCTGGTTGAAAGCATCTCACGACCAAGCATCGAACCAACCGAGACTTGCAACGTGACCACACGTAGGCGTGACTACGAGACGCATCCTGCTGACAACCCAAACCGTGAAAAACTAGGAGCGATCCGAATCCCGAGCCTGACGTGAACATCGAAACCGGACACATCCCAAACTATCCAAAACTACGAGATCAGTCAGACGAAGATGACAAAATATTTGAAGGACTCCATGCCCTTGTGGACATCGAGGCCGAAGAAGAAAAATATCCGAAGGACTCCATGCCCCTATGGACATCGAGGCCGGAGAAGACTGGACTATTGAAATCAAAATGTACGTCTACGAAGGAACGGTCCCAGCCGACAGATGGGCAGCGACTTAAAATGCGATCTACCCATTACATCGTTCTCGATGACGAGCTATTCCGGTGGAGCGTTTCGGGCGTCCTCTTGACGTGTGTCACCGGCAAAGATATTTACGAAGTCATGAATAAAGTACACAACGGAGACGGTGGAAATCACTCCGGAGGTCGCTCTTTTGCCTTAAAAATAAAGAAGGCAAGCTACTACTGGCCAACAATGTTAGCGGACTACGAAAAGTTTGCCGCCAAGTGTGAAAAGTGCCAAAGACGGCCCAATCGAGCTGCTCACCACTTTGACGGCCCCTTACCCTTTCATGCGATGGGCAATGTATATCATCTTATTATTTTCAGCTCGGAGGGCCTCGAGCTCCTGATCCTTCGCAACAGCTCTCTTCTCGAGATGAGAGACTTTGGCCCGTACCTCGGCCAGACCCCCCCTTTAGCTTCTTGGTGTCCTCGACCGGATGAGCTCGTTCGTCTGCGCCTCGACCTGGAAAAAGAAGGAGCAATAAGACAATAGAAATATAACCAAGTAAAACCGAATCTAAGAGTGAATAGTTTACCCGAGCCTTGGAGCGAGCAAGCTCCATATATTTCTCTACCTCTGGGAGCTCGTCTAACGGCGGGAGACCACGAACGCCAAGTTTGAATTGACGATAGAGTTTGGCACACGAAGCCGGGTCATTAATCAAAGGAGTGTCCTTCATGTGGTTGAAGGACACATCATTCACCTCTTCTAGGATCAAGGACTGTCGCCTCTTACGTTTCCTAGAAACCCCGACCTCCGCCGTATGAGGGACAATTGCGGATCAGCCCTTTCTTCCAAAGGCGTGGTGGGAGCACTCGTATGAGGGACAATTGCGGTATTGACCCCCCCCCCTCGCATCTCGGGCTCCTCTGCAGGCCGACCTAACACAGCCATCGATCGGTCCAAACGTTCAGCATCCGCGTCACCATCATTGGTTGTGGTTATCTCCAAATTGGCGCTCACGGGCACCGCATCAGTACGAGCAGCCAAACCAGACCTAGCAGTCTGATCGAACCCCTCGAGGTTGGTAGGCGGATCAACCTCGGTATTACCGATCTCAGAGTTTCGATTGTCTTCTTTGTTCTCTCCAGCGATCGCCGAACTGCCCCCGTCGACTTGGATAACTTCAGGAGGAGCATCATTCTGGGGAGCATCATCATCCCTCCGAGCCGAAGGGAGTATAGAGTCGTCAAGGGTAACTGAATAGTCCGGGACATCGAGAAAATTCCTCCGCGGTGCCATTCTCATGGACGAAGACCCTTTGGCAACTGCACAAATAAGACAAATCTAAGAGATAGAACAAACAGTGCAGAAATTTGACTTAAGGAACTTTGAGCTAACCATTGTTAGAACGTTGCGACTTGTTCTTCGCGGCAAGACGTGCTTGGTGAATCTCCGGCCAGCATGTTCATCCCAATTCCTTAAACTGAGTAACAATCGCCTTCTNTTAACTAAGCATCACACAAGCTTAATTGCTAACCTTTGGTCACAACTCACCTTAAATCGGACGGATCAAGCTCTAGAAGACCTTCCGTCTCACGCCAAAACCAACGCTCCTCCAATCCCTTCTTCGAGCTTCTCACCAAGCTCAAATCCCCTTGATCTCGCAAGATCCAAGCTTCACCAAGCTTCCTTCCCTTTCTCTCTCTCTCTCTCTCTCTCTCTCTCTCTCTCTCTCTCGCGCAAGACCAACTCGTTTTTCCAAAGAACAATGGTTCTGCGTAAGAAAAGAAGAGAAGAAGATATAAGGAAACAATAAACTCCGCACGGTATCGATTGATACCACCCTGTATCGATCGATGCCCCTCGAACTGGTATCGATCGATACTCACCTAGTATCGATCGATACTACCCCGGAACAAACCCGAATTAATTATTTCACCCCAATANATAAAGCACGCGACTTCGGCATAAATAGAATATATAACTACCAATATTTTTGTTCTATGGTCTCCTATAACTTATGTCCGGGTTGGACACGGAAGAAGGAGCGACTCGGACGAAAAAATACTTTGTCTCCCAACCCTGAACCTTGCTCGGCTTCGGACCAATAATTACGTCGTAGCTCGGCTTCATATTTGCCGAGATATACCAAGGTTTGGCCTCTGCTATGTTAACGGAGGTTAACTCTTCAAACATCCGAGCAGTAACCGGAATACCAAGTTCGGCTCCCATAGAAAGGAGCCCAGTTATGTTGACCATGGTAGCCTGGTTAAGCTAGCAAATCGTAGCTCTCCACCTATTGCAAAAATCAATCAACATATTGGGCAGAGGAAAGTTGAGCTCGCACGCCCTGAACTAGTCCTTGTAAAAGCATATGTGCCCTTCTAGAGCATCCCACGGTCTTTGATTCCTTCCAGGCCTCATGACTTCTATGTCACCCGGGAAATAGAGGGTCCCAATCAGATCGGTGATTGTATCCATTGTAGAGCAAGTCGGCCCAATGACAGCAGGACGAACAATCAAGGGAGTCAATGGAGCTTGGGTTTCCCCTTCTATGTTGCCAGCTAGAGGATCGACCTCGGCATTGACGACTTCAACATTACCACCCGGTGCGCCGACATCCGCTCCACGAGCACGTGTTCCTTCTTCTAGTAAGGCCAGCTGAGTAGCGTATGCCTTGTCACGACGCTCCTGTTCGGCAGCTCGCTCCTTGTCTTCAGCAATCTCTTTTCTCTCGAGCTCTGCAGCCAGCTCGGCATCATATTGGATCTGAGCCTCGATTTGGGGAAGACGAACTCGAGTTCACGGGTTGCTTGAACCGGCTTCGTCGTTACCAACCCGCCTGATCGGAATACGACTCTCCTCAATCCGAGACTCGTCAACCGCAACCAACCTCTACATTATGGCCAATTGGTACAGACCCACTAACGTTGGCCACCAGATTCGTTTCCTCGTTAAACCGACGCTAAGCGTTGGTCTCGTCACTGTCTCGATCACGAAGCCCAAGAGCTAGCCCGAACACCCACACAACGCGAGTTGCGACCTATTAACTAAGGTTCATCCAATTAATCTCCATCCATTATAACCACAACTGTATCCGAGGAGTCTGAGCTTACCGAATTAAAAAGCAAACCCCAAACGAGAGGAGGATTTTCAGATCTCTCTTCGTAATTATTGACGGAATCGTTCGGCAATTCGACTCCAAATCTATGCATTGGACGGGAATAGTCGCGAAAACAGATGAAGAACAATGAAGGACAGTATGAAGACTAACCGGAAAATCGCGAAGACCAGTCGGAGAAATGGCGAAGAACAATACGAGATTCCGAGAACTTGCGAGCGAATCGGAGAAATTATGTCGTATATATCACCGAAATTCGATCAGAAAGCGCAATAAACAGAAACCCTATAGAGAAAAAGCAAAAACTAGAAAAAAGGGAGAAGAGGTTACCTTTTACGAGCGAAGAAATGAAAGAATCGGAAGGGTCAAAAGGAATATATGGAGAGAGAAACAATCATGACAAATCCCTCAATTTCTGCAACAGTTAAAGAAACTGANTGACCATGGTAGCCTGGTTAAGCTAGCAAATCGTAGCTCTCCACCTATTGCAAAAATCAATCAACATATTGGGCAGAGGAAAGTTGAGCTCGCACGCCCTGAACTAGTCCTTGTAAAAGCATATGTGCCCTTCCAGAGCATCCCACGGTCTTTGATTCCTTCCAGGCCTCATGACTTCTATGTCACCCGGGAAATAGAGGGTCCCAATCAGATCGGTGATTGTATCCATTGTATAGCAAGTCGGCCCAATGACAGCATGACGAACAATCAAGGGAGTCAATGGAGCTTGGGTTTCCCCTTCTATGTTGCCAGCTAGAGGATCGACCTCGGCGTTGACGACTTCAACATTACCACCCGGTGCGCCGACATCTGCTCCACGAGCACGTGTTCCTTCTTCTAGTAAGGCCAGCTGAGTAGCGTATGCCTTGTCACGACGCTCCTGTTCGGCAGCTCGCTCCTTGTCTTCAGCAATCTCTTTTCTCTCGAGCTCTGAAGCCAGCTCGGCATCATATTGGATCTGAGCCTCGATTTGGGGAAGACGAACTCGAGTTCACGGTTTGCTTGAACCGGCTTCGTCGTTACCAACCCGCCTGATCGGAATACGACTCTCCTCAATCCGAGACTCGTCAACCGTAACCAACCTCTACATTCTGGCCAATTGGTACAGACCCACTAACGTTGGCCACCAGATTCGTTTCCTCGTTAAACCGACGCTAAGCGCTGGTCTCGTCACTGTCTCGATCACGAAGCCCAAGAGCTAGCCCGAACACCCGCACAACGCGAGTTGCGACCTATTAACTAAGGTTCATCCAATTAATCTCCATCCATTATAACCACAACTGTATCTGAGGAGTCTGAGCTTACCGAATTGAAAAGCAAACCCCAAACGAGAGGAGGATTTTCAGATCTCTCTTCGTAATTATTGACGGAATCGTTCGGCAATTCGACTCCAAATCTATGCATTGGACGGGAATAGTCGCGAAAACAGATGAAGAACAATGAAGGACAGTATGAAGACTGATTGGAAAATCGCGAAGACCAGTCGGAGAAATGGCGAAGAACAATACGAGATTTCGAGAACTTGCGAGCGAATCGGAGAAATTATGTCGTATATATCACCGAAATTCGATCAGAAAGCGCAATAAACAGAAACCCTATAGAGAAAAAGCAAAAACTAGAAAAAAGGGAGAAGAGGTTACCTTTTACGAGCGAAGAAATGAAAGAATCGGAAGGGTCAAAAGGAATATATGGAGAGAGAAACAATCATGACAAATCCCTCAATTTCTGCAACAGTTAAAGAAACTGAAGCGACGTGTTTTCTCAAGGAAGGTTCACCGAGCTCAAGATTTGACGAGCTCGCGATTTTCTGAACTCGGGATTTGCCAAATTCAAAACACAAGACCATGCGACCAAGTCAAAGAAATGCTGATCTCAATTCCAACCGAGTTAAAGAATTCTCCATGAACTTCGCCGAACTCAAGGACTCATTCGCCGAACTGGGGGGGGACTTATTGTTGGAGGTGAGTTTAGCACTCCCCGATTTAGCCCGGTTTGAACCGAGACCGACCTAATTGATCCCGGTTTACGACGGTTCGAACTAAGTGAATGGGGCCCATAATCACACTCAACGGGCCGAGCTTGGTCTAAAGCCCAACTCGCAGACAAACGCGCCGATCTCCGAGATTTGCGGAATCTTTCCCTATTTCAGAGGGAGAAAATGAAGATTTCCTTCTTCTAATAGAACTAGGAAAAGGAAATCATTCTGTTTAGACCGACTCAGAAACCTTATAAATAAGGAGGCCATCGCCCCATTCAAGGGACATCCACAATCATCTACGAGACCTAAGGAGAGAGCAGAGAACTTAGCTTTTATCTTTTTAGTTTTTAAGTCTTCTTTACGATCTAGCAATCTTGTAACTCCACCGAGTTTAATCAATAAAACGAGATTCGATCCATTAAGTTTACTGTTTTACCCCTTGTGTGATTTTCAAAATCAACAAGGTCCACATTCACCAATATATTCATGTTATTCAACTTTGTCGCCAAAACATCAATTCAAATTCTCAGAGGTATCGACATGCAAATTCGCAATACTATCACAGCAAGACATCTCAGAGGCATTTCGAAAACTTAATGTTACTGTGGATCAAGTGAGTGTTGAATCTGTTTCGCACTAAACCTTTTGATATCATGTTTTTTATTTTTATTTTTTTGCCATGGTAACAAGGAGCTAAGCTCATTTGTAAAACTCAAATTTCATTTATATGAATATTAACAGTTACAAAAAAAAAAAAAAAAAAAAAAAACCAGTCACATGAAGTTTGTTAACAGTAAATGGAGCATTCAATTTTCTCATTAATTTGGCTATAAACATGTATCCCTCTGTCACCAATTAAATTGTATAATTATGAAAAAAATCAGATCTTCTTTCACCAATCATTTTAAACATTATTCGATTAAACAAAATTTCTTTTTTATGACTAATTAAAAGGTTAGAAAACCCTTTCTCAAAAAAGGACTAATTAAAAGATTCTCGGCAAAAATCTAAGACTAAAGCAATATAAAAAATTCTATAATTTTAAAAACAATTCATATATGGAATTTATTTTTTTAACCATTATAAGTTACTAAATCCGATTTATATATAAAAACAAATAGTTTTTTTTCTTCAGTAATTTTATATTGCATAATTGTTAAAATAAATCAGAAATTTTAGTATTTGATAGTTAGAAAGAATTTAGAATTTTAGTACATGATTCAGATTTGTTGTATTGTAATTTTCATATTCCTCCTAGTTGGATGATAAACATGTTGTATTACCCTTTCACAAGATAATAAAATGAGATGTTAAAAAAAAAAAAATTTAGGAGGGCCATAAGTTCGATTTATAAGAAACATCTATTTTTCTTATAATCATTTTTATTTTGTAATAGTTGGTGATTGCTTATAGTACATCAATAAAATGAAATAAGAAAAGAGAGAAAAGAACACTCAAGAAATGCAAGGATAAAGACAAAGGCATCTCAAGAATTCGTTGCATTTGCCCTGTCCCTTCCATTTCTGTCGGCACAGAGCCGCACAACTCCCCATGGCACAATCTACTTCTTGTAAAACCTCATGACAAAGTTGGCCTTGAATCTCATTCACCGTCATCCCTAAAATATGTTTAAAAAACATAAATCATCAATTTTTATATAAAATACATGTTTTCATAATAGAATTAGAAAAATATAAAAAACCTAGCATGAGGATGACGAGGACAGCAAAAGTGGTGGTTTGACTCATTTTCTTGTGATAACTGGAGTTTTTAAAGTACAAAAACAATATCAAACACACACACACATACATATATATATATATAGTTAAGATAAAAATTTAGTCAACTGTAGTTAGATACAATGTCAAAAACAAAACTATAGTTAGATACAAATCAAGTCAAATAAAAAATCTTAGATATTTAATAATGAATTTCAGTAAAAAAAATCTTAGATTTTAATAGTTTATACATTCTATACCTTATAAAAAAAAGTGTATCCAATTTTGCCTAAATTTTGAAAACATTAATAATTTCAATATAATGAAATTATTGATATTATATAATATTAAATAATATATGATATTTT
>PKMM01018144.1:575189-586108 GCA_002933915.1 Eutrema heterophyllum
TAAATATATCATTCCTACGATATTTATAGTTTTTCTTTAATACAAATCATTTCACTAAAATAAAATTTATTAATTATTTATATTATAGCCAATTAAGATATGCAATGTGGATTACTATGGAAAAAAAAAAGAGAAAAAGTTAGCTTTAAATATAAAAATTTACATGAAGACAAAATCAAGCTGGTTTTGTTTTCAATTGTTGGTGTTTAGGTTAAATATGGTCTCTAAGGTTTGAGCAAGTTGTAATAATACCACATGTATTTTAGCTTAATCATATCATCATTTATTAGTTGAATATTTTGTTTTTGGGTTGCATTCTAAAAATATTCGGTTTCGATATTATAAAGATCTGAATAATTTGATGAATAATGAAATTTACCGCTCAGATTCTTTAACACTAAGTAGTGTGATAGCACTATCTATCGTTGACTTAAATATTTGCTTGGTATAAAGAGCGCTTACAGTAGAGTGGTCAAACGGCTAAAAGACGACAAACTCCCTCCAATCAGGTGTTCAGTCCATGTGTCATGTAAGCGATAATCTTATATTCGGTCTGTGTTTGTCTTAAAATTGTAATGTTTTTTAGCTGTCCAAAAACTAAAAATTGAAAGGAATCGAGAAAAAAACAGTCAATCCTAATTCTGAAACAATACAAAGTCCAGCGAATCCTGTTACATAAGTATATAAGAGAGGATCTATATGATAAGGTCACACACCGACTTAAATTATCAATATAAATGCTCCAATAACACGCTTTTGGGTTTGGTGCGTTCCAAAACGGATGTTAAGTTGTTAACACCAAGTCACCATACGTACGTGTGGTGGGGGACGTATCGCTAGTGGTAAGATTGTTTGTTCGTATTTATCTTAAGGCATTCAACTATCCAATGCATTCACAAATATGGTAAACCAACTTTTTTTTTGTTTTAAGAAAGTAGATAGATATGCTTGATTGAGCGCAATATGATCCGGAATTGTTGTTATTATTAATACAATGGAGATGAAGGAAAAACAAAACTATAAATATAATCTTAATTTAACCATAAACCGACTTACACCGAAAATCTAGATCCAATAGATAATCGAAACTGATACTAAAGATTAATAAATCAAATGGTAGTAAGCTATTGGTTCTCACTTATAGAGAAGTTGCTTTGTAGGTCAAGACTAGTGATCGATTCTCCGTAAACGTGAAATTATCTAACAATTTCTATTGGACCAATCGAAATAGTATCATGCTTTAAACACATTGAAAAATCCGGTGAGTGGATTACTCGATCGCTACATTCACTTTAAAGAGATTAGTCAGATGATAAAAACCCGAATACTCTCGTTATAAAAAAATCTAAGATTCACATAGACCCAACAATATATATATATATGTTTTTTATTCGTGGTCAAATGATATTTTGCTTATATAGGTAGGTTGAATAAATTAAAATTGGCCGTCGTGCTTTTAAGAAGTGGAGGATTATCAATCGTCCCACACGTTTCTTACACGCTGCGACTATATTTTATTTTGTTTTCTTATGGGGTTGGTCCAATTCCATCACTATGCACAAGTGTGAAAGAATATTATTTTCTTCCACTCCCAATCGTATCGGTCATTTGAGTCAAAACTCCATAATTAGACTCGCTTTTTTCTTGTTCGTTAAACAAAATTTGAGGCTATCAACGTGCGATAATATCCCATTTTCGGTTCTAGCTATAAAGAATAATTAAATGACAAAAAACACAAAAATAGATTTGTCCAAATTTGGCTATAAAATATCGAGTTTCAAAGAAGCCAAACCCATCAAGTCCTCTCTTTAACGCAACTCTCTCCCCTGAAAAAAAAAAAAAAAAATACTTCACAAAAATGGCAAACTTCTCCGCCTTGCTCACGATAGCTCTCCTCCTTTGCTCCACGCTAATGTGCACCGCCCGTCTCGACCCGGCCTTTTCTGCCTCTATCACGATCATTCCAGCCGACCCACGTAACCTGGTTAGTCTGATCCCACACATGGCATGACTTATTTTTTTTAGTTTTTTTTTTTAACTTTTTTAATATTATATTAATAATCATCCCAAACCGGGAATNAACTTTTTTTTAATATTATATTAATAATCATCCCAAACCGGGAATTGGAATTGGTTTACAAAGTCGATAACCGAAGTAAAAGAAACCAAACCAAGTCAGAGAGCAAAATGAAAGAAATCGGAATTTGAAACCGTCGAATGAGAGAAAAATTTGAGCTATTCCCTTTGCCGTTCAACGACCACACCGGCGGCTGCAAGATAGGAGCTTTGCGGTTCGCCGCTAGTCCGTCATAGCCGACTCAGTTTCCTTGCGTATCTATATATAAGCACAAACGTATATATGTATGCATGTATAGTAATCAAAACGAAAATGTATATATCAGAGCTTCTAAAATTTTCAAAATCTTTTAACACATCAAATATACGTTTAAAACTTTTGGTTCATAGTTTGAAATGTCCTAATGTATGATTGATTGGCAGGAAAAGAAGATAGAAGGAAAACTGGATGATGTGGCAGCTGAAGAGAATTGTGGTGCCGACGACGAAGATTGCTTAATGAGGAGGTCTTTGGTTGCTCATGTTGATTACATCTATACCCAGAAGCAGAAGAAGAATCTTTGATTTTTCGCTAATTTTACTATAATTGTTTTTAACAAATTATAGCTAAAGGTTATGTAATTCACATCTATGAGTCATAATCCGTAATTAATTAGTATTAATTTCTCATATATAGATAGTGATGTTAATATGGGCTTTAAGCCACCGGGTTTATATGAGCTCGTCATAAAATTTTGAGCCCGTAGTCCGTATAACAATTTGTATATATAATCGGGCATGTTCGTTTAGGCTCATTTAATAAACGGGCATGCCTGCGAAATAAAAGAATACCCGTTTAAGTACCCAACAAACGAAATTGTCGAAAATGGAATCTTCAGGATTTAGATCCGATTATATTGGTGCTCAAGAGGATTTTAGTTTTTTTTTACATTTTTTTTTAATTTTTTCCTAATATTGGTGCTCAAGAGGATTTTTTTTTTTTTTTTTTTTTGTGAAGCTCGTCGGAAAAGTAGAAGTTTGAGATAGATCTGATGGTAAGTCTCAATTTTTTTTTATAATTTTAATTGTAAGATTATATTTTCAAATTTTTCACAAAGTTGTTTTTTTCTTTAAAAGATTATATTTTCAACAAAATATGTAATATTATTACAATAGCACCAAAAAAAAAAAAAAAAACTAAACGGACCTAAACGGGCTAGCTTAAGCCCGACGGGCTTAAACGGACAGGTTTTAAACTAGTACAGATATAAACGGACTTAAACGGACGGACCTTAAACGGATATGACCTAAACGGGTAGGGCTTAAACGGGTCCGGACCGCCTATATTAACATCACTATATATAGAACATCAATATAGTTACGACATCTAGCCAAAGATTTGTACAATTCAGAGTATATCCAGAGTACAACTATATAATTAAAGGTGGATTACTGAAAACATGTTCGCTTGTATTGTATGATTATAACATAAATCATAAAAATGTTATCATTCAAATGGTATTTCTGAAATTCTCCACAAAAATGTCAACTATCTCAATAACTAAAAAAAAACTACAAAACTAACGTTGATTTAACCGTATTAGATTGAACGTTAATGCAAAATTAACTTTAGTAACACAAATTAAGTGTTAATTTGACTAACTTTAGGTTTAATCCAGCCTAATCAATGTTAGCTTTGGGAATTTTTCCGGTTAATTAGAATATAATTTTTTTTTTTCTCTCACAAGCAAAGAAAAAAAAAAGTGAAAGCCTCTGGCTGAAACAGAAGGAACCTCTCTGGTCTTAAACTGAAAAACCCTATCCTCATTCTAAACCCAAAGAACACAGAGCTCTGCAAAAAACAAAAATGGGGCTACTCCGATGTCGATCCTTGATAAATCTCGCTCCTTTACTACCTTCACACTTCCAATCTCACAACTTCCACACAACCCGATTCTTCCGTACTCCCAGTTTCATCTCTATCCCACAAATCTCAGCTTCTTCTCTCTCCACGAACACCAAAACAACAACGAGCCGTTCGATTTCCGATTCGGCTCGATTCGCTCGCTCCGTCTTGTTCGTACCTCCTGGTGTTGAAATCGAAGAGTTAACGGAGGATATGGTGCTTTCGGGCTCCAATATAGTAATCGGACCTTTCGCGGGTCATTCCCAAATCAAAGAAGTCGAATTCGTCAAGAGCAGTGCTCGAGCTAGAGACTGTCCTAAAGATGATCGTCCGGAGATTGCGATTCTAGGTCGTTCTAATGTCGGAAAATCGTCGCTTATCAATTGTTTGGTTCGTAAGAAGGAAGTCGCTCTCACTTCCAAGAAACCTGGTCTGATTCTTAAAAAAAAAAGCTTTGGAACAATTCCAATTTTTAGTTTTGAAACTCAAATTTGATCTCGAAAAGTTACGATTTTTTTTTTTCTTTGAAACAGGAAAGACTCAGCTTATAAATCACTTCTTGGTGAATAAGAGTTGGTATATTGTGGATTTGCCTGGTTATGGGTATGTATGTTTAATAATCTCACAAAGCAAAAATGGTTCTTGTTTTGAATATTGAGGTTTGTGTTTGTAAACATTTGCAGATTTGCTAAAGTTTCAGATGCTGCGAAAACGGATTGGTCTGCGTTTACTAAAGGTTACTTCTTGAATAGAGATTCACTTGTTTGTGTGCTGCTTCTGATCGATGCAAGTGTTCCTCCTCAGAAGATTGATCTTGATTGTGCGAATTGGCTCGGTCGCAACAATGTATGTGGTAATCTGGCTTTTGTGTATGTGTGTGTGTGTGTGTTACAAATTCTCAGTATGTATGCTTTGAGGAGTTCTTGATTGTCGCGTGTGTTTGATGTTCAGGTACCGATGACTTTTGTGTTTACGAAATGCGACAAAATGAAAGCGGCGAAAGGGAAAAGACCCGATGAGAACATTAAAGCTTTCCAACAAATCATTAGAGAGAATTTTAAACAACACCCTCCTTGGATTTTGACGAGTAGTGTATCCGGTTTAGGCAGAGACGAGCTTCTCCTTCACATGTCGCAGCTGAGAAACTACTGGGATCAGTAGGAACTGTTATGATAAAAGGTCTCTTTGAAACATTGGTTTATGTCGAAATGGCGTTTTTGTAATGTAACAGTAACAAGTTTGTAATTTTGTATACATAACAATCTTTCAAATGGCGATATCGAAAGAGACAAAGAGCATAACAAATCTCACTACAGGTCTCTCTAATTTCGAAGAATTTGCAGGAAAGTGGTCAAGAATGAAGCTTTTTTCCCGCTACCATCTTGAAAGATTTGCCGGGCTGAGAAGTGGGAAAGCTTCCCAGAATTGAGATGATGACGGTGACAGATCAAACGCGAATGGATTCTCATTAGCTGTTGTGTCATCAGAAATCTTGAGTGGCTTAGCCTCAATTTGATGCACCTCTGGCTCATGGTCTTGTGCACCGGTTAACCTCTGAACCAACTCCTTGAAGTTAACAGGCTCGACTCGGTAAACTCTAGGATGCAACCGTTGAAGTGAAGCTGTTACAGGTTTTTTCCATGGCTTTGCAGGTTGCTTCCGGATCGAATGGAGCGAGGAGTGGTAGTTTTCAGATGATCTAAGGTAATTCTGAGAGAAACTTGGCTGTGAAGTAGCTTCCATGGCGATTAGAACTTTCGTTTACACACAAAGATCGCTCAGGATTTGAAGCTAGTTGTCTGATGATGATGGGCTTGTGTGTGTACATGTATATATATATATGTATGTGTGTGTGCGCGTTGCATATATGTCAACGTTTTTCAGCGTGGGTCAAGCGTTTTTTAATCTTCTTTTGCGGCTTATTCATGGAATTGAAATTTCAACGTGCTTAAATTTATTATTTTTTATAAATGTTAGGTGGAAAAGCAATGGGAACAAGTTTTTTGTTTTAACATGTGTTTTTCTCATATTTGGAAGAAAATTTCAAGAGAACATCTACTTAGTCATAATTACATCGATTTTTATTGATTAAGACTAAACCACACAAATATTAATAGTTTTATATCTTATAGTATTATATAAACTAACAAACTTGACCAACAATTGCACAAACGGTTAAATGATTTTGTACCTACCAATAAATCTATACTATTAATAAAACAAGAGAGTATTTTGTGTTCAAACATGTATTAGTATAAATATTTTTATAATTTATCTGAATTAATTAAACATGTTGACAAACAAGTCAATTTGGTGCAATATTAATAAAAAAATATGTTTTATTATATATATATATATATATGTGTATTTTTTTTGTCAGAAAATTTTATTTTATATTTAATTCTGAAAATTTAGATATTAATTTAGATTACTTTGAATTTTCTTAAATATATATTATATTACTTACCAAAAACCACAAAAACCAGTTGGTATTGTATCTTTACAAAAATAATAACCGAATATTAATTTAGATTTAATTTAAATATTTCAATTTAAATAATTTTAGATTTAATTTAAATAATATTTTTGATTAAATTATTCTCTTTCTGATTAGGACTAATATTAGATTTATAATCAGAAAAATAATTTAATTCGAAAATGTGGTATAAACATAAAAACACATATCTCACACCAAATCAACAAAATGTTATCTTATCACTAAAAGCTTAAGAATTACAAATTGAACATATTTGAATCAATAACAATTAAATTAGGTCTTATTTCTCATTTTACAATATATTACAAAATTTAATTATAAAAAAATATTACCCTCTCGCACGAGTGTGCCGGTTAGAATCTAGTAACACATTAAAACGTAAACACACCACGTGACAATCGACCAAATTAGCATGGCAACAAGGTTTCCATGAAGCTGCTTCCTCGACCTTCAGAACTCGGATCGAGTTCTTTTCGGAGAGACGTTCTAACAAACCATCTATTCGACATCATTCCGACCACCACATTTTGCCACCATTTTACCCGTAATCAAGAGAGAAAGGATATCGCGTCGAAACCTCGGTGGGTCTTCTCCATAAAAGGATCCTTAATGGTATGACCTACCGGTCCGGAGGGTTCCAACCTCTCCGACCGGTAGTTTCTCTCTTCTACTCTTCCACCAATTGAAACATTAGGTTCTAGTTCGTCTTGGCTCAGACCAAAAAAACTCAACTCCCACTTTCCTCATGTATAACGACTCTTATTTCAGTTATGTTGACCCATTCTGACTAGACAGTGGAAGAAACTTCAGAAGAAGAAATTCTTTTTGTTTTTCCGAATACTGTCCTGACCAAATTAATGTGAGAGACGGACGACTTCCCTAAAAGCCAAAGAAACAGATCCTTCACCAAATATCGAAAAGGAGCATGTCATCATAAGTTCCAAAAGCCTAATCACCTGCCTAACACTTATCGATTATTTATGTACAGAGACGAATAAATTCAACTTTTTGGAAGATGCGAAATCGGACCTGAACACAAACTATTATTAGAACTCGAAGTAAAATCTTATCTGTGAATATACTGAAAGTTTTGCCAATTATGAATTTTGTTTTAAGCATTATTTATCTTTACATTATGTGAATATCAGAAAATTAATAAATAAACAAATAGAATCTGAAAATTTATCAGGTGAATATGGAGGACGGTAGTCCAAAACCCCAATGACAAACTGAGTGAATAATATTGGGCCCAACACTATTTGTAACGTGCGTCATATATAGTATATAAAGCTTGTTTATATCATCTGGATCTTAATACTACAGTTGTTAGTGACTGGGAAATCAAGTTCAATCTAAAAAAATACATAGAACTGATGATAGAAGTGATGACATAAAGACAAAAATCAGAGAATCCCACTCATCATGACTTACTCTATGGAAAAGAAAAAGAAAGTACAACTAGTTTATTGTTTTCTTTATCTCATTATATGATATATGCCCCACAGTAATCATTAAATTATTCAAAAGATTCCGCATTATAAACCTCTCAAATCATGGATTATAATAAACTCATAAAATTATAAAGTTGAAAAAAGACAGCAAAATCAAGATTAACACAAAGACACAGAGGCACATAACGAGAGAAAAATTAATTTAAAAAAAATCACCAGGGCTCATCAGGATAATCGAACGGTACAGGTTGAAGAGGGGAAGTCTTGCCTAGATCCGAGTGTACGAAACCATACCTACGCATCACCTGATTATCAGCGAAATTAATGGCTTTGATCATTCCATTCCAACACGTGTCACCATCGTACATCTTATTATGGTCCCCACTACAAGGCTGGCATCCCGTGAAATGCGTTACAAACGGTCTCCGTAGACTCCCTTTCCCGCCTCTTTCTCCTCGCAAAAACCTCTCCTCTCTAAACGCACCGTATCGCTCACTCACTTTCTCCGCGTGTCTCCTACGCAACGTGGCGTCTTCTCGTTCCATCTCCACATACCGGTCCGTCACGTTAGCTAAACCCGGTACGATCTCTAACCAATACCCTTCGAAATAATACTCTCCTTCGAGGTATATCTTAGGATAATACTCCTCTCTGTGTTTAAACAGCAGATAAATCAGAGCCGTCTGATCATCTGACTCCGGAAATAGCTTATCTTTAAATATCGAACGTTGGATCTGTCCCCACTTAGCGTACTCAGGGCTCACTGGGCCCATGTTCGTCCACGTGTCGATCAGCTCCATAGACCACTGACAGTTTCTGATGAGGAAAACGCCGGCGTTTAACGCCGTCCAGCTCCGATCATCGTAAACAACTCCAGGCCAGCCGTGAACGACGAGGTTATGGTTACGGTAACGGCGAAACGGCGGAGTAAAATCCATGTCGGTGAAGAGAGCATCGGAATCAACCCACCAGATCCATTCTGCCTCCGGATGAGCAATCATCGCCGATTTAACCGCCGGAAGTTTCGCCCAATACGAATTCATCTTCGGGTGAAGAAGAGCGTTGCTGTAGAAGATGTCGTGGCCATGGATTCGACAGTAATCGACTTTGTTTTTGAAGAATCGGAGCAAAAGATGGTCTCCGATCGGGTTTTTACAGGGTCCGGATTGTGACCCGGTTACCATAACCGTCCGATTTTCGGATCCAGGGATAAACGACGGATGTAGCTCTAACCACCGTCTTCGTTTCTCGTCCCAGCCCTTAACCGGTTTTTCGATTGTGTAGGTTAGATCCGGGTCGTCGTAGAAAACCGGGTCGGTTGGTTCGTACCGCATATCGATTCCTTGAGAGCATTTGGTGGATTCGTCGGTTTTGACGGCGGAGAAGCTGAGGTTTGGGGAAATTGATGAGAAGGAGAAGAAAGACCAGACGAGAATAAGAGACATGAAAGCTCCACCGAGGAAGAGAACGACGTCGGAGAAACAGATTACCGGTCTGGTTCTTGCTCCGGCGTATTTTGCCATCGGAGATGATTGGAAATGCGATGTCTCAGGCGAGACCATTCAGAACATTTACCTGCAAATTTTAGAGATGCAATTTCAAAATTTGAGACTTTGTTGTATAAAGGGAGTAGCTTTTTTCTTTTTCAATGTAACAACATAAATGTGCCACTAATCACTCGCTTGATATGTATTACCTAAATTGCTTCAGTTTTCCAAAATTATAATTGAAATTAAATTTACTCACACTTTTGGAGGATGTGTTTGCGTTTTACAGTAACGGGATCTAGATTTCCGTCTCTCAGGGTCTAGATTTGCTCGATGACGGCGGCGGGATCTCGGAGGAGAATAATTGAAGATCGGCTCCGTGGCGGAAATCGTCCGGCGAGTCGAGGGATGTTTGCGGTGGTGGCTTGGCGATGGGCGAGTCTGCTCCCTCTCACAATGTCGATTTGCAGTGATTGGTAGATATATTATAAAGGGAATAGCTTTTTTTAGAGAGATACAATTTCATAATTTGAGACTTTGTTGTTGTAGTATAAAGGGAATAGCTTTTTTTTCTTTTTTAATGTAGCATAAATGTGCCATTAATCACTCGCTTGAAATGTATTACTTAATTGCTTCAGATTTGCCATTAGTCACACTTTTGGAGGATTTGTTTCCCTTTTCTGATTGGTAGATATATAACCCATAAAGAAATAATTTGGTAGGTTTTATACGTTATAACTTATAAGTTATGACTGCAAGAGATAAGATTGTAGTCAACATCTCATGTGATAATGTGCTTTTGTTTTGGCGGAAACTCGGAACAACGTGAGTGTTATGAACCGAACCGGACCGGTTCACCGACACTGCTCCTAAAATACGATTGAGGATGATGTCGACGTGTCGGTGTCCGGTTACGCAACAGCACCTGAGGTTTCTGACGATATTTTTTTTCTTTTTGTTGTTGTCATTGTCAAATTTTGACGGTAATATAGGTACAGAAGATTATTATTTCATTTATTTTATTTTTTGCTAAAAGTGAAGATTAGTATTTCGCCCGCAATTTCGGCTTAAGGTGTTGAAAATTGCACTGCTTTTTTTTTTCCAATCATTTCATCATTTAAAAAAAATATAATTACATAATCAGATAATCTAATGTAATGACCAGTACGTGTAATAATACTTGTTTCTGTTTTAGTCTATTAGAATTTACGGTTGTTTTATATGGAACAAAAAGATTGGTTGATTACATGTTGGTCAAGTGGTATGTAGTTCTTTTAAATATTTGTATTCCGAATCCCTAGTCACCGAAGACAGTCACGAAGAGCGCATCTCTCTGCCCATCACAGTTTAATGAGGCACAAGATACGAAGCCATTATACAAAAATAATTTGATTTCTTTATATTGAATAACACATATGATAAATTTATTTCATTAGTGGTTATGACCCAACATTAGACCTTACACATACGAATATACTTAAATCGATAATCAATTCTAATTCTTTTATTATTAACTAGATTAG
>PKMM01018144.1:586299-599719 GCA_002933915.1 Eutrema heterophyllum
TTTTATTGTTAATATTATGTGTCAAAATATAATTATAATTTTTTTTAACACGTGTCAAAATATGATCGATTAAGTTGACACATGCCACGATCATATGAGTTAGCAACTTTGAAATATTCAACTTTATATAATAACTAGATAAGTATCCGCATATATGCGGGTTTGTAATTTAATATTTTATAACCCATGAAAATATATAATACATAAATTTAGAAACGAAGTTTCCGATGAAATAAATATATATCTTGAAGGAAAAAATTTCTTAAATTTATGTTTATTTATGTGTTTGTTTAGTGGATGATGCACATTTTTATATTTTTTCTCTTTGATTGTCTATTTATGCAATTAGTTGTTTTTTTAAAATAAAAGTTTTTGTCATTTTTAAGTTTTGGTAAGTGTTTAGTTTTTAGTTGGTCTTTGTTATTAGTTTCGTATAGGTTTTTTGTTTTAACGCAACTCATACATGTTAGTAAATTGATGAATATTTACTCCGTCTATTAGTACACACTTGTGGCGAGTGGCAGACGGAGACGGGGGAATCTGAAACATATGTGGCGAGTGGTTAGTTTATCGTCGATTTAGGGTCAAATATTGTGCGTATGGATAGAAATAGTTACAGAGGATTTTAGGATCGTTAATCTCGTATTCCTCGATTAATATTGTGTTTTTGTTTTTTTCCCCCAATTTTTAATATTCTTTCCAATATTGTTTACGTTCGATTTGAATCCTCTTTATTGGTTTTACTTTTTTTCCGAATTTTGTTTTTAATATCTATCTCCATATAAAAGTTTTGTTACGACCCAAACCCAACTTCACAATATTAGATTTAACAAACCATCAAATTGAATCAATTTTCCCTAAGTGTGACGTCGTTCATTCAAAAGTCAGAGATGTCTGAAACCCCCAATCAAAAAAAAGAAGAGAATTTGTGATTTTGCCGCCATCATCGGAAGTAATATTCACGGGGGCTGCAGAATTTCTCTTTACTGATTATCAAATTATCACATATCAACTGGCAGTTTTTCCTGATTCTCGGATCCAGCAATTACTAGCAGAAAAAGCCAGAAGCGAGAGTTGAAATCACCGCCAATCATTGTTAATTGTCATTGTGGAGTTTTTGTTTTCCTTCCAAGAATCAAATTATTGTTGTCACGTGATTGTCCAATTGGTTGGAATAAACTTTAGTATATTTCTATTTTCTTATTACATGGTTGTTGATTTTTTGGATAATATCTTAATACAATGGTAGAGATAAGAGAAGGATTACACTACAATCTTTATTTACCTGGTGGAATAATGGCTATGCCAAAAATGCTTAATTTATATTTTTAAGATTATTTATTTATCATCAAAATATCCTTTAATTAGAATCCGAAACTATATAAGAATTTATGACGTCTTTCAATTTCGTTTCATGAAGACAAAAAAATAAAGAACAAATCTTGGACAAGTACCCTTCATACATATGCATAAAACTAGAGGTGTCAAAATGGGTAATGGATGATCCATTTGACCTATTTTGACACCCCTACATAAAACATCAAATAAAACATATAGTTTTCATTTTTTAAACGGAATATCGAATATTTAACAACAACAAAAAAAATATCTAATAAAATAACAACTTTTTTTTTGACCTTTTTGATATCAGTTAAACGGTTTAACTTACATGTATAATAAGCAACAAAACAAAAAGAAAGAGCTTGAACTATCTGTGCATTTGCGCCGTATGATACATAAACAAAAACAACAAAGTAAAACAATAAAATCAAATCCAAAAACTGATAAAAATACCAGTTTTGGACTGATATCTAGTTCGGGGAACTGAGATCCTGCAAACTGTTCATTTCCCATTGTTTGATTACTTGTAGAAGAAGATACATAGGATCGACTCCCCGCGGATGCGGAATTGCCAGAACAATTGCTTGGCCATGTGGAGTGTAATTGGGTGGCCTCACACCCTTCGAGAGATTAGTCTGAGTCCAAAAGGTCTGAGATTATTCCCGAATCCGCATGGAGTAAAAAAAAAAAATATACAGAGGATGAACAAAGTTATAAAAACAAAAACTATCTGAGAATAAAAGGGGAGAGAAAGAGGGAGAGAAAAGTCAACGAGGTTAGAGCCGGATAAATCAGAACTGTTTTTTTCCGATCAGACGAAACGAATTACAGAAATTTGGAAACGCTCAGACCCCATCTCCAGTGCCGTGTTAAGCTCTTTAGGAGCCTGAGGCAAAATTAAAAATATGATATTAAAAAAATATTAAAATTTATGCTAATAAATAAATTTGATTTTTTTTATAAAACATATATTATATGAAAAATAGATATAATTTTTTTGGCTTGAAGAAAACTATATGATTTACTACATCAATGAAATATGGTTAGATATTTTTTGATTTTTTTGTTGAATATAAATATATATAATCGAACTGCAAAGTTAGAAATTTATAAAATAATAAAAAACTAGAAAGTCGATCATGTTAAGTTAATGACATTATAAAATACAAAAAATGAGAATTGAAAAACAAATAAAAAGAAAACAATCAAAAGACACAGATAAAATAAGTTAACTTTATATCGATCATGGTCTACAACCTAAAATCGAAAACAAAAAAGAATTCAATTCAGCGAACGTCTATCCTAACCAAATTTATAGTAAGTTATTACTATAGCTCCAAATTGTAAAAGGAAAGACAAATATTGAAAAGAAAATTGGCCATTGAGCCAAATTAAATCTGAAAATTGGGGCCCTTAAAATTCTATACATAAAATGTGGGGCCTGAGGCAGTTGCCTCTTTTGATACACACTAAGCACGGCCCTGCCCATCTCCCATTATTTCTCTCTCCCCGTTTCTTCGCAGATTCCACTTATTTTCTTATACCGCTTAAACATTCAAGTTAATTAGTCCGATTTATACCGCTTAATGTTGTTATAATTATATTAGCTAGCAATGACTTTGTCTCTTCAATCCAGTCTTGTGTACATCTCATATATGTTTAACTAATTCATTAAAAAAAACAAAAACATGGACAAAGCAAATCTTATTACATTTCTAAGTCCTGCATGCATAACATTTATACGCTTGAGTTAAAAAAACTAAAAAGACATTTATATGCAAATTGCAAAGAATTTCTAAGCATATCATATTACAATTCTGAGCATAGCATATTACATTTATAAGCAAATTACATATATGACATTAAGTTGATTTACCTAATATAAATCTCATTAAAACAAAAAGGTAATATATAATCAGACCAATAAAGAATACCAATAAACATGATTAATATGTAACAGTAACATAATATTTCATAATCTAACCATATGATATGTTATAAGTTTTTTTTTTATCGTCTAGATCTTTTATTGATGTAAACTTAAAATATTTGGAGAAATACAGAGAATTACATGAATAACTAGCATCAAAGCCTAACAATAAGATTTAAACGATGCTAAAATTCAATCCAATTGAACCCAAATGAAACACAAAATGAAAGGACTGACTCGTCTATGTTCCAAGCATGGAACTTATAGCCGCTTCCGTGCATCACGTTGTACTCTCGCAAGAACCAGGCAGATGCCAAGTCTACGAACCTGCATCACGTTGTACTCTCGCAAGAACCATGCAGATGCCAAGTCTACGAACCTAGTCCGAAGCCACAAACCAGCAACGATAAAAACATACAAGATTACAAAAGCCGGCGGGAAAATAAACCCCGAAAACTTAGCCGGCGGAAAATGAAACTCTCGGAAACATAGCCGGCGAGAACCTCAACACACGGTGAAGACAGGATCGAGATTTATTAATTTTTTTTTGGTTTGTTTCCGGATCGAAACAAAACTAGCCAAAAAGAAGAAAAGCCAAACGAACCGCTTCTCCAATTTCTGGCCATCCATCTCAATCCAAACACAAAAACCCCAATCCGCCATAAATCACCGAGCTTGAAGAGACATCACCACTACAAACCCAACTCCAAGCACCACCAAGGCAAAAGCATAAACGACAAACGACACAAACCAAAAACACGATGGATCCAAACCAAGCATCTCGACGGAGCAATCACAGATCTGGTGCAAGGCAGGAGGGAGAACCCATAAGGCTTCGTCGCCGGTGTCGGAGATCCGAACACGAACACCCCATAAGCACGAAGCCGACGTGACCTAAACGAGAGCCACTCCATCGCGAAGAAACGCCGGAAACCACCATGCCGAAACACAATTGGATCAAAGAGAAAAAAAAAACAAAACCCCATGCCAGAAAACAAGCTAAGCCGGAGGGTGAACCGAAAACTATAAAAACAGAAGCCGACCGACGCCGTGGCTATGGGAGCCCACCGACATCGGCCGGAAAATTGATCAGATCGGAGAAGTTGAAGAAAAAGAGAGAAGGGAGAGAAAAGTGTCGGCCCGAGCTCTTACAGAATTAAGAACCAATATTTTAAATAGTTTATACTTCAAGAATTGTTATAAGTTTATGAAATTTATTGGAAAAACCACTAAATTTTTTTTTTTCCTTCAAGAATCAACTAGTAAGTATATATATAGAACAATTAACAGTATTAGTCTATTAGAAAATTATATTATCACCATGAAAAGATCAAGCGGAAAAAAGTGTACACTCCAAATTGTTGCGTTCCCAATGCCGCTAATTTTTTAACATGTGTATTTAAATGTGTTAAGAACAAAAAAAAAAAAAACTAATCAAACTTACGACGAGGAGGAATAATAGAGATGCATACGTTATGATGTTGACGATGCAGCAAACGAGTCCAACGATCAAAGTTCAGATCGCAGTTGACTCAATGAGAGTTATGGTCATGAAGGCGATTGCCACCATGAGGAAAACCTTAACCCCATAAACAACAATGATCACAACACGCTGTTTTGAGCGATTGCAAATCATGATAGAGGACTATGGTGTGTGTATGGGTGAATTGCTAGAGGAGCTATACAAAGCAGATTATAAGTGAATCCTACTCTACGGTTTTGGTCTTCAACACTCAAATTAATGTTGTTAGGCTAGAAATAAAGAGATTTTTTTTTTTTTAACGCTGGTTCTATTAATGTAAAAGGAGAAAAGTAGTGTTACAGAGATTAAGAAAAAATGAAGAATAAAGATCACCAGTAGATGTCTTAGCAACAACGAATGAAAAGGTCAAAAAGACCCACTTCAAAAGGATCAAAATTCAATGGAGGGAGTTGCATATGATTAGTATGCAAGCCCAACGATAGCTATCACCACTAAGCACACCCTGCAGATTAGCCATTTGACGCATCAGCTTCGATTTGAGTACGTAGCCAGCTAGGACCACCACGGGCAATGTCAGAAGGGTAGCGATGATCACGTTTTACACTTGTCGCTATGGCATTTGCTACATGGTTGCTCTCCACATATGTATGATCAAGGCTCCAAAATTCAAAAGATTGGAGGAGGTTGAAAATAGTTTCCATGAGGGTCCGGAGATGTGGGAATTGATAAGGATGGAGGAAGGCATTTCTGACCTGAACGGATGATGATTCGAAGATGATTCTATTGTGCTTTAGATTCTTCATCGATTCAATCGCCCAGGAAAAACCCAGAAGATCCGCTTCAATGGCAGAGGATATCAATGAGTAGGATCGGCGACTATGAGACAAAATCTTACCTTCATGATCTCTGACTAGCCAAGAGACTCCACAATTCTGATGAGGACTGATCCATGAGCAGCCGATGTTACATTTCAGATTGTTGTGATCCGGTTTTCTCCAAGCTCCAAGTCTTGAGTTATTGTGCGAGGAGTTGGAGGGAGCGCGAGAGGATCATTTTTCGAAAGTGATAGCCAAATTGCTGCATCTTCAGTTGCTTTTGAGCTTATTGCTGTCGGTTCAAGGCGAGTTTGCTCAAATACCAGAGTATTTACCTTAAGTTACTCCATAGGCGTTTTTCAATAGGAGGCATCGGTATGGCGGGCGGAGAATTCAGATCCTGCACAAGATCAAGAAAACTGTATCCACTCTGAGAATTGTAAGACCCATCTTTCGATGAGCACTCAAATTAATATTGTTAGGCTAGAAATAAAGAGATTAGATTTAGTATGTCACTAAAATATATTGTATACGACCATATTTTGAATGAAATGATGAAGTAATTGTCATGAGGCTAATACTGATGATATGTGCAAAATAATATGCATGATTAGCATTCAATAAAATTTATGTCTCATACAAACTGTTTTAAATAAATTTCAGGGTAAACGACCTATTTCCCCCTAAAAAACTATCACATAGTAACAGATCCACACAAAGTTATAGCCTCGTTCTATTTCTCCATCGTTTGAAAGTTCGAAACCTATTTACACACAAAATAAAAGTTCGGAACCTATGTATACACAAAATCATACTTCTGAACCAATTTACACACAGACCACGATTTTTTTCGTTTTACTGTTTACCAATCCATACTTAACCATCTAAACATGGAACTGAACCGAAATTAAATCCGATTACAACCAAATCTGACCCGAAAAACCAACCAACCCGATTTCTTCTCTCTTCTTCACCCGATTTCTTCTTTCTCTATTTTTTTTTTGGTTTTATTTTTTTTGTCGTCAATCGATCGTGGCCTCTAAAATATATTCGTACAAAGGCGTAACAACGATTCACACAATAATCTCAAAAACATTTAATCAATATGATGTGTTCATCTTCAAAGAATATATGAACACCACGTGATTATGTATACAGGTAAGAGAAATCAAAATATATTTTTATAATTTTTCAATTAGAAACCAGAGTAATCGGAGTTGTTAGTTGTTACTACCAAAGAAAATGAACAAGGCGCTGTAATTATGATGCTGAGGAAGAAACCAGAGTAATACTATCTGGGCTTCCTTCGATTTCTTCATACTATGTTCTTATCTTCTTCTTCATCGAATATGAAAGCTCATTTTGCCATTATTCACAGAAAATTAAAAACCTAATCCCCGAGTTTCTTTCTCTCAATTTTGTGGTCTCTTGTTCTTGTATGAAAATCATCACCAATTCACCTCTCGACTCTCTTCCTCTCGTAATCATAGTCGATTTCCCGTTATTTACTGAACTGCCATCATCGTCATCTCCATTGTCGTCGCTGCTGCTTTCATTAGCCTCAGATTCATTATCACTCTTCAAGTCTTCTGATTTTTCCAGATGATTTTGTAAGGAATAAATTCCGACTCTATTGTGTGGTCTTATGGTTACATGTTTTCTTTCGGGATTGCTATTCTTTAACCGATGAAATTATCTTCATCATTAAGTTTACTTAGTTATAAGTTAAGAGAAAACTTGGTGAGCAAGCTAATAAGTTAACTTAGTTATGAATACATAACTAAATGATGAACAGTTGAGATTAAAACTTAACTATGAAAAAATTTACTTAGCTATTAAGTTAAAGAAAACTTAGTGAGGAAGTTTGGTCCTCTCCCCTCCAATAAATAGATGCTTTCACTCCATCACAAAACATCATGAGAGAATATAAGAGAAACAACACATAAAGAGAAAGTGAGAGGAAAGGGGAGAGAAACCATACCTCACGCCTAAAGATCGATCTTTCATCTTCGGTTCAAGAAACCGCTCAAGAAGATCTCTTTGCTACAATGAATGGAGGTACCCCTAATACTCTTCTTATGTTTCTATTACGTGATTGATCTAGTTGTTCAAAAGATCTTAGGGTTCATGTAAATTATGCTTACATGTGGTATCAGAGCAAGGTTATGAACATCTCTTCAATCCATTAAGAGTAATAGATCTATGATTTGAATAATTGAAAATTGAAAGCTACATATTAAGGTGTTTGTAGATTTGAATATGTGTTTAATTTTAGTTTCGCACATAATTGTGCGTTTGTAAGTTAGAAAATAACGGAAACCCTATTCCGTGTAAGTTTTGTGGGTTTGCGTATGAGAATTTTCACAGATTATTTCATGTAGATCATGTATCGTCCATAATCGGTATGAATACTGATTTGTTCTTCTATGCGAAATTAATGAGGCTTAAAAGTAATGTGCATAAACTTGAAAATTTTGTTCTTTGCATTACTCGTACAAGAACGGTATATGCATAAATTATGTAAGTTAATTCTATGCATAATCCGTATATAAACAATTCGTAAGAATTTTTAAGAAACGAACTATGCATAATTCGTGACAGAAGATTGGTTTCATATAAGTATGCAAAATCAAGATATTGATACCACCACAGTGACTTTATCCTATAATGATTTGCAAATGAAAACCATATTAAGTAAGTTTGATATGTTTATGTAATAACTAGGTACCCACAAGTAGGCTATTAACGTAAAACATGATCAATAACTTATGGAGTGTTTGTATTTGTGAAGACTAAGGATATCCACAGATAAATTAGTTTAGATAATTCAGTACATCACTCAATAATGTTTCACTAATGCTATGACTTTAAATGAGATTATGGTGACTACCCATATGAGTGCCATAATTTCTTATCATATGCATTTACTAACTGTAATTATTGTGTTGTTAGTAGAGCCTAATTATGACTCGTTGTATTTCTAAAATTAAAGCATATTTTCCTGCTAATTTGTCATTTATGGCCTCTGCTATTCCGATCCTCATTGGAACCAACTTCTCATAATGGAAAGAGAAAGTTGAGTTCACATTAGGAATACTAGACTTGGATTTGGCGCTACGTGAAGAAGAGCCAAATCTGCTAACTGAAAATAGTACCGAGGAAGAAAAGGTTCTCCATAAAGCTTGGGAGAAAGCGAACAGATTGAGCATCATGTTTTTAAGAATGACAATAGCTAGTAATATCAAAACTTCCCTTTCCGGATGCATATAAAGTTAAGGCTTATATGGTAGCCATAAAAGAACGGTTCAAGACTGCAGACAAATCCCTTGCAGGGAAACTTATGGCAGATCTTACAACCATGAAGCATGATGGGACAAGGTCTATGCATGAAAATTGCATTGAAATGACCAACCTTGTGGCTAAGCTAAAGAATTTCGGAATGAGTGTGGACGATTCATTTCTCGTCCAATTTATCCTAAATTCGCTGCCTCCTCAGTATGGACCATTCCAACTAAAGTACAACGCCATTGATGAAATGTGGACGTCTAATGAATTGGCTATTATATTGGTCCAAGAGGAGTCTAGGCTTGGTCGTGAAGGAATTAAGGTTGTCCATTATGTCCAAGGAGCTGGACCTAAAGTTGGGAAAAGGCATCAAAAGTCATAAAAGAGCACCACCCAAATGAATGATTTCAATCAAGCTAAAGAGAACAAAAAGGCAAAGAAAGATGACATATGCAATTTTTGCAAAAAGTTTGGTCACTTTCAGAGAGATTGCACTAAAAGAAGAGAATGGTTTGAAAAGAAAGGTAACCCTATGGGTTCTGTAAGCTTCTTCGAATCTAATCTTGCTCATGTTTCTTCTAAAACTTGGTGGAAGGATAGTGGTGCTAATGTACATGTAATGAGTCCCGTGCAGGGATTCCTTACGACCCATACCATAAATCCAAGTGAAAACTACTTATTGATGGGAAACCGAGACAAAGCGCCAGTTAAAGCTATTAGCACTTAGCGTCTCATTATGGACAGTGGATTTTGTTTGGATTTATTTCAAACTCTTTATGTTTCATATGTTTTCCATAATTTAGTTTTTGTAAGCAAACTTGATTTGGCTGGCTTTAAATAAGATGGTTGTTTTAATTTATTTCTGAACTCTAATCGAATTGGTTTTGGAATATTAGTTGATGGCCTTTATATGTTAAAGATGGCTGATCAACCTTTTGAAACACATCTCACCATGCACACTAAAAGTGGACTTAAATGTAAAACATGTACTGATGACTCATATTTCTTGTGGCATAAAAGATTGAGACACATTTCCCATGAAAGAATCAAGAGATTGGTAAAAGATGGGGTCATTCCGAATCTGAATTTTACCAATATTAAAGCGTGTATAGATTGCATTAAGGGTAAGCAAACTAAACACACTAAGAAAGGAGCCACAAGAAGTACACAGCTTCTTGGAATCATACATACAAATATTTGTGGACCTTTTGACGTTCCAACTTTTGGAGGCAAAAAGTATTTCATTACCTTTATTGATGATTATTCACGTTATTGTTATATCTATCTATTGCATGAAAGATCTCAATATGTGGATGCTGTACAAGTGTTCATTACTGAAGTAGAGAGAAAATTAGATAGAAAAGTGAAAATCATTAGGTCAAATAGAGGTGGTGAATTTTATGGCAGGTATGATGAAACATGACAACATCATGGACCTTTTGCCAAACCTCTCCAAAAATTAGGAATCGTTGCCCAGTACACAACGCCTGGTTCTCCATGGCAGAATGGTGTAGCTGAAAGGCGTAACCGTACTTATATGGAAATGGTTAGATCCATAATGAGTTATGCTAACTTACCTATATCCTTGTGGATGGATGCATTACGTACTGCATTCTATATCTTAAACAGGGTTCCAAGCAAAGCAGTTCCAAAGACTCCTTTTGAACTGTGGAAAGACTGGAAACCTAATCTGTCATACCTCCAAGTTTGGGGATGTCCAGCTGAAGTAAGAATATATAATCCACATGAAAGAAATTAGATTTCAGAACGATCAGTGATTTCTTTATTGGTTACCCTAAGAAATCTAAAGGATATAGATTTTATTGTCCAACCCATAGTATGATAATAGTAGAAACCAATAATTCCAGATTTTATGAGAATGACAAGATTAGTGGGAGTGATAAAGTTTAAGATGTAGTCATTCATGAAATTAGGGTTAATATCCCATTACCCTTAGTTCCGAATGTTGGGAATCCTCTCATTGTTGAACCGTTAAACAATGAGGAAAACCCAATGAATGATCATTCACTCCATGATGAAAATATCGCCAATAATGATCATGTACTTGAAGCACAAGAGGAACCATCATTAAGAAGATCAACTCGTCTGAGAAGATCAACTATTTCCGATGACTATGTGCTTTATCAAGTAGAATATGGAGAATGAGATATTAAAGACCCGGTTTCTTATTCACAAGCCATTAAAGATGTTAATTCTGATAAATGGATTGACTAAAAATGAAATAGACTCGATGGCTAAGAATGATGTTTGGGATGTTGTTCCATTGCCTAAATGACACAAAGCGGTTGGTGTAAGTGGGTCTTTAAGACCAAGCTCGACTGCAATGGCAATGTTGAACGATATAAAGCCAGACTTGTAGCTAAAGGGTTTAATCAAAAAGAAGGCATCAATTATAGGTTAACCCAAGAGTTGGCCAAAAAGGCGAAGGTGGTTGAGGCGAAGAAAGCCGCTGAGGCGAAGAATACCACCGAGGCAGCTGAGACGCACATAAAAAAATACTCAACCTTGTTGGAGTTATCGGCGTCAAGTCATATCCGCCGAAACATCCTACACTTTGACATCTAATGCTCATAACTAAGTACGACTAAAACCAATCACCAAATTCGGTTTATATATCTATATCAGTTAAATCCTTTGAAAATCCCTATATTTCACACAATGGAAAGTAGAATGAAGTTCTAAGGGTTCAAAACTCACCTTAGAGAATAATTGATACTTATACTTCATTATTCTCAAATATAGATTAAATGTCCATTCAATAGAGAAAGAAGTATAATTGATACTTATACCTCTCTCTCTCTCACTTATATTTCTCTCTCTCTCACTTATACTTCTCTCTCTCTCTTTCTCTCTCTCCCTCTCTCTCCCTCTCTCTCTCTCCTTCTCTCTATCTCGTTTTACTATATATTTATATAGACACAAAACAAAATCATCTTCTCTTTCGGTCCCCCAATTTCAAGAAATTGAATATATGATAGGCGGCTCACTATTTTGTCGCGTTTAAATTTGTGACACATCATCAAGTCATTTGTTAAATTTAAATTGTATATTTAATTTATTATGTTTTATGTTATTATACTTAAATTCTCATAATAATTACCATTCATTAATACAACAGTTTTCCCTAGAATTTGAACATATTTTTAAAATAAAATATAGCTTATATATTACTCCCTCTAATTTTGAAAGATTGATGTTTTACACTTTAATTAATGTATTTCTTCTTACAAGATGAATTAATGGCAAATATTTGGGTAAAATAAGTTGAAAAGTCAATTGGAAAAAGAGGAAAGTGGTGTTAATATAATTATTGGAAAACAAAAAAGTAATTAAAAAATAAAAAATAAACGATTAGTAAAAGCAAGTAGTTATTAACAGAGGGAGTATTCATTTAAGAAAACTTCAATTTAATAATTTTAGCTTTATCAATTTATTTATAGAGTTTAGGAAAAATATAAGGGAGATTGAGATGCGATCTGTAGAAAAAACAGTTGTTCTCACTTTCTCTATGACGATGATCAGTATTATGGCTTTAAGGACATCCTATTTCACCGTAATAGCCTCATATCTTGCCGTAGCCGTCGCCTTATCTTCTGTGAATTCAATTCCCGTGACCGCTTATAACCGTCAGAAGTTTGTCTCGCAAGAAATTGGATTCACGATGATGCTTCCATCGGTGTTGGCTTTAGTGATTAGCGTATGTTTATTCGCTAGTCACTTTGGTGTTAGTTCAATTCCTTCGATCGGATCTGAGATGCGTTGCCTATTACGAAGTGCTCACGAGAACCGGCTTTGCAACTTACAATCTGACCAGTTGAGTCTCATGATATCTCAAACAAGACACATACCAGTGTCATTGTGGTTTCTTAAGCGGTTTATTATAAATCGTATGTATCATCTCCTCCTTTGTTTAAGGACGGTTATCACCATTGACGCCGGAGTGGAGCGATTTGTCCTCTACCTAGTGGTTATCTCCGTCGTGCATATTGAGATCCACGACGATGAACGAATTCTCCATTACCCTTTACCAAAGGTTTGTAATTTATGCAATCGAATTATTTTTTGGAATCATGTCAAATCGATTGTTGCAAGTCTTCTTCTCCGTTTGCGGGAGGAAGACCAATCCATGTTTTCTCAACGGAAAACATGTTGGTGTGTGGGTCGGCGAATATGAGATCCCGGAAAATGGAAACCACCATGGAAGGAACTATGGTTCGGCCTCGAAGTTATATCATATTTGTTGTATGACGATATTCGTACAATCGTTGAAACTTGGCAATCCTAATATTTTTTTCTTTCGAAAGAATCAATACATTGGATTCTTAAGATATCTCTAGATCTAAATCGGGAGTTGGTCAAGGTAATACACCATGAGGAAAGGGTGTTTGAATTGGTTATGTTGATGACCAAAGATAAAATTTGCAATAAATCAAATGCGAATATGAAAACGAGTAAGACTTTTCTTTGAAAAGCATCGACATATGTAATTCTTTTGTTTTCTTGTTTTTTAAAAAGTTTTATTTTATTATTTTTGTATTTTTTATG
>PKMM01018144.1:601451-612725 GCA_002933915.1 Eutrema heterophyllum
TCTGGAAAAATGGTCCCAAAAAAAAAAAAAAAACAAATGATATACCATAGAAAAGCCCAAATTTTTTTTTTGGTTTAAGGCTTCAAAAAGGTTAGAGACGGACATGGGTCATCATATTAGTTTTCTGACAATCAAAGGATCTATCATGTTGTAAATGTCTTCCTTTAGTGAATGCTGCATTTATAGACGTAAGAAAAATAGCTATGGATATGTATTTTCTGATCACGAACTAAACGCAAGTTGTTTTTACTTAAGAATAACAAAACACCCATCGGTATATTGTAGCAAAAAAACACCCATCGGTATATAGTATACATGCATTCATGATCATGAATCATGAATATGTGATGATTGGATAATTTAACCTTGATAATTAGATTATTTTGCTCGAATATATGCCGTACTAAAATAGGATATACATGATACGCGAATAAAATTATATAGAAATTAAAAATAATTGCTGTAAATATTTTAGATTCTGAAGTCATAACTCGTGTAGTTATAATTCCTATAATTAAATTATCGACTAGAAATTTAGAACCTATTTTTCATATGATGTTTTATTCAATATCTAATTAAAAGTCATATTTTAATTCATATATCTGATTTATCACAATATCAAACTGTATATCTAATGATAATTCATATATCTGATTTATCATTACCTCAATTTTTGTTTTATAAATCGTAGATCCTTCTCCAATTAATGCTTGAAGGATGTAGAAAGTTGGGTGTTCTTATCATCTAAAACGTTTGCATTTGTCAAAAGATAACCACAGATTTACAATTTCCATTTCTTTTAGATAGGACCCATGTTTCATGCGAATTTTTATTCAATATCTAACTAAAAGCCATATCTTATTAATTCTATATCTAATTAATAATGACAATTCATATATTATCATTACCTCAATTTTTGTTTTATAAATATGGTATTCTTTTCATTTAAAACGCATGCATTTGCCAAAAGAGAACCACGCCGATTCATAGTTTCCATTTTTTCTCTTATTTAATTTATAAAAAATTAAACAGGAATCCCATGCTTTATTTATCTTTAGTTTTTTGGAAAATTTAAAATTTAAATATTTGAAAGAAAATGAAAAAAATTACAAACTGTATTCATGAAGTTGGAAAAAAACGTTTTAGAAAACCAATATATGTTTTCCTTTTTGTTATTTTGTCTTCTATTAGAAACAAATAATTAACAAAATGAAAGTTTATATTAATTTATTTTATTACATTGTCACATGTTGCAATCTAAATAAAAAAATAATACATGTCACCATCCCGTGAGTAATTGTCATGCGTACCATATTCTCGTCAACGTCTCCTTATTGTAAATGTTGGTATTCTACGTTTGATTTTTGGGATTGTTGAAGATCGACCACTAAAGAATATATATACTGGAAAAAGACACCAGTGTGGTGCTTTTCGAAGATCCTCTAACACTTAAATCAGAAAAAGTTTAAGAATAAGTAAAAAGATTGAACAACTACATGAAATGATGTGCGGATGCTCTTAGATTTAAAATATTTTGAGTGATAATTTTTAGAATGTATATTCTCTCTCTTGAAATATTTTCATGTGATTTTGGATCCTCTTTAGATGGTGTCTAGATAAGACGATACATCTACAAGGTTAAGACTTCAGACACCAAACACCCAAACGTAAGATGCTAAAGCTAATAATATGTCGGTCTTCCGCATAAACTACGTGTGGACTGGATTCATCGTAATGATGTTAGAAGTAATTCTTTTTGGGAGATTTGCGTGATGCGTCTCATCACATGTTGATTCCGGGTAGATTGTAAGGAAGATCGTTTGTGTCTTATATCGATCATCTATCTTATATCGATACAGANGAAGATCGACCACTAAAGAATATATATACTGGAAAAAGACACCAGTGTGGTGCTTTTCGAAGATCCTCTAACACTTAAATCAGAAAAAGTTTGAGGATAAGTAAAAAGATTGAACAACTACATGAAATGATGTGCGGATGCTCTTAGATTTAAAATATTTTGAGTGATAATTTTTAGAATGTACATTCTCTCTCTTGAAATATTTTCATGTGATTTTGGATCCTCTTTAGATGGTGTCTAGAGTGATAGTAATAAGACAATACATCTACAAGGTTAAGACTTCAGACACCAAACACCCAAACGTAAGATGCTAAAGCTAATAATATGTCGGTCTTCCGCATAAACTACGTGTGGAGTGGATTCATCGTAATGATGTTAGAAGTAATTCGTTTTGGGAGATTTGCGTGATGCGTCTCATCACATGTTGATTCCGGGTAGATTGTAAGGAAGATCGTTTGTTATGAGATCGTATATCGATACAGATATGCATGCCATTCTACGAGTATCATATACCTAAACAGCAGAAAATTGCTTCTAATAATCATTATCCACCATCAATAAAAATAAATGTCAAATGAATTTTGTCGTTTTAATATCACCTAACATTTTTATATAGTAGTTTTGCAAATTTAGAGGAATATGAATTAAAATTAATTTAAAATAGGAATTAATGGGGGAAAATATGTGGTCCATATCAAATTTCCATTTTTTTTCTCTTCATTTCTAACTAATTTATAGGCATTTATATGGACGATATTTTCTTTTCTTTTTTTAGAAAAAAAAATCTTCATATACAACGATTAGGTGATTGTGTGCATATGTAAAGCATTCCGTCAAAAGAAAAAAAGAAGAAGTTAAAAGTGAAAATGGTTAAAGGCGCAAGTGCCACTGGTCTCATCACTTATTTGATGATTTTCTTGATTTTGACAGGTATGATAAATTATGATATATAAATCTCGTCGAAGTGTGTTTTATTACTTGTGTTTGATTCTCTGAATAGTGTTAGACTGAGTAGTGTGTATTATTTTTCAAATAAATTCATAACCTTTAAATATGTGTTTACGAAATTCATTAGCTAATTTGTAAATGCCGAACGCAAAAGAAAATAAAGCTTCTGTTTGCGTTTAGAATCTGCATATACACTTTAAAAATTATTTTAATAAACCAAAAAGTGTTATGTTTTTCAAAGACTAAAAAAATTAAGTATATATTTTGTAAATTGTAAAACCAAAAATCATCAATTAAAAACCTAAATGATTTGTGAATTTTATGTAAATTAAAAAATGTGTTTCTATAAGAATGTAATTAAAACGAGCATATGCATTTTTAATCAAAGAGATTTGAATATTTCTTGCCTATCGGTCAATAATGCAATAGGAATATCAAGAGGAAAGACTCCGAAGTCGCCATGTAAAATAACACAAATAGCATACAAGACGCCTGCAGGAGGTTGTGTTACACATATATGCGACGAAGATTGCAAGCGTGGTGGTGTTTATACGATGGGCAAATGTGATTTTAACGCCCCAGTTTGCAGATGTTGGTTTTGCAAAAATAAGGCGTAGATCTAAAAAATCATACGTGCATCAATATTATTCATTATTATTCATCAATAATAGTAATAATTAATAAAAAGGTTAAAACAACTTTGTAGTAACGTATTTCTCGAATCCAATTATATAAATTCCAAAATCTACCTGGAATTTATAACTTAAAAAGACTTTTTGTAGTAACAAAAAAAAAGTTATTCATTATTATCATCCATCGATAAAAAAAAAAATTAACAGGATTTATTGTTGACTAGATCTACCACTGTTTTGCAATCACTTTCAAAAATTACTTTGCGATAGTTCTTAATCCAAACACTCAGCATTGTCATTAATAAGTGATTGTTGTTAAAGAGTCCGAACCAATTGAGATCTTATCGGGTCCTTTAAAGGCACCTACGCGTTCTTACTTCACACTTCATAGTATTTGGTTTATGAGAAATTGTGCATGCATTGCAACATTGTCTTATTGATTGCACATTTGCAACTATGTAGCTGAGACTTCTTGACTTGAGTGTTCTATTTTATTAAGCATCGAGAGGAAGCTAGGTTATGAATATGTGCTCGAGATTTCACTTCTTATATTTTTTTGTACAGTATTGGAACCTTAAGTGAAATTGGAGATCAGTGTTCAAGTTCTAATTGCAATTCTCTTTTATTTCTCTCTTCGTCACATATACGCCCATCCTGTTTCCCACTTATGGATTATTTAATTACTCATATGTAATTTTTTTTTTGTAATTTAATTTCAACATTATACCAAAAACAAAAGGTGAAAACTTAAAACGGTTTAGAAAAGTAATACAAATTCTCCCAATGAAAATACAAAGAGATACTGTATCTCAGATACANCAATAACCATCCAAATTGAATATCACATTGCTCTATTATCTCATTACACCTGATAGTGAGTTTTTTAGGGTCGCACAATTAATATGCACAATACCACAATCTAATGTTATGTCATTGTAGCACTTAGGGATCGAATCCACAAGAAAATAAGAACAACGCACTAAGAATATAAGACACTATCTAATCTAAGCGATAGTTGGGTATTGGTTTTTATCGAACGAATTTGAAACATACAAAAGCAAAGAAGTAAACAAGTAAAGAAAACTAAACGCTCTAATTTGAAACTGGAAACTAATTCATTCAAATAAACAGAGTACAATTCAAATTTCAATAAACAAGAATTCAAACAAACTAAAACGATCAACAAGAAAATCTTAAACGTTTATGATCAAATTTAGACAAACGAATCCTCGGGTAAGGTTATCGACTCGGTGATTCCTAATCTATTCTAGATACTCAACCATTCAATCAATTGCCTCCTTATGCCTTAGATCACTACTAAAGATTAATCCACTTCTGTGGTATTAACCCATTTATTAGTCATCAACCGTTATAAAATTCCGTTCGCGATTCCATGACTAACAAGCATTAAACAAAAGTCTACTTAACCACAATTCATCTTAGACATCAACTCCCGCTGGCTAAGATATGAAAAGCACTCATTAAATTCTTTGAGGAATTTCATCGAACACCTTTAGGGCGTGAAATTCCGTAAGTTCTAGATTAACTTTATTAAGGCCAATCTAGCATTAAGAACACTTAATGAGAAATGATTTCAAGTAATCTAGCTCTTAGACATCAAGAACAAACCTAGAATCACCTTAATCTACCTTACCCAAGAACCCTAATAGAACTACTCACACATAGAGAAATAGCACAAATCAACCATCAAAATGAAAGACATAATTGAGACAAGAAAGAAAGTGGAAGAAAATTCAATAAAACTTCTCTAGATCATCAAGGGATTGCAAATCGTAAGAGAAGAGTGAGGAACAAAGTTATGTGTTTTTGTTCTGAGTCTGGGTCAATGAATGCCCTTATTACACACTTAAGAGAGTATTTAAAAGCATAAAAATCGGACACGGGTCAACCCGACTTGGATCCAAGTCAAAAGTCTAAAAATAAGCGAATAAGTGATTATATCGGCCATGTTTATCGGTCGTATGGCCGATAGAATCACTTGACAGGCACGTACTCCTTCGTCTTTAGATTTGTCATTTTATTGGTCCATTCTATCGGTCGATTGACCGATAGAATCGCTTGACATGAACTTGATCTTTTGGCTTGGCGGTTCTATCGGCGTATCTATCGGTCATATGGCCGATAGAAACCCTCATAGGAAGTTGACATTCTTTGAAGCAAGATCAGGCATTCTATCGATCATATGGCCGATAGAATCGCTTGACTGGAACTTTGTCTTCGGATTTACATCAAGTGATTCTATCGGTCACTTATATCGGTCAAGTGACTGATAGAACCTCTTGGCAGTCTTTCCTTCATCTTTTCCTTGCCTTGCCGGCCCCAATTCTCTTCTATGATGGTTACTCATTCTTCTCTAACTCCAAAAGTACCTGAAAACAACTAAAAATGGTACGTACATGCAAATATACACTTTAAGACTCTAAAACACACTCCTAAAGCTAAATGAGACTCTGGAGGGATTGTTACGGCGGAGGAGGCAGAGTTAGTTGCGGTGCTCCGGGTGGCTCATCCGTACGTGAATTTACATAGAGACAACAAATTTGTCGTCATGTTGTCGGCTGAACTACTGACTCTCGTTCGATTCTCGACGACATTCTCAAGGTCACTACTATTGCTCACTCTTTTTTTTCCATTACTAGATTCCAAAAAAACATGACCAATGCATTATTCAAATAATTTTCTAATTTTGTATACCAAATTAAATAGTACTAAGATTTAATCTGCGCTAGCTATATAGCGCGGATAATATTTTTTGTTATAAATTGTTTTGAAATTTAAGAAAAATTATTTTTATTTGAATTTTATGATATGCATAACTAATGATTATAGATAAATCTATCAAACTGGACTAACATGTCTACTTAACCCGTTTTGCTGTGGACTAAAATATTATTATGGCTAACCCGCAAAAATCTATAATCTTGAAAACATAACTCTAATATGCACCGCTTAATGACTCTGGTTCTTATGGTCAATCCACAAACTCTTAAAAAAACAATTTTCTCGTGTTTAACTCTATTTTTTCGTCATCATTTTGGGCCACAACAGGCCGGCCCAATAGCCAAATACCCCCACACAAGGAGGACAGGTGGAGTCGAACTCGACACCGGTAAGATGGCAGCAGAGGTGTGGCAACTCTTTATAAAATTAGTAAACTACTTTCAACTTTTGTTTTGATATATATTTAAATAAAATATAGTAAATTATATTAAAAAATATTGCAAGATCTCAAATTTTTTTTTCTTGAATACATATGGATTAATTATTATTTTAAAATATATAATATTTTAATATCGTAATAATTAAGAAACTAAATAGTAAATAACTTCTTTAATGAAAAACAAATATTTTTCATATTTTCTTCAATAATTTTTAAGACAATTATATCATTTCCTATTCCAATTATAGTTTTCATTTGTTTCTCTTATTTTATTTTTAAAAATTTTAAACATAAATTCCATGCTTTAGTTATCTTTAGTTGTTTGGAAAATTTAAAACTTAAATACTTGAAAGAAAATGAAAAAAATAACAAACTGAATTCATAAAATTTGGACAAAAAACGTTTTAGAAAACCAATATTTGTTTTCCATTTTGTTATTTTGTCTTCTATTAAAACAAATAATTAACAAAAAAAAAGTTTATATTAATTTATTTTATTACATTGTCACATGTACTGATCTATAGAAAAAATAACACATGTCATCATCTGGTAAGTAATTATCATACATACCTACCATGTTCACGTTGAAAGCGTTTATCTTTCAACATCTCCTTCTTCTAATAGCATCCGCACATCATTTCATATAGTTGTTCAATCTTTTTACTTCTTCTCGAACTTCTTGAGTGATAATTTTTAGAATGTATATTCTCTCTCTTGAAATAATTTCATGTGAAGTTCAAAAAAAAAATATATATATATATTTTCATGTGATTTTGGGTCCTCTTAGATGGTGTCTAGAGTGATAGTAATAAGACAATACATCTACAAGGTTCAGACTTCAGACACCGAGCACCCAAACGTAAGATGCTAAAGCTAATATTTTTTTTTTGACGTCAAAAACTTCATATATTATTACGATGACTTGAGTAGGGTGGCCTCGGAGACCATCCAGATCGGAATCAAAGAGTCTACATGGGAAAAAGGCAATACATCAGGCTCGAGCTCCTTTTGCAAGGGAGTCGGCACGGATATTGAAAACACGAGGGATAAACGAAATATCTAAATGAACAAAAGTAGAACGTAAATGATTGAACTCATCAATTTCTAAGGCCAAAGCGGGCCATTTTTCCTCTTCATTGATCACCTTAACCATTTGTAGGCAATCTGTTTTGAAAGTCATTGCTAGTTCTCCTAACAGCAGGACGGTCTTCATGGCCCATAATAAAGTGTTAAATTCAGTATGAAGGGGGGGATAAAGTTCTTTCCTTCGCAAAGGCGCCGAAAGTTCTTCGTCCGTTCACTAGCTCTATTACACAACCACACCCCCAAACAGGTCATCATCGGATGCCTATGAGGCATCTGTTTGACAACGAGGTCTTGGTCCGCTTCTCTCAACACCTTGGGGCGAGCCTGGTGGTTTGAAGCTTTCTTCACCTATTTGCGAGACCACTTGTGCAACTTTCCAATTTTCTGCTTCATGGATTGTGAGTTGAAGGGTATCAATGGGAGAGACATCATTGCCATTAAAGGCTTTGTCATTCCTGGCCTTCCAAAGATACCAGATTATCCACGGGAAAGCCTCTAGATGTTTTCCATTGCATCTCCTTCCTTTGCACGCCAAAGGAGATAATCAAATTTCATGTAGAGAGATTCACTCGGAAAAAGTCCCGGACTGGATGGGATCCCTGAAAGTGCCCAGGTCTGGACTGCTGGGGGACACTCGAAGAGGAGGTGATTATAGATTCCACCTACGCTCCACATCTCGGACAGAACCGGTACATACCGCAATGGCGATCTGCCAGGTTGTTACATACAGGAACACACCCCGAAACTGCCTGCCACAGGAAGTGTTGGATCTTCCTTGGTGTTTTCAAAGTCTAGACTTTTCTTTTTAGGGGTGTGATACTGGGCTCGAGGATCTGTTGCGGACCTTCCTCCTCCTTCAGCTGAATAGCGAGTGCATAGCCTGATTTTACCGAATAGATGCCAGACTTTGTATGATTCCAGCAAAAAACATCCGCCTTGTAGCCTCAGCTCGGCTTAATACTCCGTATTAACGGGATGTCTTCAGGGGCAATTAGGTGCGGCAAAGTCTCCAATTTATATACATTCCTTGGTATTCTGATCAATTGATAACACCATATTTTACTTGTTTTAGGGCTTCATTTTCATATGTTTTGATCTCACATTGTATAGTTTTGAGATGTTTTCATACATTTAGGGTCCAAATTGAGTCTCATTGCATTTTAGATGTCCTATGTTGTTTTGTGTTTTCTTTTTGTTATTTTGTGTTAATTAGGGTGCTTAGGAGTGATTTGGAACAAAAGGGAGTGCATGAAACTTGAAGAAAATGGAGGATACGCTTTTTGGTGCAAAACAAGTGAAATGCCAAAGCAGAGCCAGTCCAAAGTACCTGAAAGATCGGATCATACGAAGACCTTTCACTCCGATTCAGCCTTGAAACACTGAATATGAATTGTCGGGAATTGAGTCATCTTTCCAACGAAGGTTATTTCATCAAGTTCGGAGCCTTATTGCGGAGGTTATCGTCATTTCACTAAGCACATGTCCAGTCTGGCGAGCAAACAAAGAAGGTGGAGAAACAGGACCAGATCGATCGATCCAGACTTGGATCGATCGATCCCAAACAACGCACATTCCCCAGATCGACCTACACTTCCAGATCGATCGATCTCATATTTTTTTGGGATCGATCGATCCCCTACTTTGACCATTTTCTAGGCCGAAACCACCCGAAGTGCTCTAAAGATCGACTCAGAAGAAGGGTTTCCATTGGGATTTAGCTTCGGTGCTCTTCATAAACGTTTTAGATAATTGAGTTAGATTTCCAATGAAATTGGTTTCAAGTCATTCTGAGTAGTGGTTCAAGAGTTATGGCGGATTTAGTGAAGACGTATCAAATCGAAAACCAGTCTTCTGAAACAGTGCAAAAACGTCTTTTTCTCTACTTCACCTAATTTTTGGTGACTTTGGACGCCCAAAACTGTATAATTATTGGTCTTTGGACCAGATCTATGTATCTTCTATCACTTTTAATAAAAACTCTAGAGAGAAAACCTTGTTCTTCTCTTGAAGATTTGCAATCCTTTGAAAATCTAGAGAAGTTTTCTTGAATTTTCTTTCACTTTTCTTATTATTTTGTTCATGGCTTTCATTTGTACGGTTTACTTTTTCGATTTAGTCATGTATGAGTAGTTCTATTAGGATTCTTGGGTAAGGTAGATTAGGGTGATTCTAGGTTTGTTCTTGATGTTTAAGAGCTAGATTACTTGAAATCCTTTCTCATTAAGTGTTCTTAATGCTAGATTAGCCTTGACAAAGTTGATCTAGAACCTAGGGAATCCTGTCACCCGAAAGGTGTTCTTAGGAGATTCTTGAACGAACTTATTGAGTGCTTTTCATATCTTAGCCAACGGAAAATTGATGTCTAGGGTGAATTGTGGTTAATTAGACTTGTGCTTATTGCTTGTTAATCATAGAATCGCGAACGGAGGTTTATGACGGTTTATGATTAAGAAAGGGGTTAATACCATTGACATGGATTAATCTTTAGTAGTGTTCTAAGGCCTAAGGAGGTATTTAGTCGAATGTTTGAGCATCTTGAATAGATTAAAGGATCACCCGAGTCGTTAACTTCACCCGAGAATTCATTTGTTTAAATTTGATATTAAACGTTCTCTTGTTTGCTTTGCTTCTCGTTTTATTAGAATTTATATTGTGTTCTGTCACTTGTTAAATTTCTGTACGTTTCACTTGTTCGATAAAAACCAACCCCAATTATCGCTTAAATTAGATAGCGTCCTGTATTCTTAGTGTGTCGTTCTTATTTCCTTGTGGATTCGATCCCAAAGTGCTGCAATGACATGCCATTAGATTGAGGCATTGTGCACAGTGGGTAATTGTGCGGACCGTAAAAAGTCCACTATCATCAATCAGGTGTCCAGCGTAGAGATGCGGGTCTCGGAAAAGGCCATTATCTGAGGCTGGTATAGATGGAATTATTGGGATCCATTGGTCATGCCATACTCTCGTATTACAACCCGATCTTATCGATTTCTTTAAGCCAGCTTGGGGGAGACTACGAGAAACCATTATGCTTCGCCACCCATATAAGATGGGGAATTTGCTTTATACCCATTTCCATTGGGGTTGAGTAACGAAAATACCTTTCTTTTAGAACTCGGACGAGGAGTGATGACTGAAATTGGATAAGACGCCATAATTCCTTTGCAAGGAGTGCGAGATTAAAGTTCTTTAGATCACGGAAGCCCAGACCGCCTTTATCAATGGGGAGACATATTTTGTCTTATGCTATCCAATGTAGCCCCGATTATTTTGCTTGGTACTCCACCAGAATTTCGAGATAGCGCCTTTAAGTTTATTAATAATCTCTTGTGGTAGAAGGAAGCATGACATAACATAGGTCAGGAGAGCTTGAACAACCGATTTTATAAGGACAAAAGTGCTGTGACGATTAGGATGTAAGTCTTTGACATAGTTTCTTCTTCTTAATCTTTTCTCTCTCTCTCTTTCTTTTATGGTTTGTTTGGTTTGTGATGTATATTGAGTGATGCAGGATATGAGTCAAATATATAATGCAAATTTAGGTAAGAACATATTTGGAATATGAT